>OX465295.1:359528565-359664614 GCA_949987735.1 Leucophora obtusa
AATATCTTAATATTTGCGACCTGCAGCGTGTAACCAAGCCAATTTTGAGGGACCTTTATATGGGCACTAGGTCTAAACATGGACCGGTGTTGACCAAAATCAATAGGCTTCGTCCGTGGGCCGACATAGGCGGGTGTACCAAATTCAATCAAAATATCTTAATATTTGCGACCTGCAGCGTATAAACAATATAATTTTGGGGGGACCCTTATATGGGCACTAGGTCTAAACATGGACCGATTTCAACCAAAATCAATAGGCGTCGTCCTTGGGCCAACTTAAGTCGGTGTACCACATTGCATCAAAATATGTTAATATTTGCGACCTGTAGAGTGCGCACAAGAATGCATGGACAGACAGACGGACGGACAGACGGACATCGTTAAATCGAAATAAAAAAAAATTCTGAGCCGATCGGTATACTATAAGGTGGGTCTACGACCAATATTTTTTGGTGTTACAAACATCAGCACAAACTTATAATACCCTCTCCACGTAGTGGTGTAGGGTATAAAAATACAAGAGTTGTTTTTTTTGGACTTTCTATATTTTTATATATTTAGTTAGAATATTGTTCTACCTCAAGTCGAAATTCGAATATGATATTGTCAGTTCGATACCCCAGTGAGTTTCTACACCCCAGTGTAGAAAATCATTACCAGATATGTGGTTATGTAACTACATGCTTGGTAATGGTAATTAGTTACTTTTGTTATTACATTTCTTATTACCTTTATATGGCGATGTCGCGAAAAATAATGAGTTTTGGTTACACACCAGCATACGAAAAATTAAAAAAATATATCGTTGCCTATGTGCTCACCAATACTGACAAAAATAATGAGTCTAAAAATAGATTTGCAAAAAAATAAAGTATATAAAAAAAATATTTTTTATTGTATTTTTTTTTAAATAAAATTTGCTGGTGCGGGAATCGAACCTGGCTCTACAGATTTCCAATCAATAGCTCTGCCATCTGAGCTATATCGACATGTAATATTTAATAGATAAAAACACAATTGACCTGCTACACACAAGTAAGCTTACTCGCCAACATACAAAAAATCAAAAATATGTGGTTACATATATCCTTACCAGTGTTTAAAAAATATTGAGTCTAAAAATAGATTTCAAAAATTAAAAAAAAATCTAGAAAATTATTTTCTATTTGAAATAATGATAAAAATAATTCATTATCAGTAACTCATTATTATATGTTTTAAAATAATGCAGAAGGTAAGTGGGTGTCCTTACTGGTAGTCCAAAAATAATGATATATCATTACCGTTTCTACACTGGGACTGGGACACTTTAAAATATATCGAATGTAAATGTCGAAGCTATAACGAAAAAATAAAAAGGCGACCCCTACGTTCGGCAAAAAAAAAATTTTTTTTTTGAAATTGCCTTGCAAAAATACTTTATATTTGAAGGTGTACCGCGCACTTTTTTTGCCAGTAAGGTTTTACGGTCTAGTGGACAGATTCGCACCAACCACCATTAATTTAACATTCTGGTGTTGTTCGTTCACACAACGCTATGTGTGCCGCTAGCCCCGGCTAAAATGCAGTGTTAAGGTCTCAAGCTACAAAATTTTGAGAATCCAACTTTAAGGTGGGAATATTTTTTCATTATTTTTAAATACTGAGTGTGCTTTCTTTAGGTAGCATAAAATTAATTGTTTCTGAAGAACCCTTTTTTCCCATTTATGTTGACAGACTTAAAGTCTTTTTTTACCGGGCATTGATCGACTAATCTCATCGGATTTATAAAACTCTATAATGGCTAACATCCAGTCTTGAACAGGTCTCGCTGTTCGACGGACACTTGAATAATCTGGTAATTTGTAAGGGTTACAATAATCAGTTTATTATCCATTGTATTTCAATATGCAACTTTAAAATTTTATTAATGAACATTGGGTATTAATGAACATTTAAAACTAATTTTAAAACTAATTTTGAAAATCTTAAAACTAATCCTATTTTAGGTCATAGCATCAACGAACCCAGGTGCATATTTTCACTCGAACTTAAAATGCCTAAAAAATTACTTTAAATTTAAAAAATGAATAATTTTCTTATTTTATTAGAAAGGTCCAATCACAATAAACACAAAATGTCACTTTTTCACAAGAAAAATAATAGTCTTCTACATTAAATTTACATGAAAACAAAGTCTACACACATTTCACGTGAAACTCATTATCGTGAAAAATAATTACTTTGCTAAATGCTTAAGGTTTTATGACAAGTAATAAAACATGAGACTTCGCAAGCAATTGGCAAAAGACAATTTAGAATTACGATAAATTTCTCCTAAAGAGATCGTCAATTCTAAGTAATGTGCATAATTAAAATAAAATATATATATTTACAATGCCACATCTATTTTATAGATGTAGAATTTGTGTTTTTCTTAATTAGTAAAATCTTATTAAAATTTAGGCAATACAAGCATATTTTTCCCCGTTTATAAATAACAATGACGTTGCGAGCGATCTCTTTGTTGTCCCAAGATAAACATTTCAGGATATATTCTTTAGAAATTACTCTTTGAGAATCAGAAGTTAAAAAAAAATTCGAGGATATATTTCTCCATCCAAAAATTGGGCTCTGTAGCTACAACAGAACCCAAGATTTGGAAGGTGCACGAGTGACGCGACTTGGAGATTTTGTAGGAGATTGTGTAGCCATCCGTATTTTTGACTCCTGTTGACTTAGGGGGCTAAAAATTTGTATTTGTCAGTTTTTCACTTAGTATAACAACTAAACCCAATTTCATCAAAATCGGAGGGGTTCAAGAAAATTCATGATTGATTTGGCATGGAATGATCCTGTAATGATTTCCGAGATTATTTCCCTAATCATAATAAGTTAATATGATTCTAAAAGCCCAAAGTCTATACTTAAAACAATATTAAAAACTATCCGTAGTTTATTCAGGTATGTATGTGAATAAATAAGAAATTTAAAAAAAAAACAATTTTTTTATGCAAAAAGTGTTTACAGTCATGATGTTGATCCCAAAATTTATAGGAATTTATGTGTGGCATGTCTAGTGTTGTACTGTGTTATTTTTAATTAATTAAAAATACTGGGAAAAAATGGGAAGAATTAAATATAATTATTATGGTCTTGACTCATCAAATCTTAAATTAGTATATCCGGGGTCTAAATCCGCTTATGCGCATTGCGGATGAGCAACGCCGAAAATTTTTCTGAAGTTGTCATACGATAGCGTTTATGGTTAGTTGTGAGCAAACGCGTCACCAATCTTGCAGACAGCTTTTTCAAACCCAACTGATCATTTAAAATCGAAACCACAGTACAGTATGAAATGCATTATCACTTTCCGATCGGCCAACACCATATCGTGATTTTTATCGACATTTTTGGGTGTATTGACCTTAATTGGCCGTCCAGAAAGTTCAGCGTTACCAGTGCTTGTGCGACCACAACGAAACTCAGTAAACCACTTTTTTACCATTGAAGTGGATGGTGTAGAGTCCCCATAGTACTTACCAAGCTTTCTTTGGTTTGAGTGACAGTTTTTTTTCGCAAAAAATAATTTTTGATGAGCACTCGAAATTAATTTTTCCCCTCCTATGACAACGCCATGTAAACGTGACCACTCTATTTCATATAAAGGGGCCAGTTCGGTGACAGTTTGTTAAAATATCCCGTGGAGACCTTACAGGTAAAAAAAAGTGCACCGTACACCCTGCAATATGAAGTATTTTTGCAAGGAGGTTTCAAAAAACATTTGGTTTTTGCCGAAAGTAGGGGTCGCCATTTTACATATTTCGTTATAACTTTGGCATTTACAGTCGGATCTTAAAGTATGATACATCGATGTTTTTCTCTCGAGGAGACCAGTGTTTTTCTCTAAAGGCCATTGACCTCAAGTATCCCGTTCTAGTAGTTATCCACCAGATCTCAGTTGCTACCACCCTAATGTACGACCCTAATGTCAGAAAATTTAAGCTCGCAAAAAATCATTAAACTTTTGCTAAGGAAGTTTTTCGATAAACCCAGTGAAATTTTTGTCATATTTTTTTCGAGGCAAAAAAAATCGATATATCTCACTTTAAAATCCGACTTTAAATGCCGAGGCTATAACGAAAAATTGAAAAAGGCGACCCTACGTTCGGCAAAAAAAATTTTTGCCGGAAAAAGTATTAAAATTTAGCGCTAAATCACGAAAATTATGTATTTTTTCGAGCAAAACACTTATTTTGTGAGTAAATCAAAAAATTTTCAAACAAACTACCAGCATCTGGTTTGTTATTAAAAAACTACTTTTTATATTTGTAGATATATGTACATACATATTTTGTCTCGTAATTGAAAACTACGTAATTTAAAAAAAAAATCATTAGGGGTTTTCATAGGAACTTGTATATTCCTTGTAAACCTTGTATAAATACAAACCAGATTTTTTATGTATGGAGTTTGACATTAAACTCATAAACATACCAGGTTTACACCATTTACGAGTAGAATACTAGTTTATATGAAAACCCCTATTGATATTTTGAATTTATTTAAAAAATATTTTGCGACCTGTTTTCGTTTGTGTTCAATAATTTCAAATTTTTTATGAACCAATTTGATGAAACATGTGCTATTCATCTATTGTGAATGAAATTGCATTTTCTTTGAATGAAAATTCGTTAATTGTGAAAAATAATATTTCATTTATACGGAAAAATGTTCCTCTAGGGTTCTGTAAAAAGCGCTGGGGTTCCCGCTAACTGTTAAAACACATAATCTCCCGCTGTGGGCAATAAAAAGTGCTAGATTAGCGGGAAAGTTGGAAGCAGTGGTAATTGGTTGTATGCTTTATCATGATACATTAGGTAGAGTTTGACAGTTCAGGGACACAGTACACTGGATAGTAGGATAACATGGTTGCATTGATCACGCACGTATATTGGGAAAAATAACATAGGGAACTTAAGGCTCCATTAGTCTTTGCGTTCCGTGACGTTTCTGTAACGTGCCGTGCCGGAGTGCTCTTTTGTGTAGTTAATCTTTTCCGTAACAACGTATCAGCTAATTGATGTTGTGTTTCTTAGCAGAGATCTGCGCCGCTCAGATTAATCGACTGCAATGGCTAAATAAAAAAATTGCAGCGACGGCTTAAAGCTGGCTGTGAGTCAAAAGCTGATCGGCTAGCCAACTTTAAGTTGACACATACAAAACATCAGTTTAACAATAAAAAAAAAAAAAATTTGGAAATTTTTTAGATTTTTATCGTGTAAAAAAATTTTCGACGGCGGTGGTGACAAAAATTAAGTTTTTCTTTCCTAGTCACAGTCTAAATTTTTTTAACTTCAAAAATATGTAGGCGGAAAAAAATCAAAATTTATGTGAAAAACTATCAACAATTTGGTAAAACAATCAACAATCATCGGACTCTAAAATTTAATTGCTTTTTAAGTCAAAACTACCCCTAAAATGGTTTTCTTACCCCCCAAATTTCCTCCTAACAAATCTCCCTAAGCGGTTGAAAACGCCCTAAATTTAGGGGGAAAACCCCCAACTTGGCAACACTGATCATGTCCTTTATTGTGTTTGTGTATTTGGGTAGCAAAGAACAATTTTCTCTGTGCTCAGTGTTGCCAACAAATTTTCAAAATAAATGGCTAGATCAGACCCAAAAATCGTTAGAAAATCACTAGATTTATAAACAGTGTAAAATTGAGCGATTTTATTGCTAAATTGTTGAAAAATGGTACTTAAAGGAGTTTTTTACTCAAAAATTTCTTTAATATGTTCATAAGAAGTGGTACACTCAATATAGTTTGTAGTTTAAATTAACTGAAAATGTAATTTAAAATAAATGAAAAATCACTTGAAAACCGTTTTACTGACTTTTCATATAAATCAAAAGAACTTTTCATTTATTTTTAAATGTTAATAAATAAACTACAAACTCCTTAAAAAAATAATGATTTTTCATTTACTTAATTTTTTTAAATTTCAAAAAATAAACTACAAAATCCGTAAGAATAAATGATATTTAGTTTATTTCGTTTTTTTAACTGACCTAGAAATCGAAAAGGAATTATTTTTTTAACAAAACATTTTAAATGAAAATATTAACTGTAACAGAAAATCCGTATTTGTATGTAGTTTATTTTTTAAATAAACGACAAAAACAGTTAAAAAATATATTTCTTTGTATTTTAACTGAATAATCATTTAAAAATAAATGTACGGATAAATTTTAAAATAAACTACAGTCAGTTACTGTAATAATATTTTCAGTGTATAAACTCCGAAATAATTAAAAAGTTTACGACTAAACTTCAAATAATGAGTCTCGATTTTCATTCAATTGATATTAGTATTGAAAATACTCAATAGATACCTGTGGCTAATAGCTACAGGACAATTTTTCCCACTAGAGGCAACACTGTCTCTGCTATTCATTCCTTTCGCTCTCAGTAAAGTATTAAACTCGGCTTTACTGAATTTTTTTGTTTATATAATCCTGTCTTTTGTGGTATCATCCTCAGTATTTTGTTGAGTTCGTTAGATAAATGTCTACGCGTGATACACAAGTGCAACACCGACTGTTAATATAATATTTTATTAAATTTTGCTTAAAGTGTGTTTTTAAAGCGGAATGCTTATCTTTTAAACGTATATTTATTATTGTTAAAATATAAGTTTATTTCATTTTTGACACAAATAAGACTTTAAGTCTCTTAACATTATCTCTGACATTATAAATTTTATGTAAGATATATTATTTTTAAAAGCTACGCAAAAATAAATAAATAAAAATTTTAACAAAAATTAATATTCAAAATAAAGTGTATAATAGAATAAATTTACTAATAAGTACACAATCCTTAAATACTGTGTTGTGTATCATCAAAGATACAATCGTGAAAAATTCCTACGGCTTTATTTTGATTTAAAATATAGTGAAGACTACACGAATGTGTTGCGCAAACTAAACTCAAGTGCTTTGTTAATAATAATCTATTCCATTTGTGCCTGAAATTGATTATAAAAATTGGTGATTCGAGCTGAAAATTCAAAAAGCGATTTTAAAACGTAAAAACAAAATATTCTATAACGGTGGGTCTTATATTGTAGGTTTAACTTTAACTTAACTATTAAACAAGAGAAAATGTGAAAAATTTGTACACAAAACAACAACAAATTTTTGGGTTAACTATTCCAGCAAAATATTGTTAATGACACCTCCCCAGTGTAGAAAATCATTACCAGATATGTGGTTATGTAACTGCATACTTGGTAATGGTAACTAGTTAGTTTTGTTATTACATTTCTTATTACCTTTATATGGCGATGTCGCAAAAAATAATGAGTTATGGTTACACACCAGCATACGAAAAATCAAAAAATATATCATTACCTATGTGCTTACCAGTACTGACAAAAATAATGAGTCTAAAAATAGATTTTCAAAATAATAAATTACATAAAAAAAATATTTTTTATAGTATTTTTTTTTAAATAAAATTTGCTGGTGCGGGAATCGAACCTGGGTCTACAGATTGCCAGTCAATAGCTCTGCCATCTGAGCTATATCGACATGTAATATTTAATACACTCTAATTAAATTCTGTTGAAATTTACCCAACTTATAGTAGGAAACTGAACTCCTACTATAAATTGGGTAAATTTACTCTATGTGCGTAATTGAAAAAAATACTCACATTGTGTTTAAGTTGGTGCACAAATAATTTGTAATTTTACATTGAAAGTGCGTAAAAATTAAATGAAATTTTGAAATTAGTGTGTTAATTTACTAAATTTGTGTGTAAAAAAGCACGTTTCACTTGTAAATGTACGCATAAAATTCGTAAAAATCCACAAAAAATGCGCAAAAATCCACAGAAAGTGCGTAAAAATAAAATATAATGCTTACATTTACAACAGGTGTGCTAACTTTAAGCACCACCCAAACATTTTTTTAAATGAAATAACAAATTAATTTTTGGTACGTATTTTATTAATAATAATATCCGAGTCATTCTCTCATAATCGTTTATGTCCAAATTAGTCGTTTTGGGATCTTAAGGCATTTAATGGGTGCGATGACTCCTGTTCAACAAAATGCCTTCTTTGAAAGGGGGGCAGTAACCGTCAACAATAATGGGAGAAAACGCCTTAAGAGAGATATGGCCTACGCAGGAACAACTGAGTGCAATGACTCCTGCTCAACAAAGTCAGTATTCATTGAGTACTGCCTAACTTGCAAAGAAAGCATTTTGTTGAGCAGGAGTCATTTCACTCAGTTGTTCCTGCGTATGCCATATCTCTCTTAAGGCGTTTTCTCCCGTTATTGTTGACGGTTACTGCCTCCCTTTCAAAGAAGGCATTTTGTTGAGCAGGAGTCATCGCACCCAGTTGTTTTACCTAGGCCGTATCTCTCTTACGGCGTTTTCAATTTTGAAATGAGGTTTAGACTACCACGTGCGTTAATAATAATTACCAAAAACAATTTCATGCTTATGTTGCTATTTCCAGACTCTAATGTGTTTGTGGAAATGTTGTAATTCACAAAAAATAATACGTTTTCGCTTTTTCTTTTTATTATTTATTTTTAAAATTTATTTATAATTTTTTCCAATTTGAAATGTCAGAGTATTTATTATTTTTATAGGATAGTATATTTACCAACTTTGTGCGTAAAAATTTTATTTAACAAAACAATAGTAATTTTAGGCACAATGTGTTTATTTATAAGCACATAATATCCAAAAATACTTTGTATGTGTATTATTGCGTATGAAAGTGTGTACAAAAAGAGTTTACGCATTTTTTGTTTATATTTACCGAATTTTCGTAAAATTAAACAAAATTTTACCCATTTTATAGTAGTAAATTTACAAACATTTTTTAGAGTGTAGATAAAAACATAAATGACCTGCTGCACACAAGTAAGCTTACTCGCCGACATACAAAAACTCAAAAAATATGTGGTTACATATATCATTACCAGTGTTTAAAAAATATTGAGTCTAAAAATAGATTTAAAAAAATTTTCAAAAAAATCGAGAAAATTATTTTCTATTTGAAATAATGATAAAAATAAGTCATTATCAGTAACTCATTATTATATGTTTTAAAATAATGAAGAAGGTATGTGGCTGTCATTACTGGTAGTCCAAAAAATAATGATATGTCATTACCGTTTCTACACTGGGATGTAAATATGTTTTATATTTAAATTTTTATCACGAGTCCTAAAATTATACACTAGAAAAAAATTAAATGTTTCTGAATGTATTTCCTTAAGCTAATAGTATTTATGTAACTCCTTATTTTTAAGAATCAAGTAAACACTCGGATAACCACTTATAATTCAACTTTTTATAACCATGTGTGTAACCACTTATTATTCAAAATCTCATAACTACACTCATAAAAAAAGCCCGTACAAATAGTTAAAAATCCTGCTAAAATAACAGGAAATAGTACCTGAATTAGCGCCAGCAGAATTTTAAATGATGTTGAGAATCATGGTCTGCTAAATTTAGGTGACCTAAATTTGAGGTAAAAAAGTTAGTTCAAATACAATAATTTATAAGAAATGTTGTTTAATGGAAATGAAAACTTCTCAGCTGAAATCAGCACATGTTTTCTGCTAAATTTTAGTTGGTTATAAACAGGTAAAAAATTCAGTTAACATTCAAAAATTTAGAAGAATTTTGGTTTAATAGAAATAAAAGTGGGTCAGTTGAAATCTGCAAAACATGCTGCTAAAATTACAATCACTTTTTGTTAATAATTGAATAAAAACAAATTAATGTAAATATTGTTAATTTTATTTTCGAATAAATTACACAATCCAAAAACACTATTTGCACTATATATCACTTTTATTTTCTTGCCAATATGTTAAACTTCCGCTGGAGTTGTATTATTTGGTTCCTTTTTTTCGTCTACCTGTGGGTCGAATTTAGATGAAAATGTTAAAGGGCTGAAATAAAAGAAAAAAATAACATATTTAATAGTATTCCCTTAAATAAATATAGTTTATATTATAAAACAAACCTCTATTATTTTATTTTTTAAATACAATTTTAACTGCGAAATGTTAATGTCCAGTATACATCCGTTTTCTTTTGCGTTCCTTTGCTGACTAACAGAAACAAGAGAAAACATGCTCGTATCATATTATTTTTATTTGTATTGGTAAGCGTCATCACCCAGTTGGCTCTGTCTTGAAGACATCCTCGACGCTGGGTGCACGACCATAGAAATTCGTAAACGACATACTAGTGACAGTCCATACAAATCGTTGACGACGTTTTCAAACGATTGTCCGCAAAATCGTACACGACCACCTGAGTGACATTTTCGCTGAGATTGTCCTTGAATTGTATTTGACCATTTGGGCGACAATTTGCCCCACTTTGTCGTTGACGACGAAATAGATGACATTGTTCACAATGCTAACGTAGACGACCTTGCTGGTGACAGCTTCGCCTAGATGGTCACTGACAACACTGATTTCTTTATTATTTTTATCAAACAAATTTAAACAAAAAATTTCTTATAGAGTTAATATTTTTATTTACTTAAATGTGAAACAAACGGCGCGAAAAAACGGGTTTTAATTTTTTTTGCATATGTAAAAATATTTTTTTTTATAATTTAAATTATATTTATTATTAGCTGTTAATTTGAATTTTTATTTAAATTTAAATAAACAACATTTCATTTCAAAAATCGCTTTATTAATTTAAAAATAAAGCGCTTGTATTAAGCAATGTTAATACTAAAAGTTAATATCAAAGTTTTATATTTAAGCAATAAAATGATGAACTAAATGAGAATTTTTAAAAATAAGACATCTCGGTCATCTTGTCGTCAACGGAGTCGTAAGACGACAGTAATAATATTTTGTCGCTCACCATTTCGTCAACATAGTGGGTTATACAACAAATACATTATAATGTCGCTGAACTTGTCACCAACAGAATGTTATATACGATCAGCTAATATTTTGTTCATGCAGCTAATCGTTAAAGATGATTTCCTTTACATAGTCTTTCAAGACAATTTCAGCGACAAATGTCGTTAGCGAAAAATTCGAAAATGTCTTAAAGAAATCGTTGAAGACCATTTCATAGATGATGATTGGCCAACTGGGCAGTGATGACTCATCACACACATTAAAATACACTTACTAGAAATTTTCTAATTTGTATGGGTGGCATACTCACAAATACACACTTCACCATCAAGCACCATCAATCACTATACACTAGCGCCCCTATCGTTTTCTTTTGAAAACACAAATATTAAACAAGTTGCCAATAAATTTATCTATATTAGCTGATAACATTGTCAAAATCATTTATAAAAAAATAACAAAATATCAGGAGGAAAAATTAGTTCAAGTACAGCAGAAATATGTTTTTGTGGTAACATTGGATAACTAACAACTTTAGCTAAACAACGGATTTAAACGAAAACAACAGGAAAAATTAGTTCAACTAAATTAGAACGCGTTTAACAGATTTTTGTACTAACTTTTTTTATGAGTGTACTTATTTCTCATTTTTTCGTAAGCGAGCGGGTAAGCGTGAGTACTTATAAAAACGACCACGTCAAACAAAAATAATGAGTTTCGACGCCAAAAAATAATATAATAATATTAATTATTATATATTTTTTGGCCCTCACCGGTAGAGGGCGCTGAAAATTAGTATCACCTGAGCAACTCAAAAATTGCCGAAAACTGCGAAAAATAAGAAAAAATCAGGCGCAAAATATATTCAAATAATAAAAATTGTCAATTTTTTGAACAAAGTGCCATCTAGTGATAACGATGTCGTTATAACTTTTGTTTTTGGTGATGCCATACCCCTGACATAAGTTGTACAAAATATGTGTGTATTTATATATGGGCGATATCAAAAAATGTGATAAAAACCGTGTAACCACCTAATTTCTAATGCATGGATTACATTTGAGTTATATATTTCGATATATATCAGCGCATTGTCACCTGTTTTACAAAATTTATAACAATCTGGCCAATTTTTGGTTAATACATAAAATTTGTGACCAATTTTATAGGCCAAATGTAAACTCCGTAACCAGTAACTCATAAAGTTTTTTAACTTTAATAGCTTACATTTTAATAACCAACAAAGCTAAACACTAACTGTAAGAATTTTTATGAAGAGGAAAAGTGCCGCCTTTAATAAAAATTAATATATTTTACAAACTTTTTCGTATATCTTAGCTACCACGACTTCAACTCTGTAACGATTTTTCGTCATAATTTTTGTTAAAAATGCATACACCAGAATTTTGGAGTTATCTATTATTTATATTGCGAAAAGTATAATATTATTTATACTCAAATGATCGTTGGACTGTAGATAATCATCTAGTATAACAGACTTGAAGCTTTTCTGCAGCATGTAGCATTCTCGAGATGAAAAAGGATGTCTTTAATAAGATAAGAAAAAATGTTGTAAACTCCGTTCCTAATTTTTACACCAAACTATTTAACGAGTAAGAAAATGGATTCACCTTGTAGACATCATACGATAAGATAAGAAAACGAAAAAAGTATCCGAATGTAAATTCCGTAACTGCAAACTGCGTAACCTAAATTGTTTGCATGAGATTGCATTCAAAAAATGTAGGTAAATGTTTAAAATATTATAAAATAACCATAAACAGAGGTGATTCAACTAATATTTATGAATCAAAAGATGATTCAACTAATAATTTTACGTCAAATCAAAAAAAGTTATCAGTTTTTTGCACTAAACTGCTGGAGCGAAAAACGATTGATTTTGCATTTCGATATTTCGAGCCATTACTGACATTAGTTTGACAAATTAAATTTGTTTCACACAATTTAATAATTTTTTGATCGCGAAATGTTATGTTTTTATATATTATTTTGTAACTCCGCAACCGCTGATTCGATTTTAAAAATTTTTATATTTTTGAAAAGCATTTAAAAGAACCAAAAATACAAAATTAAAAAAAAAGAAAAAAAAAATTTCGCGGAATGAATTGTATTTTTATTCGCGGAACCGCCAATTTGATAAACACAAAATATATGTCATTGGAAAGCATGTTGAAAACCCAAATACGAAAAACTAATAAATTGAAGAAAATTCGTACGCAATTTTTTTTGTCATATCTTTTGCTTGCAGAAATGTAAACTCCGTTACCCCAAAAAAAATAAAATTGTGCAAAAAAAGTTATTGCGACAACTTGTAGAAGAGATTTTTTGCAGTTAGGTTTATAATGACTAAACTTACTGATTCCATTAAGAAAATACCGAAATATTAAAACTTTTTGCTTCTCACAAATTTGGCCCAAAAACTTATCACATTTTTTGATTTCACTCATATGAGAGTTAAAACAACGTTTAAAGAAAAAAAAAAAAAAAAGGAGCTCATCCTCTATGAGTACCCTGAGATGACTTCCGACAGAAATCCGGTAGTTGGCAGGCATCCGTAGGTTCAATCACAATATCTTCTACCAAAATACCAATTGGAGACAGGTTAATTCGCATTCATAATCATTAATTTTCCGCATTAGAATATTATCATGTGTAGATAGTTTGTCGACAAAATTTCTTTGTAGCGTTAAAGCATTTTGGCAGATAGGTATCACTGATGGTTTGTTGTAAACGTATTTATTGGAGTAACGTTCCGTGTAGGTTTCAAAGTTTTTATTAATACAGCTTCGGAGGATCCTCCGCTCAAAAATCTCCAAATCTTTTACAACTTTTGGTGAAATAGTGAACCAGATGGAAAAGGCATAAAGTAAGGCGGATCTTATGGCCACTTTGTAGATAAAGAGTTTTGTGTTTTGTGGCAAGTAATTGTTTCGCATCACTCTCGAAAACATGCCTGAAATTCTCTTACATTGCGCCAGCAGAGCTATTCCATGCACACAGGAAAAAAAATTGCCAACCGAATTGCTAAGCCTATTTTGGTTGCTGCAACCAATAAATTCGGTTGGTGAAACCATATTGGAATGTGATTCCTAAATATTTTGGGTATTGCAACTAAAATTCAGTTGTATAAACCGAATGTTGTTGTCATAACCAATATTCAGTTGCACCAACCTATTTTAGTAGATGTAACCGAATTTCAGTTGGAAAATGGCATATTTTTTCTCTGTGTGTGGTTGTTAAATTTAAGCAGCTTGTCAAAAGTAACTCCTAGATATTTAAAGCTGGATTTAAACGGTATGACAGTACCTTCAATGGACAACTGCAAACGCTTGCTCTCGGGTACAACAAATCTTAGACACTTGCCCGAAGCATTTCTTATACACCCAGAAAACAGTCTCAGTTGTGGCCACCGAATTTGTTGCCAATCGAATTCATACGGTTCCGACAAATATCTTTATATTAAATTATATTTTTCGTCGTGAAAGTTATTATTCGGTTGTCTAATTCAATATTATGTTCCACATAAATATTATTATGTTCTACAAAATTTTATTGAAATTAAAAAACTTTTTTTGAATTTTCTGGTATTGAACCCGGCCCTTCAGGTTAATAGCTCACACCTTTACCCACTGCACCACAACTACTTTTAAATTTCTTAGCAGTATTTACAGTTTATACATATGAATATTTTACTTTAATTAAAAAAAAACATCTAAATTTTTGTCTTTTCCGGGATTCGAACCCGGAAATCCGGCGTACTAGGCCAACTCCTCACCCACCAGAGAAACAAGCCGACCACAATAATCGGCGGCGGCGGCGCAAGCACATAATCGGCGGCGGCGGCGGCTTGATCGGCTGGATAGAACGTTTTTTTTCCAAAACGTACCAGTAAAAAATTGTACAAAAAAGGTAGAATTATCAGATAAAAAGAATTTAAAGTTAAATTCATCGATAATATTTACAATTTTTAGTTTTTGAACAGACCTAGAAGAGGTGATAAATGAGATTTCCAAATATATATACCTACAAAAAAAAATTTGTAGGCCCAACGAATTTGTTTCCAACCGAATCGTTCGGTTGCTGCAACGAAAATTCGGTTGTTTCAACCCTATTTCGGTTATCACAACCCTATTTGGGTTGCAACAACCCTATTTCAGTTGGAACAACAGAAATAGGGCTGTGATAACCGATTTATCGGTTGCAGCAACCGAACGATTAGGTTGGAACCAAATTCGGTTGGGACAACAAAAATTTTTTTCAACAAAATTGTGTGAAAATATTTTCAAATAAAACTGATTTTCCTAATTCTTTTTATTTCGACATCTTTTAATTGCAACATTTTGTATAAAAAATTAATTTTTATCTAATTCATTCTTAAACTGGGTTTAATTCAGAGTAAAATGAAGTTTTTTTTATTTTAATGGCTTTAAAATTGCTAAATTTATAATTTTTTTTATAAACATGGAATATCTGAATTTATAAGAAAATTGATGTTAACCTTAATGAGTGTGGAAACAAGAACATCGAGTTGTCTTATAACAGCTGAAATTAATTGTATAGAAAAAGTACGATAACTTTCTCAGTTAATTTAATTTCAGAATCAATTACAATAGTAAAGAAATGTTTTTTTAAATACTGCCAAAAATGCCGTCAATTTCAATATTTTTAAAAAATGTCAACATATTTCAGTTACAAATAAATAATTCTATACATATTTGAAAAGCTAAAAATTTGAAAAATTGCTGATGTTCAAATTTTTAAGTGCTTGAAGTCGCTCAAAAACAGAGCTTTAACATTATCAACCCTGTTCTGAGTTCCGAAATATTTAAATAGAGTGGTTTTGTAAAATCACACAGAATTCAAAATGTCAAAAATTGGCTGTTTCGAACAAATTTTAGCATTTATTTATAAATTTTAAAATATTTACATATTCATTGTTGCAAAAAAATATATATTCGTTTTACTTTCACAAAGCTTTTTTTACACGAAATAAAACGAAGAAAATAATAAGCGCCCTATATATTACACAGAACAAGATAGGCTTAAAAAAATTGTATCTATAAAAATTTAGGGTCAGCAGTTTTATAGTCAGAACGACTATAAAAATTCTAAAATTTTACTTAAGTCAGAAATTTTGAAACAAAATTTCCATCTTAAGAAATATTTTTGACAAAAATCTTTCTAATCTCTGACTACAAAACTGGTTCTTTTATTTCTTTTTTACTCTTGATGGTTCAGGAAATGATGAAGTAGAAAATTTGTTTTAAAAATGGCATTAGTTTTCAAATTTTTTATTTTGTAAAATTGATACTCCCAGCCGAAATGAGCCGAAAAAAATCGGCGGCGGCGGCTGAGGCAAAACTGACCGGCGGCGGCGGCTTAAACGGCTCACGGCGGCTGGCTTGTTTCTCTGTCACCCACTACACCACAAACACTTAATAATTTTAATGACTAATGTTGAATTTATATGTTTTATTTGAAAACAAATACGGTATAAAATTCGTTTACCAATACCAATTAATAGTTGTGTGTGGGTAACTCCAAATAAAATAACGTCCTGACAATTCATTTTAATGGTTTTGATCGAAAGCCAACCAATCTTTTTCCTAGGTGTACACATTGCTTCGGATTTTATGGCATTTATTTGTATACCCCATGTTCTATAAAAATCATTTATAGCCGATAGATGAAATGCAGCTTTGTTAAGAGCGGAGATGGGAGACACATCGTGTGAAAAAATTAAGCAATCGTTTGCATTGGAATCAGCTACTTGATGAGGAAAATCATGTAGGTATAAGTTGAAGCGAAAGGGCGCCAAAACACTTCCCTGCGGGACGCCACTTTTGACACAGCCAAGATTAGAACGTGTTTCGTTTAATTGTATGCAAAATTGACGTTTAGAAAAGTAGCTTGCAAATAACTTTATACAAAATTCCTTTGTGGCAAGCAGTATCAAAAGCCTTCTGAATGTCCAATGAAAATGCAACCGTACACTTTTGGTCCCTCAAATTACGCGTTACATCAGAATGAAAGTTTAAGAGAGCGTGCTGCGTAGAGTGCGTTTGTCTAAATCCGAATTAAAAACATGACACTGGATCAATTATTAGTTCTTTTTCAAGTTTCTGCTTTATGATGTGTTCCAATAGTTTTCCCAGATTGGACAAAAGAGAAGTGGGGCGGAATTCCCCAGGGGTGTCACTATCATGTTTCTTTTTAAGTGGAAGAATTTTTGCAATCTTCCAGCTAGATGGAAAATAACCACTATTTAGACAATTATTTAAGATTATTGTTAATAATTTCAGGGAAGTGTCAGGGAATCTTTTTATTAAGTAATTTGAGATATCAACTGTGCCAGAAGATTTTTTATTATTAGTGGTCTTTAAAATTTCTTTTACTGTGGAAAATTTCATGAAATGTAAATAATCTTCCTTAGTAGGTTTGAGGTTAAGAAGAAGAATAAACATTTTCTTCAAAAGTTATAAACACATTAAATTTGCAAATCAGACTAGATCCAGTTTCTGCTTTTTTTATGGACAGGCTTCATCAGTGATTTTCCATTAAATTGTATTATTGTTTATATTTTTATTGTCAGATTGTCTCTAATATGAATACTTTCAGAAGTGATCAAACAGCCATATACAAACATTCTACTTTAGATTTTCTGTTTACCTTCTTATTTCCTCCGTGTCACCTTTTTGCAAATTTTGCCACACTGACGTATGGTTTTTGCGTACAAGTTCAGGCAATTTGTGTATATTGAAGACGGACTGCCAACAGGGCATTTTTATTTTATTTTTTTTAGTTAAGTGTTGTTTTTTCAAACGCGTCGTAAAGACCAAATACAATTAATATTGTAATTAATATGTATTTTTATTTATTCTAATTTAGTAGGTTTGAGTTAAGAAGAAGAATAAACATTTTCTTCACATTAAATTTGCAAATCAGACTAGATCCATTTTCTGCCTTTTTTTCTTTCTTCGTTGTCTACAGAGTTGAACGAATCATCAAATGAATAAATATATCGAGGTATGTATGTTAGAAATATATGAGGTGACACGATCCTCAAGGTCACTAAGGGACTCTCCGGTAGCTTTTCACTGTACGCCTGCGAATAAAACTCTCGAAATACTTCACACTTCTCAGTGTCATCAACCACTGTTTTATTGCCAATAAGTAGTCCCAGCAGAAATTACTGCTTGCTTGGAAGCAGTTTTGTCAGGGGAAGTTGAGCAGTGAAGCGATTGCATTATTGATGATAGAGATCCGAAAAGGCATGAATTCACCGCTTTTAATTAGTGCTGCTGTTTTTCTTTTAAAATGTCGATAATTCATGCCTTCTCGGAAGTGTATATTATAAAGCTTTTCAACTATTTAAAACCATGACTTCTCAAAAGCAAAATATTCCTGCATATTTTTCCGTGAAGAGAAACTGCCTCTTATTTTTAGTAAAACCTCTTATTTTCATTAAAATAACTTTTTTCCGCATTTTAAAAAATGTTGATAAAAGAACCGCAAAAATATTTAAGCAATCAATATGTATTGCTCATGTCATGCCTTTTTGAAAAGCACAGCAAATAATCAATAATAAACTTATGCCTTTTAAACAAATAATCAACTTATGCCTTTCATTAGTGCTGTTTACGAAGCTATACATTTTTAGAAGCGGTAAAAGTAGCAGTAAGGAAGCAGTAATCGTTTTTACTGCTTCCACATTTTTGCTGGGGTTTATCACAGAATGGCGCTTTCCTCTTGCCAATGCATCGATATATTTCCTTGAACGCTGATGGGCCTGGTTTAATATTAACTAAACGCTGATTGAATTTTTCGGCTTGCTCGATGTTTATTAATTCTTTAATTAGTATCCTTAACAATTGAATTTGTTTTGAAAGAAGAATATAATCCTGACCTTGTCTATTACCAAATCTATGGTAAATTTTTTTAAGGTCTCTCTGCCATCTGTGTTTAATTCGAAAGAAATTCTTAATTTTATCTGAGACGTGGATTTGGATGTTTTTAATTATAATTTTCTCAGAATGTGAGTTTGAGACTGAACTGCAAATTGAAATAAATTAGTCTATTAAGCCGTCAATTTCCTCATTCTGTAGATTCCGATTGTTAGGAGGCATTATTCTATATGGAGCAATCTCCATATCTCGACGAAAAGTCTGCCAGTTGGTGTTCTTGTAAGATGTAAAAAATTTAGGTGATTTTAAAATAAAATCTCAAGCACTGAATTTCATTTCCATTTTAATTGGAAAATTATCGGAAAATGTAGCCAAACTGCAGATCTTATAATTAGGCTCATCTAGGTTTTTATTGTAGACTTTTAGTTGACCTGAAGATTGTTACAATGAATGTTATTTTTTGTTCGGTTTAAGATCAAATATTATTATTTTCAAGATTTGGCCTGACCAAGAAATGGTCGAAAAAAGAGCCACCTTTTGGGTAAGATGGTCTACTATCTGAAAGACGTACAATGTCTGGGGAATGGTCAAGAAGCCATTTATATAAATATCGACCATTACCATTTTGTAGTTGATCTCCCCATGAAGTTTGTTTAGCGTTCAGGTCACTTCCGATCAAAAAACCATCAAAATCTTTCGAAGCATTAAAAATTTTGGAAAGGCTATTTCTTATTCTCGATTCGCTTGTGTTACATGTTATATAAAGTGAACCGAACCGTTATATCCTTTCATTTTTATATTAACATTACACCTAAGGCGGTATTCTTGTGAAAATGCAATATCGATTTTATTATAAAAAAGGATGTTTGAAAGGTCTATGCGTCGACCTGATTCAACAACCCAGCAAAAAAATTTTAGTATTTTGGAAGCAGTAAAAATACGAAGCGCTTAAAAACGCGCTACAAATTCTGCTTTACAGAGTTGCGCCACTTTATGCGTATACAATACACAAAAAATTTTACAATTTGATTGTATACCCTGCAAAACTGCCTTAAACGAAGCAAATTGTAAGCAAGTTATTTAAAAAATTATAGTGCTACGCTATTCCCTTACGACGAAGCAGGTTGTAAGGGAGTAAAATAAAATGTAAGTTATCCAAAGATTAATGCGCACGAAATCTGAGTCATCTCAATCGTGTTTTACCCTTCTTTAGTAGAGTTTAATGTATAGACGCCACATAAACATGAGTCAGTCTACATTTTGAAGTCGGAAAATGAATGCATTTATTTTCATAAGAAGTCGCGTTTAAATGCGCTCAATGAAAATCATGAATTTACTGCATCTTTTCCGCAGCAAAAAAAGCACTTTTTCCAAAAAAAAGTGCATGAATTTATTTGCGGTTAATGCACTTACGAAAAACATGAATTTACTACAAATAATGCGCTTTTTCTCACAAAACAACGTGCTTCCAAGCGGGCCCTTTGTATGGAAAAATCATGCCTTCCGTAAGCAGCTTTGTAAGGGATTAATTTTATTTATTCCCTTACAAAGCTGCATCCAGCGAAGCAGGTTTTTTGCTGGGAAGTGAGCGTACATTGAATGTAAGAGAATTTAAGCTTCTACGGATCATAATGATTTTGTACTTTTATTAGTAGCCTCTTAAATTCTGTTTTGGCTACATCCCTTGACAATTTGTTGTATTCATTGAGGAAATTTTCAATTTCTTGTTCAACTGTTATTTGCTCGGGTTCAATAAAATACTTAGCTAGTTTCGGGAACTCGGTCACAATTGTAGGTTTACTACGCTGTTGATTTAGACCCGCCTTAGTGTTTGTCAGGTTATAAAAATGGCTGGAATATGAAATTCCGGGTGATGTGACGGAAGATGGAATCAGTCTTGTTACATTATTAACCGCTGTTAATTTCCTTTCACGAGCTTCATCTAGTCTATCTTTCTTATTGGACAAATACTTCAGATACGATGAACATCCCCTCCAATTTGCTGGATGACCCGATTCTCCACAGTTAACACACGCTGGTTTGGAAATGCCTTCGCTATTTCTGGCACAGTTACCCGGCTCATGTTGTTTATCACATTTAACACACTTAAACTGACGACTGCAATTTTTAGCCATTTGACCCCATAGCTGCTGTCACCTACGGCATTGAATCTCGCCTTCATTTCTTTTGTGTTTTTCCCATACAATTGATTTGCTTAGCATATATTTAATATGCGTAATATCTTTAAGACCTTTGCCTTGTTGAAGTGTGGCCAAAAATTGACCAGTGTCTTTTTTGTTTTTTCTTTTAAATAATTGGTGTAGAACTTTGATACCTTAGTGACGACATTGGGAACCATTTTATTCAAGGCAGTCTTAATTTCCTCAATTTCTGTTTTGTAATATAATCCGCGAATCACAAAAGATATTTGACGTAGCTCTTTTGAGGTAAAATAATAGGAATTAACTTTTTTTTCCTTAAGCAGTATCATTATTTCAGTGTATACATGTATATCTGAAAGAAACAGTTTACTTTCGTGCCTATTAATATTCTTTATCTTAAACGTAATTTTAGGGGTTCTAGCCTCTAACTGGTGTACCAGAAGTTTAACGTTCACGTTGTACAAAATTATTGGTGGACAAAATGGTTTTTTTTTTGCCATATAAGCAGGTTTTCCTTCACTGTCATTGCTGCGATAGCCTTTGTTGTTGTTGCCGTTGTTGCTAATATCACCTTGTATTTCCAAGTCACCAAGTATAGGGAATCTATTTTGCGAATTGATTGTGGGAGGAACAGTACCACCACGAGTTGTGGATACATCAACTTTTGTTGGTGAACCTGTGTTGTCATATCTTCTCCTTTTAGTTTTACAATTGACTTTATTTACACAGTTGACATTGTCACACAATATACAGCCGGCTCCTTAAGCTGCGGCCCCATTTGTTCTAACATCGTCTTCGTCTGAATCCATATCCAATGCACCTCCAGAACCACACTTAACTTCAAATAGTTTAGTAATATTGATTCAAAAAATATAATTTTGTTTTTCCTTATAAATCAGAATTTCTCCGCCAAAAAAATACGTCTTGTTCTTGCTAGAGTTCGAGATACAGTGGCTGGTATCTAATGACAGGTACCGTGTTGGTTTAACAATTTTTGTCAGTATCTTTTAACTTAATTATAACTGATCCGCAATGGCCAGTATCCTTTTTCTTTTATTTTGTTTCTATTTTATGGTTGATCTTTTGCAATAAATTTGCGAAAAATACGAAATGTTGAAATGTTTACAACTTCTGAACGGATTATCCGATTGCCATAAAATTTTCTGGCAGCAATGGTTCTATAACATACATGGGAATTTTTCATTACCATTGAAATTTTATTACCATTAGTTCATACTAACGACCAGAGAAGACAGAAAAAAACAAAATCAGATGTGTTTAAAGCAAACAAATATTGTAAAAAAGCAAGAAAAAAGCAAAAGTAAAAAAAAACTTGGAAATAGAACAGCTTTTAAAACAAAAAAATTCAAAGTTAAGAGAAAAAATCAATTTTTGTAAGCAAAAAAAGTATTTTTATTCAAAAAGTCTTAAAAAAAAGTATTTCAAAGCTCAAAAAACTTAAGAATAAGCTATTTTAAAGCTAAAAAACGGAAAATCTAAAAAAAGCAAAAAGAAGCAAATATGAGTAAAACAAGCAATAAAAAGCATAGAAAGCAAAAATAGCAATTTTGTCTTCTCTGCTAATGACAATGAAATTTTTCATTAGAGAAATCATTACTAATGGTAATGAAATTACACTAATGTATAAAAAACTAATTATAATTGATTAAAAATCATTTGTTTACAAAAAAATTCAGAAAAATTAAAACGAACAACGGGTTTGGCCGGGGAAGTTATAAAACATATTTTTTTAAGGAGGATCGATTCCATTCCGTTAAACTTTACCTGGATGCAAATAACAATGGAATGGAAAGTAGTATTTAATTTCAAATGATCATTAGCCTGAATGAACATATTCCATCTTCGATTTCAGCGAGTTTTCCTCGATTTTTACGTTTTTCTGTCAATGGCAATTATTTTTTTTTTAATTTATTCATTATCAATGGCAATGAAATTTAAAATTATTGTCATTAATCAATGAAATTAAATTTTAGAATCATTACCATTAATTAAAAAAATGGTAATGAAAATAATTTCATTACAATTGATATCAATGCAATGGTAATTAAATCATCAATTAATTGGTCCACTTAATTAATTATTCCCATGTATGTTCTATAATCTACTTCAAATGGCAGGTACCGCGTTGGTTTAACTATTTTTGTCAGTAACTTTAACTAATTAGTCACCAATGGCCAGTATCCTTTTTCTTTTATTTTGTTTCTATTTTATGGTTGATCTTTTGCAATAAATTAATGAAAAATACGAAATATTGAAATGATTACAACTTCTGAACGCATTATTCGATTGTCATAAAATTTTCTAGCTATAATGCTTTTATGATCTACTTTGAAAAACACAATATATTCTCTTATACAAAAAGTAAAATACACTTTGAAAAATATCCTTAATTTGAAAATATCTCAGAAACCCCATCCTAAATTTTCTTTAAAATGTTTTAGCAAATTACACCACATTTCAGTAAAAAGATTTCATACTGGGATGCAAGTGGGTTTAAAAGCAAAACAGTTTCTTTAACTTTAAATTTTGTTATTCTATTTTTTGTGTGAAATATGTAACACTAACAAGGAAGGTATCCCATATGGTTCTTCCCGATTTTAACGAAATTCGTATAGGTGATAGAAGAGAAACAAATAAGATGAACGTATTTTTTTTTGTGGGTTAAAAAACTTATCTATTTCTCTATAAAAACTTGTCTGAAATTTACGAAATTTAGATATATTTGTACACATCGTTAAAGTACTACAGAAAACAGAAATGCTTATACCCATATTGCACGTGTTGTGGAAAAAGGGTTGCCACTTAATTGAAATATATGAAATATTGTTGAAAAAGGCGTTATGAGAAAAGTTGTCTTAAGCTTGTAGTACATTTACGCTATGAAAGTTTTCCTCCAGAATTTTCAAACAATTTGGTAGTTTAATGTTTAAAGTGCATATTTTGAATATTGTTCCAATGTACAAAGTAATTTTTTTATATATGTACGTTTTTGCTAATTTATAATAACAAAAACTAAAAACTTTTTCTCGGTACTATGGAGGTGGAAAAAGTACAATTTTTAAGGCTGGTTGGTGCATTTATCATCCCTGACAACAGTTGTGCGATGACAAACGCACACACTACGATCATGTACTGCGCTTTTAACCCATACATACCCTTCCCCGTATTGGTTGCGGATTTTCTACCGTGCAAATCCGAATACCCTTCGTTTATTGTATATTTGCTCTTTGGCTTTTTTTTGTTTTTTTGGTGCTTACTCACACTTGATATTTGTTGGGATTTCTACAATAACAAAATTTAACAAACTATTTAGGGTCATATGCATAATCACCCTACGGGAAATTTTAACAAACTGTCACCGAACTGGCCCCTTTATATGAAATAGAGTGGTCACTTTTACATGACGTTGTCATAGAAGGGGGAAATTGACCCCTTGTGACATGTCACAAGACAAATCCCAGGACAGATCCCTGAACTTTGTTTTTTTATGAGAGTTCAGTAACCTGTCCTAGGATTTGTCTTGTGACATGTCACAAGGGGTCAATTTCCCCCTCCTATGACAACGCCATGTAAACGTGACCACTCTATTTCATTTAAAGGGGCCAGTTCGGTGACAGTTTGTTAAAATTTCCCGTAGGACAGTTTTAAAATTTATAAGTGACTTACGAAACAAAATTTTCGTGCAAAATTAATTTTATAAATGTGTTATTTTTGTTCCTTTTTCAGAAGAAAACATTTTTAAAAAGCCATCTATTCATCTTGAATACTAGAGAAAACGTTCGAAAGGACATATAAAACGAGACAGGCCCTTCAGTGAAAATACAAAAAGGTATAGAAAAAATTGTAGTTATGGATGCAGCAAAACTTTCAATACACCAGAGCGGCAATCAGGAAGCCGCTCTGCAACAAAAACAGCATCAACAGCAACATCAATTAAATACACAGTTGCAACAGCAACAGCATTTACAACATCAGCAACAACAATTGCAACAACAACAAAATATAAATTTGCAATTACAGCAGCAGCAACAATTACAGGCATCACAACAACAACATGTTCACAATGGGCACCAGCAACAACAGTTGCAAGTTCAACAGCAACCACATCTTTCACCCTTTAATGCAAATTCTGCACCAAACCCAAGTACGGGAGGCACAATAGGTGCGCCAAACACAAATAACAACAAAAATGACAGCAACTCAAATCTATCCCAAGCCGCCCAACAACAACAACAGCAGCAAGGAATTTTCAATGCCGTACCCTTACCCAATGGTGCTGGCATCGGCGCAGATATGGTACCACCCAAAAGTCAACAAATGTCCAAACGTTTGCAACGTCGCATGGAACAATATAGACAACGTCAAACCGATTGTGTGCCACGTTATGAACAAACCTTAAGCACCGTCTGCGAACAACAGAACCATGAAATCAGTGAATTACAGAAACGTTTTCATGAGAGCAAAAATAAACGGACTGCCAAGAAAACGGAAAAGAAACCAACAGAAACAGCGAAAACAACGTTATCCAGCAACTTAAAGAGCAGTGAACAAGTGAACCAAAATTTATTAAAAAGAGCCGCAGGCGATGCCGGCTTTGGTGCCGAAAACTTGGAACCGCCTCACAAATTGCAGAATAAAAATAATAATAACGACAACAATACCAGCAGTAATAGTTCTGAAAATTTCAAAATTTCCATTGAAATTGTACAACATTTGAAATTCTCAACATCGACGGCTAATACACAACCACAACAGATAAGCACTAATGTTACAGTGAAAACCTTAACGAATAACTCAGTAAAAAGTGAAACGGATGTTAGTACAGCAGGAGATCATGGTCCCAACAGTAATTTCCCCAGTTTAGCTGAATTTTTGAGGGATGACACCACTGAGGGTAATAAAACCTTTGCTTATCTCGTTAATGATCTACAATTGGATGCCTTGGATGAGAAACCCTTACAAGATATTAAAACGGAAAATGGGGTTAAAGTGGAACCAATAAATTTTCAAGATTTATTGGATAGTTTAAACGTAAAATCCGAAAATCCCATGGCTCAAGTTTCGGCGACCTTTGGCCGCCCCAGTAATGGAGGGCCTGATAGTGCTATTGGTGGTATAGATGGTCCTACACGTAATCCTAATATTGAAATTGAAAGTGTAAACAAAAAGACCCTACAACAGCAGCAGCAACAACAACAGAAGCATCAACAACAACAGCAGCAACAAGGACAACAGCACCAGCATATGTCTGAAATTAATATAGATAAAGTGGGTCCTAATGGTCCTACGAGTTTGGGCAATTTTCCTAAACCAAATGTACTCAGCCAGCAAAAACAATCTCAAAGACAAAATCCTGCACAACAATTACTGTATCCATCCTATAATGCTCCCATGGGTCCTTCGGCTGCTGGTAATCAAAGCACAGCCGGTCACAATTTTATGCCCCAACAGCAAAAACAATCGCAACAACAACAACCACAATCGGCGAATAGAAGGGAACAAAATCCAAAACAAAATACTCCTAGTATGGGTGGCGGTGCAGCTCAAAATCAATGTGCTTCTAATATTAATGCTAGTTCCGATAATGGTCCAACTTCTCGGCAAAGTAATCCTGATATATCTCAGCAACAGACCACTACCAACACATTGCAAATCAGACAGACTCAAGAGTTGCACTTCATTCAACAAGGTGGTGCTCACGATATACAGGTCTCTGCTGGACAACATTTACATCTGAGTGGTGATATGAAAAGTAATGTATCAGTGGCAGCTCAACAATCCATGAATTTCTCACAACAGCAACAACAAAATCCAACCGCCCAACAACGACAACAACAAGTACCAGCAAATATGAGACAAAATCAAAACAAAACTCCTTCAACAGCCTCAGCCGGTAATAATAGAACTAATGAACCAAAGGCTCGTTCTGGCACTGGACCCAATAATGGTCCATATAGTTTAAGTAGTCAACGAGTACCCGATGGTCCTAATCCTACAGGAGCTCATACTGGTCTTACGAATCTTATGTCCGGTCCGGGCGGTCATAATTCCAATGTCCCTGATATGGGTGCTTCAAATATGCGTATGGGTCTGGGAGTGGCACGCAATCATAATCAATTGACAAAAGCGGCCAATTTGAATCCCAATATACCCTGTGGCTCTAATCCCGCCATAACAATGGTGGTTGGCCCTGGTGGTGCACCTATGAATATAAGTTATATTAAATTCCTGCAACAACAAGAACTCCTACGAGTTCAAACAATGCAACGACAACAGAAAAATGGTATGGCTGGCACTCGCCCCCCGCTATCAGAGTACAAGGCTACACAGGTTGCGCTTATGCAAGCACAAATTGAGGACGTTGGTGGACGTTTTCCTAATGTGGCGGAGCAGGCGGTAGCTATAAGAAAAATGACACAGCAGGCCATAATGCGATCAGGTACAATGATGCCTCCGCAACATTCTACGTCTATGCAACATTCCGCAGCTGCTGGTCCCCTATCAGCAATGGGTGTTCAAGTAGCACCGGGAGGACAACAGGAACCGACCAAAGTACAAGCAACTCTAGTTGGCATGCCAAAGCGCTCACAACATGAATGGCGGCGTACGATGATGCGACAACAACAAATGAGCTTTACTGGAGTATCTGGTGGTTATATGCGTCATGAACCGGTAGCTTCTAATAATAATGGTTTTATGGGTAACTCTCAGGGAGGACCAATGATAAATGGACTAAAGCCTGGTATGCAATTAATACCTGCCCAAATGCAACAACAAATGGTGCGCCAACAACAACAACAGAAACATATGCCATCACAACAAATGATGGGTGGATCCAACAGCAACAAGCCTAATGACATGCTAAAGCAACAAATAATGCAACAGCAATCTTTACAACAGGGCTGACCACAAGACCAGGGGTGTCCAAATGCTATGATGACTCAAAAGCAAATGGTCGGCATGCGTATGCCACAACAAAATGTAACCATGCAACAACAACAACAACAATTTGTACAACAAGCTACTACTACATATCAACAGCAGCAGACGTTACAAATATTTATTTCATAAAAAACAAAAACAAAAAAAAAAATTTATAAATATAGATAACTTAGAAAAAATAAATAAATAACATTCTTGAAAAAAAAACAAAAATTAAAAATCTTAAATTCTTTCCACTCAGGGATTTTTTTTTTTTTGGTGAAGAAGACAAAAAAAAATGTTTGTTGAAGGGTCTCGGCACCGATTTGTATAGCTCAAAAGTCTGAATATCAACAGTCTGTATTGGCGAAATTAATAATGGGATAAGAACAATATACATGTTGATGTCTTTTAAATAAGGTATGACATGTATAAGGTTAGCAATCCTTTGGAAAAAATACTGTTATCCAACACTTTTTCACAAGTTCTTTTGTTGGTATTAAAAAAAAAGTAGTAAAAAATAAGAATATTGCCAAAATTGTATGTAGAAATATCATAAAAAAAAATCATTTTTGCTCTGGAAGAACTCAAATTCAGAACTTTAACTAATTTTTTATTTATTATGATATCTAATTATATATTTAAAATACTATTAATTGAAAACATAATTTTCAGATGCTGTTGACACAAAATGGTTTAATCTTTTTAAGATCTGTAAAAAAAATATTTATAACTAAATCAAATTGAGTTAAAAAAAAGTAAAAAAAAATATTTTTTTTTTGCCCGAGCTGGGATTCGATAATAGTACCTCAGTCACATATATAATTATGTGCGGGGTTATATATGACAATATATAATTACATATTAAAATATTATTAATCCCAAGTTGCAGTAAACATAACTTTCAGGTGCTAATTGGTAAATTTTTTTAAGATCTGTAAAACAAATATTTACAAGTAAATTAAATTGAGTTAAAAAATTTAAAACATTTTTTTTGTGCCCGAGCTGGGATTCGATAGTAGGGTCTCTCAGGTTATATGTGACTATATATATATATATATATATACATAGGCGTACCTATACCATTTTTCTGGGGTGGGCAAGGGACCTATTTACATTCGGCTGTTTACTTGCCCTCAGACTCTTAGACCGGGTTTTTGGGATGTCAGTTAAACTTCGTTTAGTAAAACCGAAAACAAATTATGTAAGTCATTTCCAAGTTTAATGACAAAAATTTGACGGAACAACTTTTCTCGATTAGAATTTTGGTCTTTATTGAAATAAAACCAACTAAATCGAATTTTAGTATTCCAGTTACAAACTGCGTTAACCTAAGTTTAAAGATAATCTAAATCCTAAAAACTGGGCCTTAATCTTAAAAAACACTTTCGACATTATACAGTTTTACAATTTACATTATACAATTTTTTCAAAAAAAAACTTAAAAATTATAAAATTTTCATAATCACCTCCATGTTTTTATAGAGAACTTTGAAAAGAAGCATCTATTTCTTAGGAAAACCTCTTACAAGAAATGTATTCTATGCTGTACTCTCAGATTAGTACGAAATTTAGATATTTGTGGTGTTCACATTCGTGATATTCATCCTAAAATCTATCAGAATTGATATGTCGCATGCCCGATGCATTTTTAGTGTTGTACTGTATTATTAGTTAAGAAAAGGAATCTTGCATGTAATCGCTTATATTCATAATTGGATAGGCAATAAAAAAAGAAGAAGATAGAGAAAAGAAATTTTATATCAACCTGTCTCATTTTTTCGTACACCTCTGACGACCCCATTCCAACCCCATATTTTAAACACTAAAATAACAGACGTGGTCAAAAACATTGAGATGTTCATCTTAAATTTTTTCCTTCTACAACATAATGAAATTTCATCAAAATAGTAGTGTTTAGTTTGAAGTAACTTCCTTATGAGATATTAACTAATTATTCCTTTTAAAAAACTATTAAATCTAAGATATTTATCTCAACAAAAAAGATTCTGATACATCTTCCTATTCAAAATTATTTCCCATTTTCGTATGAAATGCCTTCATATTAGGGTTGCCAGACGGGCTTGATTGTCAAGCTTTTTCAATGCGTGTGAAGAATAAAGAAAAACTGTCATTTGTCAAGCTAAAACGAAATTTTAGAAATTTTTTAATCAAATTCATAAGAAAAATCAAGAAAAATTAACCATTAACAAAAAAAAAAAACTAATTGTTTTTAAATGTACCATGACTAATTTTTACGGATAAATGACTGTTTCAATGGTAGTAAAGCATAAAAAGTCTTTCTTTGAATGAAAAGGAAACGTTTGAGCTAGAAGCTAACCAATTTTTACAAAATGCTGTAAAATACTTAGAAAAAAGATATGATTTTGGAGAAAAATCATTTTTTTTTAGCAAATTGTTGTTTTAAATATAAAAAACTCGTTGTTGTCAAGGAATAATTAAGCAGAGCTGACATTTATTTAAAAAAATCAAATTCAATTAATACTGATATGTTGTATGCAGATTACTACTGCCTTCGAAGAATTGCCAAAAGACATATCCATTGACAACATATGGGCCAATTTCTTTAAAAAATGTGGAACAAAGAATGTTGAAAATCTGTCTAAATTAATATCATTTAAATTTTTAAGTCGATTTTGCAATTTTTTTTGCTAATTTAACTGAATTTTAAATTGTCAAGAAAAATCAAGCTTTTTTTTTTTGAATGTCAAGAAAAATCAAGCTTTTTCCTCTGAATGTCAAGTTTTTGCCAATTTCAATCTGGCAAGCCTACTTCATATGCTTATTGAATAACTATTTCATTCTAATAAATTTTCTTAAAGAAAAACTCTTAGGACCAGTTTTACAATCAGAACTTATATCGATTTGTTTCTTAAATATTTCATAAGCAAGAATTTTTCAAACAAAATTTCTAGATTTAATTTCTGACTATAAAACTGACCCTTAGATTCTAACGGTGGGTCTCATACTGTAGGTTTAACTTTAACTTAACTAAAAACAAAATAAAATGTCAAAAAAATGTACACAAAACAACAACAAATTTTTGGGTTAACTATTAACCTAAGTTTAAACCTGCAGTATGAGACCCACCGTAACAAATTATTTTTCTAGGAAACCAGTAGACATTTTTCCAACCAAAAATACGAGATTAAGGTGCCTATTCCTACTTGTGACCGTCATAAGACTATTTTTAAGACTGAGAGTCTTAACTTTTCATACAAAACAACAATAAAATTTAAAAAATTCAAATTTTATTTGCCAATCTTATGATTGTGTCGATACCAGCTCTTAAATTTTTTGAAGTATTCAAAAAAAAATTTGAATAAATATAATTTATTGTGACTTTGCAACAACAAATATATGGGGAATACAGTCACGTCTAAGAATCACAGACTTTTCGTAGGAATAGGCACCTAAATGATATTAAAAAAAAATATATTGTGATCCTTTTTGCCATCAAAATCATAGATAAAATAATTATAGGTAGATTTGTTTTTAAATTCTGGAATGGGCATAGGGGTACCTAGACAATTTTTCTGGGGTGGGAAAGGGACCCATTAATGTTCGGCTGTTTATTTGCACATCCTCAAACTCTTAATCTTGAAAAACAATTTCGATATTATGCTTACAATTTTTTTATACATAAAAACTTTTAAAAATGGCCCTTCTCATAAAATTTCCATAATTTTCAAAATTCAATAATCCTGGTAGCTTGTCCTTAGCAAAATCGCCATGTTTTTATAGAAAACTCTGAAAAGTTCATCTATTTTTCTGACGAAAACCTCGTAAAAGGAATGTATTTTAAGCTATACTCTCTGATTAGTATGAAATTTAGATATTTGATAGAGAAAAGAAATCTAAAATCAACCTGTCTCATTTTTTCGTCGACCTCGGACGAATCCATTCTAACTAACCCTATATTTTGACCACTTAAATTACCGAGGTGGCCAAAAACAGTGGGATGTTCATCTTAAAATTTTTGTTTCTACAACATATTAAAATTTCATCAAAATAGTAATGTTTAGTTTAAAGTAACTTCCTTGTTAGATATTAACTAATTATTGGTTTACAAAACTATTAAACCTAAGATATTTAGCTCACCAAAAAATAGTCTGTGATATTTTCCTATTAAAAATCCTTTTCCATTTTCGTATCAAATGCCTTCGATGCTTATTGAACAACTCTGTGATTCTATTGTATTAATTTTTCTTAAAGGAAAACTCTTAGGGCCAGTTTTATAATCAGAACTACTAAGATCGATTTGCTTCTTAAATATTTCTTGTGTAAGAATTTTTCAAACAAATTATCTTCCCAGGAAACCAGTAGACAGTTTCCCAACTAAAAATACAGGATTAATTGATATTTAAAAAAAAATAATGTTGTGATATTTTTAGCCATCAAAATCATAGATGCAAGAATTATAGATAGATTTATTTAAATTCTGGGGTGGGCAAAAAATAGTCTAGGGTGGGCAGAGCCCTAGATAACACAACCCCACACACCCACAAAAAAAGAAAAAACAAACACTACAAGCAAATAAAAAAAATGGAAAAGAAAAAAAAATAGAAAAGAAAACAACACTAACACTAACACACACACAAATATAGTGGAAGTGTCTTCAGTATGCCCCCGATTGACCGGTCACGGGATAGGTCCTTTAATAGCAGTTGACTCGTTTTTTGCTTTGGCCATAATTAAATTAAAAAATCAATTAAAAATTAGAAAATTACCTCAAAAACTCTGATAATATAAATAAAAAATTAAAAAAATTGCCCTTAAGTTAAAAAGAAAATTAAATGAAATACCAATTGTTAAAACTAATACAGCTTTAACATTAAAAAACGCTGAAAATACAAAACTTAACATTTTTTAGCAAAAAATTATAAAAAATTAAAATAAGAGCTAAAATAAGCAAATCGTAAAAAAATAAAGTTCAAAACAAATAAAAGAGTAAAATAAATAAAAAAAAATATTTTAAAAAATATGCCGCGAATTTTATTTTTTATTTCGGTCACGTTTTTTAAAAGCAACAGTGAAAGTAACGCATCGAAAAATACTTAGAAAATTAATTCATGCCCTTTTGAATTTGTTCATTAATAGAATGATTTTTTCGTTGAAAAGTCCCCAAAGAACGCGTTCATTAGATCAATGAAACGTATTCATTAAATGAAAACTAATTGAAAAAAATATATTTTTTTTGCGTTACAGTTTTTGTTTATTTTTATTTTATTAGTTTTTATTGGTACATATATTTCTTTTTCGTTTTTATAACGTTTTTGACATCTCCCTGAAGTCGACTTGAACCTGCAATCACCAGAATGTATACATTATCGCGTTACCGATTGATCTAAATAGCCAAAACAAAATGATGTCATTATTTGGACTATTATATTTAAATAATTTCAGTTTGCAACCCTAGCGTTCATTACTGGAACATATATCTATTTTAGTAATTAGCAAATTCAAAACCCTTATAAAAATTATAGCATATCTTACGGGTTAGTTGAAAATATATAATGAAAAATTCATTAAATTAATGAATTTTTCATTAAATTAATGAATTTTTCATTAACTCAATGAAATTTTTTCATTAAATCAGTGAATTCAGATTAATGAAATCGATTCATTAATAATATGAACGAAAATTCTATCAGTGTAATTTAGTAATATACCTTCGGTTGACCGGTCACGGGATAGGTCCCTGGAGGGCAATTGACCCCACATTCCCCGTAGGGTAGTTAAAACAGCAAAAAAATGTGAAAGTTTTCAAAATATACAAAAGTGCTCTAACGAATAAATTGCAAAAAATAGTAAAGAAATGAGCAAAAAAGTTAAAATCGGGCATACCGACTATCAGAGCTTCGAAGAATTAATTCCCTAATTCCCTTTTTTTGAACTGAATTTATATTTTGGGAATGAATTCCCGTTTAATTCAAGGAATTAAATTTATTTCGTTTAATTCCCTAAGGAATTAAATTTAAGTTTTCAATTCCTAGGGAATTAAACTTGAATTCCTAGGGAATTAAACAAAAAAATTTAATTTATTTCGTTTAATTCCCTAAGGAATTAAATTTAATTTTTCAATTCCTAGAGAATTAAACTTGAATTCATAGGGAATTAAACGAAAAAAATTTAATTCCTTAGGGAATTAAACGAAATAAATTTAATTCCTTGAATTAAACGGGAATTCATTCCCAAAATATAAATTCAGTTCAAAACGAGTAAAAAGGTTAAAGTCGGGCATGCCGACTATACAATACCCTACACCAATCTGGTTAAGAGCCAACTAATATTTGGATCTAAAATTCGAATGGGTTAAAATGGGACTTGTGTCAAAATTTTCTATAATTTTAGTCAGCGAACCAAATTTCATTAAAATATCTTAATATTTGCGACCTGCAGTTTGTAACCAAGCCAATTTTTGCACCCTTATTGGCACTAGGTCTAAACATGGACCGGTGTTAACCAAAATCAATAGGCTTCGTCCTTGGGCTGATATAGGTCGGTGTACCAAATTTCATCAAAATATCTTAATATTTGCGACCTGCAGCGTATAAACAATATGATTTTGGAGGGACCCTTATATGGGCACTAGGTCTAAACATGGACCGATGTTCACCAAAACCAATAGGCTTCGTCCTTGGGCCAACGTAGGTCTGTGTACCAAATTCCATCAAAATATCTTAATATTTGCGACCTGAAGCGCATAAACAATATAATTTTGGGGGACCCTTATATGGGCACTAGGTCTAACATGGACCGATGTTCACCAAAATCAATAGGCTGCGTTATTGGGCCAACATAGGTCTGTGTACCAGATTTCATCAAAATATCTTAATATTTGCGACCTGCAGAGTATAAACAGTATAATTTTGGTAGGACCTAGGGCACTAGGTCTAAACATGGACCGATTTTAACCAAAATCAATAGGCGTCCTTGGGCCGACATAAGTCGGTGTACCAAGTTTCCTGTAGAGTGCGCACAAGAATGCATGGACAGACAGATGGATGGACGGACGGACAGACGGACATCGTTAAATCGAAATAAAAAAAAATTCTGAGCCGATCGGTATACTATAAGGTGGGTCTAGGAAAAATACTTTTTGGTGTTACAAACATCAACACAAACTTATAATACCCTGACCACATAGTGGTGTAGGGTATAAAAAGGGAATTAGGGAATTAATTCTTCGAAGCTCTGCCGACTATATACATGTTGTTTGTAAAAATGATTTTAAAGTAAATATTTGTATTTCAATATATAAAATTCAAAATTTTTAACGGGTATTAATGAACATTTAATAACCGTTGCTGTAAAAACTCTATTCTATATTAACGAATGACTCTTTCATTTTTCTTTCGTCAAAGAAAGACTGTAAATCGGAGAATACACGAAGGAACATTGAGTAAGGAACAAAAAATGTCAAAAAATTTTGTAAACACGAATTGCATGATGTCAACACGCACACACACACAAACACACGTTCACATGTTCCCTCGTGTATTTTCCGCTTAAGACGCTGACGTTATTAAGGCACATCTACACGAGAGAGAAAACTTCTAGAGATAGAGCAAAAAACAACTCTAATTAGCTCTATTGTGAATGATTTAAGCTATTTAGAGGTGTTTTTTGCTCTATATCTAGCAATTTTCTCTCTCGTGTAGATGTGCCTTTATTAACAATTTAAAAACTAATTTTGAAAATCTTTAAACTAATCCTATTTTAGGTCATTAGCATCAACGAACGCAGGTGCATACGTAATGAACAATTAAAACGCAATTGTGAAATAGGGGTGGTTTTTCCTAATTAAGTTCAAATTAACGAAACATATTCTTTGAAATTTTATGACAAGTAATAAAACGTGAGATTTCGCAAGCAATTGGCAAAAGACAATTTAGAATTACGATAAATTTCTCCTAAAGAGATCATCAATTCTAAGTAATGTGCATAATTAAAATAAAATATATATATTTACATGCCACATCTATTTTATAGATGTAGAATTTGTGTTTTTCTTAATTAGTAATTTAGGCAATACAAGTATATTTTCCCCGTTTATTAATAAATAACAATGGTAGCATTCGGCAGAGAAACCTTAAACTGATACCGGTGACTTGTAGCGCTTTTTGATTACCCGAGTAAAAAAAATTTATCTCGCGCAATATATCCAATTTGATATTGTTTAAGATCTGCTGTAATATGTAGCTGATCCAAGTAGATCGCAAAATTGGGGGTATCCAATGATATCGTATTATATGGGGATAAACTAAGATCAAGTTATATCTCAAAATTGTTAGGTCCAATAATATCTTTGGGGATAAACTTAGATCTTATTTGATCCGAAAAATGGCAGATCGAATTAGATCCAGCAATATATTTGGGGATTAAGTAAGATCTAAATTTTACAAAAAATGACAGATCAAATTAGATCCAGTAAGATATTTCGCGATTGCGTAAGATCTTAACTTTTCCGATAAATTGCAGATCAAATTAAATCCGGTGATATATTTGGGGATTAAGATCTTAATTTATCCCATAAATTGCAGATCGAATTAGATCCAGCAATTTATTTCGGTATTAAAATGGCAGATCGAATTAGAAACAGCAATATATGTTATTTGGGGATTGACATCTAAAACTATCCAGAAAAATGACAGACAAAATTAGATCCCGCATTATATTTGGCTACTACGTAAGATCTTCATTTATTTGGGATTAAATTAGATCCCAATATTGACAACAGTTCAAAAAATATGTTAATACACTGGCAGAGCACTGATTTTATAAAAATTACAATATTTTGTTAAAATAAGGTTTAAACTCAGAAGGTCTCGAGTTCGATACCGTTCACGGCTGTGCAGTTTTTGTTCATAAAATGAATTTCTTTTTATCAAATTATAATTTTTTTTCTATAAATGAAATTATGTACCTAATTTCGTAAAACACTTGGGTGAAGTGAAGGGAACCTTCAATGTAAATTGTTTTTGTAACAAAAACAATTTCTACAGTAATAACGCAACACTTCACCGAAGTGTTTTAGAAAATTACCCCCTATATTTTTTTTTTATTAAATTGAATTTTTTTAATATAATAATTTTATTTACATCTTTTCAACGCTATACACCATGTCCAATAGTATCAATTGTTTTTAAGATTTATCAATTGTATTTCAGAAATAATCAATTGAATTTCAGTTTTATCAATTGTATTTCAGAACGTATCTATTATTTTTCAGATCTATGGGTTGTATTTCAGAACTAGTCTATTGAATTTCAGTTTTATCAATTGCATTTCAGAAATTATTAATTGGATTTCCGAAATTCACAACTGTATTTCGGAAATTATCAAACTGTATTTCAGAAATGATCAATTGTATTTCAGAAATTATGAAATGTATTTCAGAAATTTTTCTCTATTAACTATGAAATACAATCAACAATTTCTGAAATAGATTTGATTATTTCTGAAATACAATTAATAATTTCTGAAATACATTCGATAATTTCTGAAATACATTTAAAATTTCTGAATACAATTAATAGTTTCTCAAATACAGTTAATATTGTAGTTGCTGATGAGTTGCCATATATGACCATATATTGTTTAAATGGCACCATATATGGTATGTTTCCTATTAAAAATAAGTAGTATGGAGCATTATATGGTAATATATAACTTAGAGTGGCCATGTACCATTTGATCCGAAAAATGGCCCGATAAAATTGTATCAGTTGTTTATCAGTTTTTATCTAATTGTATCAGTTTAGATCTGACCTGATTAAATTATGTGTTAATCAGATGAAATTTTATTTGCTTTTTGACCTGATACAATTTTATTGGTTTATATCACATGGTATCAGTTTAGGTCCAAATAGATATATTTGTATACAAAATTATATAGTTATATCCCAATTTTTGACAACTGTATAAGGTAAATATCGGATTTAATTATATTTTATTAATATAAAATTGAACCAATTACGATCAAACCTGACACCATTACATATAAACCGATAAAATTGTATCATGTCAAAACTCGGATTCAATTTCATCTGATTAACACATAATTTAATCACGTCAGATCTAAAATGATACAATTAGATAAAAATTGATAAACAATTGATAAAAATATATCTGGCCATTCTTCGGATGAAACTGTATATTTATACAGATATAACTTAATCACATATATGACCATATGTAACTATTTTTACTCGATACTATATATCAAAGTATATGGTACTATATATAGTAGCATATACTATCATATCTGGACCTGTATTAAAAATGTTGTTCATGAGGTCCCATATATGAGCATATTTGTTGAAATGGCAACATATATGATAATATATGGTTTAAATGGCACCATATAGGGTAATATATTGCTTAAATAACACCATATATAAATACATATATATGGCACTATTATCATATATGGAACTGTATTAAAAATTTCGATCATGAGGTATCATATATGACCATATATTGTTTAAATGGCACCATATATGACCATATATTGTTTAAATGACACCATTTATAATACAGGCTTGTGATGAAAATCGAAAACGAACATTTTTTTAATCTAGAATAATTAGTTTCGCGAAAATCAAAAAAGTTTATATATCTTATATATAAGAATAAAAAATAATCATATAAGTGTTTATATAATCTGATCCGCAAAATGGGTCTATAAAATTATATCAGATTGATATAATTTTTAGATACAATTTAATCTAATATTAACAATTCGATATACTCTGATGCAACTGCATCCCAAAATTGGGCACATCTAATTGAATTGTATTATATCTAATCTGATATAGTTATATACTATTTAATACAATTGGATTTCAAGATTTATACCCAAAATATGTTGGGTTTTGAAATATGTTTGAATTGTAAAACTGACATAAAAAATATTTTCCTTTCGAAATTTTTCTGATTTTAAATAATATAAATTTTTGTCAGAAATTGCTTCAGAAAATATTTTAAATTAAGATTTATCTAAATTTATATATAAAATGACTTAGAAAATGTTTTGGAATCTAGATCATATAAAGTTTTATCTAAAATGACTTAAAAAAACAAATAAGAAAAAAATAAGACTTAGAAAATATTTTTGATAATTTATCATATAAAGTTATATGTAAAACAACTTAGAAATTTTTTTGGTAAAGGTTTATATTAAATTATATCTAAAACGACTTAGAAAATTTCTTCGATTTGGGTTTATATGTGATTATTTATTGGGTTATATCTTCCCGATTAAAAAAAAATTGATATGGGACTTTATACAGTCTTATGTAATTTAACATGAGTCTTTATATAATTTTATCCGAGAAATGGGCCCATAAAATTTCATAAGTTTGCATCAATTCAGTTATAATTGGTTAATATCAGATATAAATATATCCGAATAATGGCGCGATATAATTTGATCAGACTTTATATATAAAATTATAGCTGAAATGGTACAAACATATAGAAAATCAGATATTGTTATATCCAGTTTATTCACTATTTTGCTTTACCTAAAGATAGTTTTAAGTATATTATTCAGGCTATATTACGTAAACTTTAGCTGCGATTAGTCTGTAAGGATTTTTTGTATTTCCATAGACTTAATAAAGATAAAAATAATAATAATAAATTTCACTGAAATCCTAAATGTTTACAGAAATAATTACCTGAGAGTTTGTCAGACCTAAAACTTCATGAAAGCTATTAAACTTTTTTGGATTTTGACAAAAGGACATTTTACAGGAAAGCACAAACGCCTTTAGTATTGCTTTAAGCTGTTTGTATAAATTTTTTAACAATTTCTTTCCATTGCAATGTAATATAAAATTATGTCCAAAAGGCGACTGACAAATGTTTTAGTGTGACTCTGAATGGGGTATATATAATTCTATCCAAAACGAAATCGTGTTTTTTTGGAAAATGATATCATATAAAAACATATATTATTTTGGATTATGTACTAAATAGTTATATATAACGTCATATAAAATTGGATTATCTGTATTTAATTGTAAATGCAATATACGATTATGTACTGATCGATATGTAATAAGATGCAACTAAATACGACATCATATTACAATTTTTTGAGAAAGAAAAAATTATATATGGATACATATAATTATGTCCGCTTGTATATACTGGTGTACAAAAACATATATGGGTATATAAAATTATACATTATTATATAAAAACGTTTTTACTCGGGTTATCGTATATTAAACCTAAATTTATGGGATCAACCATATCTGGTTATATATAGTTATGTGTGTCATTAACATTAACACATTTTTTGGTATATGATTTTATATGGTTATACATAAGAAAATTTCGGGAAATATTTGAAAGATATTATAATATATGAATACATATGGATGCAAAGCCATTTTATATTACTATATGTTAATGTGTATTATTATATTAAAAAATATGTTGTTATATATGAACTTTTTTACTCGGGTTGATATAATTGTATCAGTTTAAAACTTTAATACAACTGTATAAGGTAAATGTCGGACACAATTATATTTTATTTATATAAAATGGAACCAATTACGATCAAACCTGACACCATTACATATAAACCGACAAAATTGTATCAGGTCAAAAATCGGATACAATTTCATCTGATTAACACATAAATTAATCAGGTCAGATCTAAACTGATACAATTAGATAAAAATTGATAAATAATTGATAAAAAATATATCGGGCCATTCTCCGAATGAAACTGTATATTAATACAGATATAACTTAATCACATATATGACCATATGTAACTATTTTTACTCGGGTTGTTTAAGTGATACGATATATCAAAGTATATGGTACTATATATAGTAGCATATACTATCATATCTGGAACTGTATTAAAAATGTTGTTCATTAGGTCCCATATATGAGCATATATTGTTGAAATGGCACCATATATGGTTTAAATGGCACCATATATGGTAATATATTGCTCAAATAACACCATACCCAGGTGAAAATGTTCATATATTTTGTTCATATATTGTCATATATGGTTTCATGTATGACCATATATGGTTTAATGTATGATCATATATGAACATATATGTTATGTATGGAAGCATATATGAACATATATGTTATGTATGGAAGCATATATAGGTAAATACACTCAAATGTATGAATCCATATATGATAATAAACTGCATTTATTGGTCCATATATTCCATATGTCTTCATATATGAATTCATATATTATTCCATATATGGGTAATGTTTTAAGTTTTTTTTTATCTAGGGGGTAATTACGTTAGCGGATTCAAAAAATATTGAAATACAATACATTTGATAATTTCATAAATACAATTGGTAATTTCTAAAATACAGTTGCCAGTTTCTGAAATACAATTGATTATTTGTAAAATACATTTGATAATTTCTGAAATGCAATTGCGAATTTCTGAAATATAATTAATAAATTTCTGAAATACAATTTTCAGTTTCTGAAATACAATTTATAATTTCTGAAATACAATTGGTAGTTTCTGATATGGTTAGGTTAGGTTGAATGGGAGCCCGCCAGAACGGCGAGTTCACTCGGAGGCCATAGGGCCCATTCTGATATACAATTGATAAATATGAAAATCAATTGATAATTTCTGAAAAGCAATTGTAAAACTGGAAATAAATTGATTATTTCTGAAATACAATTGGTAAATCTGAAAAAGAATTCATAACTTCTACAATACAATTGATGAAACTGAAATTCAATTGATTATTTCTGAAATACAATTGATAAATCTGAAAAACAATCGATAACTTCTGAAATAAAATGATAAATTTTGAAATACAATTGAAAATGTTGCAGTAAGATAAAAACAGCAAAAATAAAACTTCTAAATTTAGAAAATCTGCAGAAAATTTTGCAAAATATTAGTAAACTAAAAATAGCTAAAACAAACTGTTGTATCTAAAAAAATGTTTGTTAAATTTTGTTCAATGCAAATAGCAGTTTAGAAAATCAACGGAAATATTTGCTAAAAATATTAAACTGTTGATTTCAGTAGGCTAGATTTGTATTTCCATTAAAAACAAAAAACGAAAAAGGAACTTTGAAAATTTTAAATTTTATGTGATGGTTTTTGTCTACTACTACAATTTAAGTTTATTTTCTAATCACTGAAATTTAGCTCAATTATAACTCAAATTTTGTAAATATATTAAACAGTTTTATTTTTGCTAATTCAGCAGTTTTTCATTTTGAACTAATTTTTAGTAGCTTTAACTAAAATTAATTAAAATTATTATAAACAATCATTAAATAATAAAAAAAACAGTCATAAAATATTTTCTAAACTTGAAGTAAAATGTTTATGTCCATTAAAAATTTCATAATTTCTCAATTTCATTCAAATGTACAAAAGCAATATTTTTATTAAAAAATAAAAAAAACAATTTATGTATATGAACATTCATATATCTCCATATAAGGCCATATACCCTCAAATTTCGGATCCGAACCCATATATGAACCCATATATGTTGCCATATATGGCCATATATGAACATTTTCACCTGGGCGTTCCAACGATAATAGAAGACGTAGAACAATTCTGTTATCTTGGTAGCACAGTTTCCAAAAATGGTGGTGCAAATAAAGACGTCATAGCACGTATAAATAAAGCCCGTCACGCATATCACAAGTTAAGGAAAGTGTGGTCCAATCGGAATATATCCCAGCGAACAAAATTAAGAATTTTCAACACCAGTGTTAAACCTGTTCTCCTATATGGTTCTGAAACCTGTAAAGTCACAGACTTCATATGCAGAAAACTTCAGGTATTCATCAACAAATGCCTGAGACGAATCTGTAGAATATTTTGGCCTCAAACTATCTCCAACGAAGATTTATTGGGAAGGACAAACACCGAGCCAATAATTATAGAAATAAAACGCCGAAAGTGGCGGTGGATAGGCCATACGTTGCGCAAACCTGACAACGATATTGCAAAAATGGCCTTTGAATGGAACCCTCAAGGCTCAAGGCGTCCAGGAAGACCTTTTACAACGTGGATAAGATCTATTCATGCTGAACATCGATCTAGGGCAACATGGCAGCAGATCAAACTATTGGCGCAAGATAGGCAACGATGGACTGATTTTGTTTCCGCCCTATGCTCCGACTAGGAGCTATAAATGTCTAGCATAAGTATTATATTTAATATTCTTTTTACATATAATTTCAAATGTTAAATATTTATTAAAGGAATAAAAAAAAAAAAAAATATATATGGCACTATATATAGTATCTTATATTATCATATCTGCAACTGTGTTAAAAATTTTGATCATAAGGTACCATATATGACCATATATGTTGTAAATGGCACCACTTATAATACAGGGGTGTGATGAAAATTGAAAACGAAAACGAACAGTTTTTTAATCTAGAATAATTAGTTTCGCGAAAATCAAATTGGCTTCAAATTATTATTTATCATTTTATTTGACTCCGTACATCTAAATTAGAAAATAAAAAATAACACTGAATGACACTCAAAAAATTAATGGAGATCTGACCATCAGTTCTATATATTTCGGACATGCTGATTACAATGGCGTACTTTATTTGGCGGGTGTCCATTCAGTTTTTTATATAAGAAAGTTTTCAAATTCAACTAATATGAATTTTTTTTGTTAAAATGTAAGCACAGGACCTGTGGCCATATTTACGATATAAATGCGATGTGCTAATTTTGATATTTAAACCACTGCTTAGCGTTTTATATAGGTTTTTATGGTTTTTTGCTATTTCAGCGACTTTAGTCGCCGAATGTACAATCGACCACAATAAATGTAATGACGTAGTAAGTAAGCAATTAAAAGAAAAACATTTTAATAAAAAAATTGTATTCATTAGGGCGGGTCGATTTAAAAATCGCCCAAGTGACAAGAAAAATCGTATTCTAGGGATAAAAATAAGAAACTTTGCCCGAGGAACCATACCTCTAAAACGAATTCTGATGTCCCGACTTTTGATGCCCCAAATTTTGAAAAATCCCACTTTGACCCATTTAGAGTGCCCCAATCGGGTCCAAATGTATGATCGACCCCCACTAACTTTGGAGGGCCGACCAACCCATGCTAGTGGTACACCCCCTGGAACCCCCCTGGGGGTTCCCTATACAAACATTTTTTCATGTAAAGTGCCAAAAAAAGTGATTTTTTAAACATATTTCAAAACCCAACATATTTTGGGTATAAATCTTGAAATCCAATTGTATTAAATAGTATATAACTATATCAGATTAGATATAATACAATTCAATTAGATGTGCCCAATTTTGGGATGCAATTGCATCAGAGTATATGCAATTGTATAATACTAGGTTGAATTGTATTTAAAATATTACAATCTGATATAATTTCATAGATCCATTTTGCGGATCCGATTATATAAACACTTATATAATTATTTTATAATCTTATATATAAGATATATAAACTTTTTTACTCGGGAAGTCAAAATTGGGATATAACTATACATATAACTATATTTGTATACAAATGTAAATATCTATTTGGACCTAAATTGATACCATGTGATATAAACCAATAAAATAGTATCAGGTCAAAAATCAGATACAATTTCATTTGATTAACACATAATTTAATCAGGTCAGATCTAAACTGATACAATTAGATAAAAACTGATAAACAACTGATACAATTTTATCGGGCCATTTTTCGGATCAAATGGTACATGGCCACTCTAAGTTATATATTACCATATAATGCTCCATACTACTTATTTTTAATAGGAAACATACCATATATGGTGCCATTTAAACAATATATGGTCATATATGGTAACTCATCAGCAACTACAATATTAACTGTATTTGAGAAGCTATTAATTGTATTCAGAAATTTTAAATGTATTTCAGAAATTATCGAATGTATTTCAGAAATTATTAATTGTATTTCAGAAATAATCAAATCTATTTCAGAAATTGTTGATTGTATTTCATAGTTAATAGGGAAAAATTTCTGAAATACATTTCATAATTTCTGAAATACAATTGATAATCTCTGAAATACAGTTTGATAATTTGCGAAATACAGTTGTGAATTTCGGAAATACAATTAATAGTTTCTGAAATACAATTGATAAAACTGAAATTCAATCGATTATTTGTGAAATACAACTGATAAATTTTAAAAGCAATTGATACAATTGGAAATGGTGTAGAGCATTAAAAAGATGTAAATAAAATTATTTGATTAAAAAAATTGAATTTAATAAAAAAAAAAATATAATTTTATAAAAACATTTATAGAAAAAAAATTATAATTTCCCGAGTATAAACAGTTACATATAGTCGTATAAAATGCGATTAAGTTATATCTGGGCCGAAAAATGACCCGATGTAATTGTATCAGTTGTTTATCAGTTTTTATCTAACTGTATCAGTTTAGATCTCAACTAATAAAATTATACATTAATCAGATGAAATTATATCCGATTTTTGACCTGATACAATTTTACCGGTTTATATCTAATGGTATCTGTTTAGATCGTAGTTGGTACAATTTTATGTAAATAAAATATATTTGTATCCGGCATTTGCCTTATATTATTGTATCAAAGTTTTAAAGCATATATAATCGCATCAAGTCAAAATTCAGATATAACTATATAAGTTTGTATAGTAATGTACCTATTTGGATCTAAACTAATACAATGCGACATAAACCCATAAAATTGTATCAGGTCAAAAATCAGATAAAATTTCATCTGCTTAATATATAATCTATAGATTAATTAATTAATCTTAATAAGTTAAGATCTAAACTGATACATTTAAATAAAAAGTGATAACCAACTGACACAATTATATCGGCCATTTTTCGGATGAAATGGTATATAGATCACATTAAGTTATATATTACCATATTAAGCTCCATATTAATTTTATGGGATAAATTAAGATCCTACCAAATTCCCAAATATATCACTGAATTTAATTCGATCTGCAATTTATCGGAAAAGTTAAGAACTTACACAATCCCGAAATATATTACTGGATCTAATTTGATCTGTCATTTTTTGGATAAATTTAGATCTTACTTAATCCCTTAAATATATTGCTGGATCTAATTCGACCTGCCATTTTTCGAATCAAATTAGATCTAAGTTTATCCACTAATATATTGCTGGATCTAATTCGATCTGTTATTTTTCGGATCAAATTAGATCTAGGTTTATCCCCAAAGATTTCATTGGACCTCCCAATTTTGAGATATAACTTGATCTTAGTTTATCCCCATATATACAATGGGAGCTAATACGATATCATTGGATACACCCAATTTTGAGATCTAATTGGATCAGCTAGATATTACAGCAGATCTTAAACAATATCAAATTGGATATGATTATAGATTGCGCGAGATAAATTTTTTTTACTCGGGTAATCACAAAGCGCTACAAGTCACCGGTATCAGTTTAAGGTTACTCTGCCGAATGCTACCATTGTTATTTATAAACGGGGAAAAATATTCTTGTATTGCCTAAATTTTAATAAGTTTTCACTAATTAAGCAAAAAAACACAAATTCCACATCTATAAAACAGATGTGGCATGTAAATACTCGTATATGTATGTATTTTATTCTAATTATGCACATTACTTAGAATTGATGATCTCTTTAGGAGAAATCTTATCTTAATACCAGTTTGTCAGTTGCGAATTGCTTGCGAAATCTCATGTTTTATTACTTGTAATAAAATCTTAAGCATTTCAAAGAATGTGTTAATTTAAACTTAATTAGGAAAACCCACCCCTATTTCATAATTGCGTTTTAATTATTCATTACGTATGCACCTGCGTTCGTTGATGCTAATGACCTAAAATAGGATTAGTTTTAAGATTTTCAAAATTAGTTTTTAAATTGTTAATAATAAAGTCACCGTCTTACAGACTTTCTTTGACGAAAGAAAAATGAAAGAGTCATTCGTTAATATGGAATAGAGTTTATAATTAAAACGCAATTGTGAAATAGGGGTGGTTTTTCCTAATTAAGTTTAAATTAAAACATTCTTTGAAATGCTTAAGGTTTTATGACAAGTAATAAAACATGAGATTTCGCAAGCAACATATATCTGTTACTCTACGAAAGAGAGACCAAAATCGGGCTGAAGTACCGATTTATTATATGTTGTATACTACACCGACTCACGAAAAAACAATGCCCCCTCAAAATAAACATTGGTTTGTTATAAGATGATTCCTAAAATATTTAGGGTCTAGCAATGAGATCTTTTTTAAAAAAGTTATTTTTTTTAGTTTTTGTAAGAAATTTGCATCTTAGCTGAAGAAAACATACCAATATGGGTATCAATATGAAAGGTTTTTTACAGGCGCGTCCAGCGGTATATACATATAACTTATTCAAGCATATCCTGACATATCCTATTTTCCAGGATATTCTATAAAAAAACAAATTTTTTACTCTTTTGTACGGAGATATTTGTGATGGAAATGTCAAATTTACCTATCATAATCTATAGACGAGTTAAGTGAACACGTGTTTCAGTTTTTTTTTGAAACTCGCGATTTTCCGCGTTTTATAAGAAATTCAATATGGTGGAAACAATATTGAATTTTAATTCATCGATGATTTTGAGCTACCCCAATTCAATAAAAAAATTTGATGAAATCTTTTGTAGGTTTATTACACAGCACAACACTAAAAATGCATCGGGCATGCAACTTATCAATTCTGATAGATATTAGTATGAATATCACGAATGTGAACACCAAATTTTAAAATTAGCTCTAGTTTTTGAAATATTCGCAAAATTAATTTTTAGCAAAAAGTCAGTTTTTTCGTTAAAATTTCTTATTTATTCATATATCTGACTAAACCACGAATAATTCTAAACATGGTTTAAAAGTATAGACTTTGGGCTTTTGCACACATACTAACTTATTTTGGTTAGGTAAAGGATCTAGGATCTAATTGCAATTCAAGTGAAAACTTCACTTATTTTCTTATTTTGAAAATATAGCGAAATCCCTTAATCGGATTTGCAAACCCTTAACACATGACGTAAACTCAAATTCCACTAAATTCATTTTATCAAAAAATCACAACTTTTGCATCAACATTTTCCGAAAATTCAATCTGAAACACAACTTTTATCGCCTTTACTATCTAAGTATTAAAAATGTATATTTTGTTCATTTAAAATTTTGGATGGCAGTATGCTTTGACTTGGTTTATTTTTGGAGCATTCTGATTGGTTAATTTATTTTCAACCAATCAAAATGTTTGAAAATATAAAAATATATTTGTAGGGTTTCGTAGGGTTTTCATACACAAAATGAACAAAACCGTAAGTTTAGAAATAAAATCAATTAAATTTAAAATGCTTTTTTATAGTACTTTTTTGAACATACATATGTACATTAGACTGTCCCTTAAAATAGCGATTTGTCGATTTTCGTTCAGTTTTATTGGAAATGGTCCCAAATGGAAGAAATCGTTTTTTTTTTTGGAAAACGTTAACCCGTGCCGAAAGTTGGACGAAAATGGACCCTTTTGGAAAAAAGTGTATTATTATTAAAAATTCCCAAAATTCGAAATTTCGAAAAAAATTATTTTTTATTCCATTTATTCATTTAATATAGTCAAAATGATTCATATATGGAATTTTGACTTCATCGGATATCATTAACCCACTTCAGCCTGGAATCCAAAATGACCCACAAATTTGATAAAAATGCAAAAACGTGTTTTTTTTTAAAATTAATTTAAAAGATTTTTTAAAATGCCTAATTTGGAGATGTCGATTACTATTTGTATCACATAATAGTTGATATTAAAGAAAAAAAAATACATTGGAAAAATGATAATTCGAGTTTGTGCTTGGAGCGACTGCTTTCCAGGACATTTTACAAAAATTGCTCATTTTGTCAAAAATTTAACAAAATTTTAATGTTTTTACCAAAGTTTACAAAAAAAAGATGTTAGTTTTCTGAAAAGTATCACTTAAATTTGTTAAGACTATAATATCTTTACATTTGTTTAGAAAATTGTTAACGCTTAGTTGCCTGGGGTCAAAAAAGACCCATGAAACTTAATATTAATTATGACTACGAGATTGTAAAGCCTTTAAATTTAACAAAAAAAAAATCAGAATAATACCTTTCATAATTTTCAAAAAACTATCACTACAAATGGATCAAAAAATCTTGTTTCAACTTGATAAAAATTATTATTTTGTGTAACTTGATCCATATAGGGTTAATGTTTTCATAGGAACTTGTAAATTCCTTGTAAACATTGTATATATAAATACAAACCATATTTTGTATGTATGGAGCTTGACATTAAACTCATAAACATCCCAGTGTAGAAAATCATTACCAGATATGTGGTTATGTAACTACGTACTTGGTAATGGTAACTAGTTACTTTTGTTATTACATTTCTTATTACCTTTATATGGCGATGTCGCGAAAAATAATGAGTTGTCGTTAAACACCAGTATACGAAAAATCAAAAAATATATCGTTACCTATGTGCTTACCAGTACTGACAAAAATAATGAGTCTAAAAATAGATTTTCTAAAAAATAAATTATATAAAAAAAAATATTTTTTATTGTATTTTTTTTTCAATAAAATTTGCTGGTGCGGGAATCGAACCTGGGTCTACAGATTACCAGTCAACAGCTCTACCATCTGAGCTATATCGACATGTAATATTTAATAGATAAAAACACAATTGACCTGCAGCACACAAGTAAGCTTAGGTACTCGCCAACATACAAAAAATTAAAAAATATGTGGTTAAAAAATATTGTGTTTAAAAAATATTGAGTCTAAAAATAGATTTCAAAAAATTTTCAAAATAATCTAAAAAATTATTTTCTATTTGAAATAATGATAAAAATAAGTAATTATCAGTAACTCATTATTATATGTTTTAAAATTATACAGAAGGTTAGTGGGTGTCATAACTGGTAGTCCAAAAAATAATGATATGTCATTACCGTTTCTACACTGGGATACCAGGTTTACACCGTTTACAAGTAGAATACTAGTTTATATGAAAACCCCTATTGATATTTTGAATTTGTTCAAAAAATATTTTACGACATGTTTTCGTTTGTATTCAATACTTTCAAATTTTTTTAAATTTTTTATGAAAAAATGAAATTGCATTTACTTTGAATGAAAATTATTTGACTGTGAAAAATAATATTCTATTTATACGAAAATTTTCTTCTGGGGTCCTGGAAAATGCGCTGGGGATCCCGCTAACTGTTAAAACACATAATCTACCGCTGTGGGCAATAAAAAAGTGCTAGATTAGGGGGAAAAGCACCAAGTTGGAAACAGTGGTAATTGGTTGTATCCTTTATCATGATACAGCCATACCACGTAGATGCATTAGCGAGAGTTTGATAGTTCAAGGACACAGTATACTGGATAGTAGGATAAAATGGTTGCATTGATCACGCACATGGATTAGTGACAGCAAAAGGTTTTACTTTTGACGTTTACAAAATATATAAGAAAAGGGCAACAACACAACAATTTTCGCGCCATTTCATTCTAACTAATGTCAAACAGCAACAATGTATCAAGAAAAAGAATTTTACTTTCATATTGGGAAAATAACTTGGGGAACTTTACCTTCTATGTATGTTCTGTGCTCAGGGATTTATAATGACCGATACATGCTTTCGCTATGTATCAAGAGTAGTCGATTACATTTGTTGTTGTTGTTTATTGTGTTTGTTGTTGTAATACATCTACCTGGTATGGTTGCATCATGTCCCTTATTGGTGTTTGTGGATTTGGGTAGCAAAGATCAATTTTCTCTTTGCTATTCATTCCTCTCGCTCTCAGTCAGTGTTGCCAACAAATTTTCAAAATAAATGGCTAGATCTACCCAAAAAATCGCTAGAAAATCACTGGATTACAAACCATGGAAAAATTTTGCGATTTTATCGCTAGATTGTTGAAAAATGGTACTTAAAGGAGTTTTTACCCAAAAATTTCTTTAATATGTTCATAAGAAGTGTTATAAACTTTGAAATAATGAAAAATTTACGATTAAGCTTAATAAAATGAATCCTGATTTTCATTGAATAATACTAGTATTTAAAATACTCAATAGGAGGCGTTGTGCGGTGAAAAACTACATACTTATACCTTATTGAAATGTGCATTTTTAGAAATTGTTTTTTTTACTAAAATCGTTTAAGAAGTTCTTTTTTATAATAAAAGAATACCAATATGCGAATTTTATAATACTTTTCAACATAAAACCGATTTTTAAAAATTGTGTTACGGCTGATAAAAATCGCTAGATTTTTGGCTAATAGCTAAAGGACAATTTTTCCCGCTAGGGGCAAAATAAAATCGCTAGATCTGACGAGAAAATCGCCGTTATGGCAGCACTGCTCTCAGGAAAGTATTAAACTCGGCTTAACGGAATTTTTTTGTTTATATAACCCTGTCTTTTGTTCAATTATCCTCAGTCTTTTGTTTAGTTCGTTAGATAAATGTTTAATTGTGATACACATGTGCAACACCGACTGTTAATATAATATTTGCTTAGTGTGTTATTAAATCGTTAAATTAATATTCAAAATAAAGTGTATAATAGAATAAATTCACTAATAATAATTGTGAAAAAATTCCTACGGCTTTATTTTTATTTAAAATATAGTGAATACTAGTGTTTTGTTAATAATATTCTATTCCAATTGTGCCTTAAATTGATTTTAAAAATTGGTGATTCGATCTGAAAATTCAAAAACGGATTTTAAAAGGTAAAAACAAAATATTTTATAACGGTAGGTCTCATACTGTTGGTTTAACTTAACTATTAAACAAAAGAAAATGTGAAAAATTTTTACACAAAACAACAACAAATTTTTGGGTTAACTTTTAGTGAACCCTTAAACGTTTACTATGAGACCCACCGTAAATGTTTAAATAAAAATCATATGTTCTTAGTTTAAATAAAAACTGTAGGTGCGTTCCAATTTTTTTTAACATGGTACGCAGTTTTTATTTATTTTTCATTTTAAATTATTAAAAATTTTCATTCAAATCGGCGCTCTTGAGCATTTAAGGAACAATATATTCATTCCAAATAGAATTGATGCTCTGGTCAGAAAGAGGTCACCCGATTAAGATAATAAGTGTGTTCGTTTACTCTCGAAATTCTTACTATTTTTACTACAATTGGGAAGTTTTGTTTACTTTTTGTATTCATTTTTTCCAGCTGTAGTAAGGCATAATATTTAGTTTGTAGATTCTCATAAATGTTACGATATTTATTGTTTTTGAATTTTTACAAAATTCAAAGTGAAACCTAAAGCGAAAAAAAATTTCTATACATTTTGTATGAAATGTAAAGATTTGCAGTGCTACTGCATTGTTGCCAACTTGGCGCTGTTCCCGATAATCTAGCGTTTTTTATTGCTCAAAGCGGGGGAAAAAGTATTTTAGTGGTAAGCGGGAATTCTAGCCTTTTTTAAAATAAATGAAATATTAATTTCAAATTGACATTAAAATTACAGCAATTTGCTTTGAAGCCAAATAAATTCTCTTACACAGCAGACAAATTTGCTCTGAAATCATCGAAATTTGTGCATTATCCCACTGATCAGTACTGAGTGCAAGCGTTTCTCTTTATTATTATTCGTCTATAATAATAACAAAACTTAACAAACTATTTAGGGTCATATGCATAATCAGTTTTAAAATTTATAAGTGACTTATAAAACAAAATTTTCGTGCAAAATTAATTTTATAAATGTGTTATTTTTGTTCATTTTTCAGAAGAAAAAAATATTTAAAAAAGCCATCTTGAATACTAGAGAAAACGTTCGAAAGGACATATAAAACGAGACAGGCCCTTCAGTGAAAATACAAAAAGGTATAGAAAAAATTGTAGTTATGGATGCAGCAAAACTTTCAATACACCAGAGCGGCAATCAGGCAGCCGCTCTGCAACAAAAACAGCATCAACAGCAAAATCAATTAAATGCACAGTTGCAACAGCAACAGCATTTACAACATTATCAACAACAATTGCAACAACAACAAAATATAAATTTGCAATTACAGCAGCAGCAACAATTACAGGCATCACAACAGCAACACGTTCACAATGGGCACCAGCAACAACAGATGCAAGTTCAACATCAACCACATCTTTCACCCTTTAATGCAAATTCTGCATCAAACCCCAGTACGGGAGGCACATTTGGTGCGCCAAACACAAATAATAACAAAAATACCAGCAACTCAAATCTATCCCAAGCCGCCCAACAACAACAACAGCAGCAAGGAATTCTCAATGCCGTACCCTTACCCAATGGTGCTGGCATCGGCGCAGATATGGTACCACCCAAAAGTGAAAAAATTTCCGAACTTTTGCTACGTCGCATAGAACACTATAGACAACGTCAAACCGATTGTATGTCACATTATGAACAGACCTTAAGCACCGTCTGCGAACAACAGAACCATGAAACCAGTGAATTACAGAAACGTTTTCTTGAGAACAAAAATATACGGACTACCAAGAAAACGGAAAAAAAACCAATAGAAACAGCGACAACAACGTTATCCAAAAACTTAAAGAGCAGTGAACAAGTGAACCAAAAGTTCTTAAAAAGAACTGCAGGCGATGCCGGATTTGGTTCCGAAAACTTGGAACCGCCTCATAAATTGCAGAATAACAATAATAACAACGACAACAATACCAGCAATAATAGTTCTGCAAATTCAAAATATTCCATTAAAATTGGACAACAATTAGGACTTTCAACATCGACGGCTAATACACAACCACAACAGATGAGCACTAATGTTACAGTGAAAACATTAACTAATAACTCCGTGAAATCGGATGTTAGTACAGCAGGAGATTGTGGTCCCAACAGTGATTTCCCCAGTTCCCCTGAATTTATGGGGGATGACACCACTGAGGGTAATAAAATCTTTGAGGATCTCATTAATCATCTAGAAGAGTTTGATCCCGACTTTTTCGATGCCTTGGATGAGAAACTCTTAGAAGATATTACAACAGAAAATGATGCTAAAGTGGAACAAATAGATTTTGAAGATTTATTGGATAGTTTAGAAATAAAATCCGAAAATCCCATGGCTCAAGTTTCAGCGACCTTTGGTCGGCCCAGTGATAGAGGGCCTGACAGTGCTCAAATTAATACAGGTAAGATGGGTCCTAATGGTCCCATGAATTTAGGCAATTTTAGTGAACCAAATGAACCCAGCCAACAACAGCAATCTCAACGACAAAATTCTGAACAACAATTACTGTATCCGTCCTATAATGCTCTCATGGATCCTTCGCCTGCTGGTAATCAAAGCACAGCTGGTTACAATTTTATGCAGGGACCCCAACAGCAAAAACAATCGCAACCACAGAAACCACAATCGGCGAATAGAAGGGAGCCAAATCCAAAACAAAATACTCCTAGTATGGGTTACGGTGGAGCTCAAAGTCCATGTGGTTCTAATATTAATCCTGATATATCTCAGCAACAGACCACTACCAACACATTGCAGACTCAACAGTTGCACTTCATTCAACAAGGTGGTGCTCACGATACACAAGTCTCTGCTGGACAACATTTACATCTGAGTGGTGTTATGAAAAGTAATGTATCAGTGGCAGCTCAACAATCCATGAATTTCTCACAACAGCAACAACAAAATCCAACCGCCCAACAAGTACCAGCAAATGTGAGACAAAATCAAAACAAAAATCCTTCAGCAGCTTCAGCCAGTAATAATAGAACTAATGAACAAAAGGGTCGTTCTGGCCCTGGAACCAATAATGGTCCATATAATTCAAGTAGTCAACGAGTACCCGATGGTCCTAATCCTACAGGAGCTAATACTGGTCTTGTGAATCTTATGTGTGGTCCAGGCGGTCCTAATTTTAAAGTGCCTGATATGGCTGCTTCAAATATGAGTATGGGTGGCATGGGCCCTGGAGTGGCCCGCAATCCTCATCAAATGACAAAAGCGGCCAATTTTAATCCTAATATTCAAAATATGCATCGACAACAGAACAGTGGCATGGCTGGCACTCGCCCCCCGCTTCCAGAGTACAAGGCTACGCAGGTTCCGCTTATGCAGGCACAACTGATGCAACAAATTGTGGACGGTGGTGGACGTTTTCCTAATGTGGCAGAGCAGGCGGTAGATGTAAGAAAAATTACAGAGCAGCCCATACCGCCATCAGATACAATGATGCGTCCGCAACATTCTGCGTCTATGCAACATTCCGCAGCTTCTGGTCCCCTATCAGCAATGGGTGTTCAGGTAGCACTGAGTGGACAACAGAAACCCCCTCAAACACTAGTTGGCATGCCAATGGGCTCACAAGAAGAATGGCGGCGTACGATGATGCCACAACAACAAATGAGCTTTACTGGAGTATCTGGTGGTTATATGGGTTATGAACCGGTAGCTTCTACTAATAATGGTTTTATGGGTAACTCTCACGGAGGACCAATGATAAATGGATTAAAGCCTGGTATGCAATTAATACCTGCCCAAATCCAACAACAAATGGTGCGCCAACAACAACAACAACAAAAACATGTGCCATCGCAACAAATGATGGGTGGATCCAACAGCAGTAAGCCTAATGACATGCTAATGCAACAAATAATGCAACAGCAATCTTTACAACAGGGCGGACCACAAGGCCAGGGGTGTCCAAATGCTATGATGACACAAAAGCAAATGGTCAGCATGCGTATGCCACAACAAAATGTAACCACGCAACAACAGCAACAATTTGTACAACAAGCTACTACTACATATCAACAGCAGCAACAGCAGACGTTACAAATGTCCCAACAGGGACCAGGTAATATAACAACTGGTTCCAATGCATTCAATGTTCCTAGACCTGTTGGCAATAATAATGTTTTAACATCCAACTCTACCTCACTATCATCGGCATCTGTGTTGGCCACCTCCACTGCAGCCAAAACCAATCAAAACATTACTTCAGTATTTGACAACACGAATGATTTATGTCTCGAGCTTTTGGATAATTTATCAGTAGACGTAGATAATTTTTCAACAGAAGATTTAACTACTTTACTAGATAATGATAATTTCAATATAGATGACATTTTGCAATAGACCTGAGTTAAAAAATAATTTCAAATAAAGGCGGGATAAGTGTAATGTGAACATGATATTTATTAACTCCCCTAAAGCGCCCACATATTTGCCAAGTTATGTAAAACACAAAGAAAGCAACACATTAATAAATAGGAATAATTTCGATAGTGCTGCTTGTCTTTACATAAAAAATAAGCTTTTAATTTACAACTTGAAATATTTTATATTCTATTGACAACACTGTGCAATTCTAATTTTGCACTGTTTCTGTTTGTGTACATTTGGAGGTTATGTTGAAATTATATACGTTGTATAAAATATTGTGATATCGTATAAAATATTGAAACATATATGTTGTGTGCCAATATAAATATTGGACACAATATTACAAATAAAAAAAAACCTTAATGGTCAAAAAAAGTCAATGACAAAATTGGAACAAATTTAATTTGTTAAAAAATAATTCTTTAAAATGTATAAAACGAGAAATATTCTTCATAAGAACTTTTTGTTATATAATTTTTTATCTTTAGACACTTTAGCATGACACAATATCATGACGAATAATATGACAAATTTGTATGACAATTGTCATGTTTTTCTTAGAATAAGGAGAATCTAAATAAATTTTAAAGAACATATTTAAATAAGTTTCCTATAAACTAAAATTCTATTAAGAATATATTTCACTTTCATTCTGCTTAAATATTGAAATAAAAAAAAAACAATTAAAACAATGTTGCCTTGTTGTTGACATAAATAATTGAAATACTAAAGAAAAAAAGATGTTTTTGTTTTTATTATAATTTTAAATGTAATATTTTATTAGTGGTATTCATCTAGGAATTATTACATATTACATACAAATATATTTTTCTATTAAATGGTTATGCAAAAAAACATATTATTTAGGTTATTCACAAGGGGTGTGCTATCTGTTGTATCGTTGTATCGTCCAAACGAAAAACAGAGTTGCTAAAATTTTTATTTGACTTTAACAACGATTTTCTATTGGGATTTCTATCTGTTAGCACACTCAAACATAGGACACTAAACATACGTAAAAATGTTGTATCGTGCTATTCTCAAATGTTGTATTTTTTCAATTTAATTTCAAACAACTCTGTTTTTTGTTAGGACGATACAACGATACAACAAATAGCACACCCCTTGTGAACAACCTTATTGTTTTTTACTGGCATTTGTTGTTTCAAAATTTGCTTAAATATTTTTATTTTAATTTTTCAAATTTGATTTGTTTCACTACAACAAATTTGCCACTTAATATTTTGCATGTTTTGTTTAAGGCATTATATACACATGACATTGTAGATAAAAAATATTCACAAATCATATATCAACATGAAAACATATCAAATCATTGTATTAAATATATAAAATTATTTTGTAACTAAATTATACATTCATTTTCATTAGTAAAAAGAAGGTACAAAAATAACCAATTAAAAAGTAAAATCCCAAATAGTTAACAATTCTATAAAAACCATGATACAACCATACTAGGTAGATGCATTAGGGAGAGTTTGACAGTTCAGGGTTTTATTATGACAGTTCAGGGATTTCTTCGTATGCTTTCGCTATGTATCAAGAGTAATCGATTACCTTTTTTGGTGTTGTTTGTTGTGTTTGTTGTTCTAATGCATATACCTAGTATGGCTGTATCATGATAAAAAATATATGTTATTCCCAGTGTAGAAAATCAATACCAGATATGTGGTTATGTAAGTACATACTTGGTAACGGTAACTACCCGATCAAAAAAACATTATATCTAGCATATGTAGTCATATCTCATTTGATATAGATCGACATGTAGTCTCATCCAAGTTCATCTCAAAATTGGGGTATCCAGTAATATCCAATCAGATCCCTCAAATTACAGTATTAAATTAGATCCAAATAGATCTCAAAATTGGGAGATCCAATAATATCCAATAATATAAAATTGAGTCCTGATAGATCCCAAAATATCCTATGGGATTAATTTAGATTCAATTAGATTTAAACGGATAAGCTAATTTTGAAAGATCGAATTGGATAATTTGAGATCAAAATTTATCCTATGATATATTTGGAATTATTTAAATTTTAATAAAACTTAAAAAATAACACAAAAAATTTCAATAAAGATATTTATTATTTAAAAAATATTTAATATTAAAAAAAACAAAAAAAAAAAATGCCGTCGGCAGGATTTGAACCCAGATTGTTGGCGTTGTAGTCGGCAACTTAACTCACTCAGCCACACACTGCTATACAAAATGACTGACTATATGAGACAACATTGTTCGTGTTACTGACTTATATATAATTATATAAATTTAATAATATAGATGACTTAGAAAAAATAAATAAATAAATAACATTCTTGACAAAAACAAAAATTAAAAATCTTAAATTTTTTTGGTAACGGAGATAAAAAAAATGTTTGTTGAAGGGTCTCAGCACCGATTTATATGGCTCAAAAGTCTAAATATCAACTGTCTGTATTGGCGAAATTAATAATGGGATAAGAACAATATACATGTTGATGAAAATATAAATGTCTTTTAAATAACGTATGACATGTATAAGCTTAGCAATCCTTTGGAAAAAATACTCTTATCCAACACTTTTTCACAAGTTCTTTTATTGGTATTAAAAAAAAAGTAGTAAAAAATAAAAATATTGCCAAAATTGTATGTAGAAATATCACAAAAAAAAATCATTTTTGCTCTGGAAGAACTCAAATTCAGAACTTTAACGAAATTATTATATATTACGATATCTAATTATATATTTCAAATATTATTTATTGAAAACATAATTTGCAGATGCTGCTCACAGAAAATGGTTTAATCTTTTTAAGATCTGCAAAAAAATATATATAAATAAATCAAATTGAGTTAAAAAAAGTAAAAAAAAAATTTTTTTGTGCCCGAGCTGAGTTTTGATAATAGTACCTAAGTCACATATATAATTATGTGTGGAGTTATTATTAATCCCAAGTTGCAGTAAACATCACTTTCAGGTGCTGTTGGCAGTAAATGGGTTAATTTTTTTATGATCTGTAAAACAAATATTTACAAGTAAATTAAATTGAGTTAAAAAAGTTAAAAAAATTTTTTTTTGTGCCCGAGCTGGGATTCGATAGTAGGGTCTCTCAGTGTGTTTTTGCTACCATTACTGACGAGGGACCATATATAATCATATCTCAAATTATATTGTTAATCTTGCACCACATATGGAATCATATGTAATTATATGTTATAGCATTTAATGTAATATATAATCATATATAAAAATATCTTACACCATACAACCAACAAATTTTTATAAGAGGTCATACATTATTATATCTCAAAATATATGGTTTATATGCCACCATATGTGATCATATATTATATAAGATCATCTATAATTATATATAACAATAGATCTGTCATATCTCATTATATGTGGCATGTATGGTTCATAAATGGTTCTAATTTTATAAAAGACAATATATAAAAATATATGGTTATATAAGGTACCATATAAGAAACGTTTAATTATACATATATGGCTATTCATGACAATATATATACTCACATATTATAAGATAAAACAAGATATTGCTATAAATGACATTTTTTTGATCGGGTAGTTACTTTTCTTATTACCTTTGTATGGCGACCAGCATACGAAAAATCAAAAAATATGTCGTTCCCTACGTGCTTACCAGTATTGACAAAAATAATGAGTCTAAAAATAAATAAAAATAAATTTTATAAAAAAAATATTTTTTTAGTATAAAATTTTTTTAAAATAAAATTTGCTCGTACGGGAATTGAAACTGGGTCTCCAGATTGCCAGTCAATAGCTCTACCATCTGAGCTATCTTGACATGTATTATTTCATAGATAAAAACATAATTGACTTGCTGCGCACAAGTCAGCTTACACGCCAACATACAAAAAATGAAGAAATATGTGGTTACATATATCCTTACCAGTGTTGAAAAAATATTGAGTCTAAAAATAGATTTTAAAAAAATTTACAAAAAATCTAGAACAATACTTTATCTTTGAAAATGCAAAAAATTTGCTGCTACTAAAATAAATGAAAATTTAATAAAATTACAAGTTAAACTGGTTTTTGTTACTTAAGAAAATGCTAATAAAATATATCAGGTTTGTATGAATACCATAGCTGCTATCTTCAATTACTTTTATTTGAATTTTACAGAAAAAATTAAATAATTTTTAGTTTTTATTTGTTTCAAAAAAATTACAATTATTTTTAAATTAATTGAACGTTTTCAAATAAAAATATTAATTACCTTAATATTTATTTGGTATGAGTTAGAAATAAATATTTTTTTAATTGTTATTTTTATTTGAGCACAACTCAAATACTTTTTTTTTAATTGAAACATCTTTTTATAAAATTTCAATTAAAATTTATTTCTTTAAAAATTTTATTATTAAATTAAAATATTTTAATTTGTAAAAATATAAAACAAAATTTTCTAATAAATATTTCATTTGCCTTCAAACAAAATAAAAATATATTTTTTTCAAATCTAATTCGAATAAAATATTTTGAAATTTTATTTGAACCAAAATCTAATAAAATAAAAAAATATTTTCCTCAAATTTTGTTTAAATAAAATTTTATTTTGCTAACGAAATGTATCAAATAAAAATTTATTTCAACATAAAATGTATCTAATAAAAATTTATTTCAATATAAAATGTATCAAATAAAAATTTATTTCAACATAAAATGTATCAATTAAAAATTTTGCTCAACTTTTTTTAAAATAGAAATGTTTCAATTAGATCTGTTGTTAGGTTTTTTTTTATTCTTTTTAAAAAGTATAGCTTTTTTATGTAATGTACATGTGGGAAAATATACGGAACCGTACGATTCCGTGTAACTCAGGATTTAAACCATTTTAATAACAATATAAATTTGAATTTTTGCGCTTTCAGCATCAATGTAATTGAAAAAAAGCATCAATGTAAATAAAAAAAACGAGGTCAAATTGATTAGTGTGCCTTCAGTAATAAAGAAGATTTTACAATAATAATCTCTTCATGTCTATGCGCCATTTTAGGTTAAAATTTGTAGCTTTTCATAGATTTTTGTAGCTAAAACGGATGTAGGCACGAAACGGATAATCCGATCATTTTATTACTTACACATAACAATATTAGTGGCGATATACATACATATATGTGTCATATAACACTAGATTTACACGTTCAAGATTTTGTTTTCAAGTTGATTACACATACTGCTTGTCAAATTTAGTTGAACTTGAGTCTGTGACGTACACTAATAAAAAAAATCCTGTACAAATAGGTCAAAATTGTGCTGGCGCAAATACATTATTTCCTGTTATTTTAGCAGAATTTTTACCTATTTGTACGGGCTTTTTTAGAGAAAATATCAGAACAATTAGTTCAATTTAATCAGAACGCGTTTAACATACTTTTGTGCTAACTTTTTTTATGAGTGTAGCCTGCACGCAACTTAATAGTCAATTTTCTTTTCAAGATGACGTGACATTTTCATGATATTTCATGTCATTTCGTGGCTATAGCGAAATATTCTTATTCCATAAAACTTCATGCCTTCTATGTTATACATACAAAGATTTGTGAATCGCAACAAATTTTTTTTTGTTTAATCCACCGTGTTTTCTTGCGGCACAATATTTGTAAAAAGAAAAACAAATTTATTTACAAGAAATTTTATCAGCTGTTTAAAACTTGACCGTCAAGTTTTCTCCCGACTTGAAAGAAAAATTGATATCAAGTTGCAGTTCAATTTTTAAAAATGTGAGTGGGTTAGTAAAAAAGTTTGAGCGTATTGAAATTTAAAAGGCAAAATTTTCGGAAAAATAAAAAAAAAATTTTCCACTTGATAAAAATAATTATTTTGATTAACTTGATCCATATAGGGTTAATGTTATCACTTTTCCAAAAAAAAAAACACCCACTAGCAAATTTACAGAATAACATTTATCAGATTTTTAGTAAATTGGGATATGCGAAAGGTGTTATCCTGTAAATTTCCTAGTGGGGCGTTTTTGGCCAAAAGTATAAAAATTAACCCCATATGGATCACGTTACACAAAATAATTATTTTTATCCAGTTGAGATTTTGTTTTATAAATTTAATGGCTTTACAATCTCCTAGTCATAATTAATATTAAGTTCAAGGGGCTAAATTTTTTTTAAAGAAATGAAAAAATAATTAAAATTTAACCAAATTTGAGTGCTGTTCTTTCGAAAACCGTGTAAAATTTGATGAAAACATTAAAATTTTTAAAATTTTTGACAATATGAGCAATTTTTGTAAAATGTCCTGAAAAGCAGTCGCTCCAAACACAAACTCGAATTATCATTTTTCCAATTTATTTTTTTTTTCTTTAATATCAACTATTATGTCATACAAATAGCAATCGACATCTCCAAATTAGGCATTTGAAAAAATCTTTAAAATTAATTTAAAAAAACACGCTTTTGCACTTTTATCAAATTCGTGGGTCATTTTGGATTCCAGGCTAAAGTGGGTTAATGGTTTCCAATGAAGTCAAAATTCCATTTCTGAATCATTTTGACTATATTAAATAAATAAACAAAATAAAAAATATTTTTTTTCAAAATTTCGAATTTTCGGAATTTTTAATAATAATACACTTTTTTCCAAAATGAGCCATTTTCGTCCAACTTTCGGTACGGATTAACGTTTTCCAAAAAAAAAATTGATTTCTTCCATTTGGAACCATTTCCAGTTAAACTGGGGGGTGTAATGACGAATCTATTTTTAAGGGACACCCTAATATGCATGACTTAGAAAAAATAAATTAATAACATTCTTGCAAAAAAACAAAAATTAAAAATCTTAAAAGTTTTCCATGGTTAAAAAGTCTAAATACACTGTGAGACAAATCAAAATCGGGAAGGGTTCAAACTACCGGGGAAAGTTATATCGGTAAAAAAGAAGTTATACGTGTCCCGGCATTTCGCTGGGTCAACCCTAGGAATCGAGATATATCGAAGAAAAAAATATTTTTTGCATAAAATATTAAAAAAATGAATAAACAAAAGGTTATTGATTTTTATGGTAGCGGTAACAAACATTTATTTTTACCGGCAAAACTGTTGGGTATATAGAAAAACGTTATATGAACAGATTAAAGGAATTGTAATTTTAAATTTTTTTTAAAATTGTTTGAGCAAAATCGGACTAGTGGTTCTCGAGTTATGTCAAAAAAAAGATATATCTCGATTCCTAGGGGTGACCCAGCGAAACGCCGGGACACGTATAACTTATTTTTGACCGATATAACATTTCCCGTTTGTTTCATCCCATCCCGATTTTGACTGTCGCATAGTGTAATGAGTCTAAAAATAGATTTTCAAAAAAATTAATTATATAAAAAAAAATATTTTTTTTGTATTTTTTTTTTTTAATAAAATTTCCTGGTGCAGTAATCGAACCTGGGTCTACAGATTGCCAGTCAATAGCTCTACCATCAAAACATACTTGACCTCCTGCACACAAGTAAGCTTACGCGCCAACATACAAAAAATAAAAAAATATGTGGTTACATATATCCTTACCAGTATTTAAAAAATATTGAGTCTAAAAATAGATTTCAAAAAATTTTAAAAAAAATCTAGAAAATTATTTTCTATTTGAAATAATGATAAAAATAAGTCATTATCAGTAACTCATTATTATATGTTTTAAAATAATTCAGAAGGTAAGTAGGTGTCATTACTGGTAGTCCAAAAAATAATGATATGTCATTACCGTTTCTACACTGAGATTACAATAATATTTAAACCATATATTTGGCGTTGAAAATCTACTATGGAACAAATATTAAAATTTAAATTTATCGATTTATTTAGGCGATATTGCACAACAAAGGTTGAAGACGTATCTTGAAACCCAGTAGTCAAATAATTTCGGTTTTTGCTGTAAATAAGACTATCAATAAAATAAAATCACGTACCGAAAATTGTTGATCAATTGTTGTTATTTCAAAAGTTATAGCGATTTTCGCTTCTTGAAAATGACGAAATTTGGCGAATTTGGTACTAAACATCAATAAATTTTGACGAAATTAGTTCTGCTTACTACTACCTCTCAAAATATAATCTGTGTTTAATTTCAAGAAAATCTGTTGGCTAGTTTTTGAGTTAGAGAGATATTTGTAAAACGTATCCTGGCGTTATCCTGTAAGTCCTGGAGAAAAATTTTTAACTGTTTTAACAATTATAGGCTCTAAACTAACTTTGTTATTATCGATAATGTACGCCAGATCGTAAATGTATTTTTGGCAATTTTTCAAATATTTTTTGAAATTTTTTTTTGAATTTTTTAAATTTTCACTTTACATGCTTCTCGCTTGAAAACCGTTCCTTATACAAAAAAAGATTGAAGGCAAAAAAGTAGGCAGTTAAATTTTCTATGGATATAATACAATTTGTTTAATAAAATATTGTTATTTAGCCAAAAACTATTTAAAATCTGAAGTCCGGAAAAAGGCGGTCTTGGGCATTAGAGGGTTAAACAAAACATGCAAAATATTAAGTGGCAAATTTGTTGTAATGAAACAAATCAAATTTCAAAAATTAAAAAAAAATATATTTAAGTAAATTTTGAAACAACAAATGTCAGTTAAAATAAAACCAATAATATGTTTTTTTTTCATAAACTATTTAATAGAAAAATATGCATATATTTGCATGTAATATGTAAAATAAAACCCCAAACAATTTTCTTTATAGATTGAAGATAATTTTAAAAATTAACTCAATACTAACAATAATGTTTTGACAATATACGATATATATTTTTTTAACAATATATTAATATAATAAAATATTACATACAAAATTATAATAAAAACATATTTTGTTCTTTAGTATTTCAATTAAATATTTATATCAACAACAAGGCAATATTTTTTTAATTGTTCTTTTTTTTATTTCAATATTTAAGCAGAATGAAAGTGAAATATATTCTTAATAGAATTTTAGTTTATAGGAAACTTATTTAAATATGTTCTTTAAAATTTATTTAGATTCTCCTTATTCTAAGAAAAACATGACAATTGTCATACAAATTTGTCATATTATTCGTCATGATATTGTGTCATGCTAAAGTGTCTAAAGATAAAAAATTATATAACAAAAAGTTCTTATGAAGAATATTTCTCGTGTTATATATTTGTTGCACCATTTGTTGTTGCATTTGGGCAGGTATTAATTGCATACCAGGCTTTAGTACATTTATCATTGGTCCTCCCTAAGAGTTACCCATAAAACCATTATTATTAGAAGCTACCGGTTCATAACGCATATAACCACCAGATACTCCAGTAAAGCTCAATTGTTGTTGTGGCATCATCGTACGCCGCCATTCTTTTTGTGAGCCCATTGGCATGCCAACTAGTGTTGCTTGTACTTTAGGCGGTTTCTGTTGTCCACCCAGTGCTACTTGAACACCCATTGCTGATAGGGGACCAGCAGCTGCAGAATGTTTCATAGACGTAGAATGCTGCGGAGGCATCATTCTACCTGATCGCGGTATGGGCTGCTGTGTCATTTTTCTTACATCTACCGCCTGCTCTGCCACATTAGGAACCTGCGTAGCATTGTACTCCGATAGCGGGGGGCGAGTGCCAGCCATACCATTTTTCTGTTGTCGTTGCATATTTTGAACTCGTAGAAGCTCTTGTTGTTGCAGTAATTTAAAATAACTTATATTCATAGGTGCACCACCAGGGCCAACCACCATTATTGTGGCGGGATTAGAATCACAGGGAATATTAGGATTAAAATTGGCCGCTTTTGTCATTTGATGGGGATTGCGGGCCACTCCAGGGCCCATGCCACCCATACGCATATTTGAAGCCACCATATCAGGGACTTTAAAATTAGGACCGCCTGGGCCACACATAAGATTCGCAAGACCAGTATTAGCTCCTGTAGGATTAGGACCATCGGATACTCGTTGACTACTTGAATTATATGGACCATTATTGGGTCCAGGGCCAGAACAACCCTTTGGTTCATTAGCTCTATTATTATCGGCTGAAGCTGCTGAAGGATTTTTGTTTTGATTTTGTCTCACAATTACTGGTACTTGTTGCTGTCGTTGTTGGGCGGTTGGATTTTGTTGTTGCTGTTGTGAGAAATTCATGGATTGTTGAGCTGGCACTGATACATTACTTTTCATATCACCACTCACATGTAAATGTTGTCCAGCAGAGACATGTGTATCGTGAGCACCACCTTGTTGAATGAAGTGCAGCTGTTGAGTCTGCAATGTGTTGGTAGTGGTCTGTTGCTGAGATATATCAGGATTAATATTAGAACCACATGGACTTTGAGCTCCACCGAAACCCATACTAGGAGTATTTTGTTTTGGATTTGGCTCCCTTCTATTCGCCGATTGTGGTTTCTGTTGTTGCGATTGTTTTTGCTGTTGGGGTCCCTGCATAAAATTGTAATCAGCTGTGCTTTGATTACCAGCAGGCGAAGGATCCATGGGAGCATTATAGGACGGATACAGTAATTGTTGTGCAGGGCAAGTCCCAAAGCCGCCTCCATAAGGAGGGACTTTGGGACTTGCAGCGCCACCAGCACCAGCCACTGATTGTCCATGTTGATCCTGATGCATAGCCGGTCGAGGGAAATTCACATCATCCAAAGCATTTTTACTCTGATTTTGTTCAGCCATTTGTTTCAATGTCTGAGACGTGGGAATGGTATTTGAACCATTTTGGAGTTGGGAAAGCATTTTGTCTACACTTTGAGGTTCAATATTAGGATTACGTGTAGGACCACATATGGCACCAATAGCACTGTCAGGCCCTCTATCACTGGGCCGACCAAAGGTCGCTGAAACTTGAGCCATGGGATTTTCGGATTTTATGTCTAAACTATCCAATGAATCTTCAAAATCTATTTGTTCCACTTTAGCATCATTTTCTGTTGTAATATCTTCTAAGAGTTTCTCATCCAAGGCATCGAAAAAGTCGGGATCAAACTCTTCTAGATGATTAATGAGATCCTCAAAGATTTTATTACCCTCAGTGGTGTCATCCCCCATAAATTCAGGGGAACTGGGGAAATTACTGTTGGGACCACAATCTCCTGCTGTACTAACATCCGGTTCACTTTTGACGGAGTTATTAGTTAAGGTTTTCACTGTAACATTAGTGCTCATCTGTTGTGGTTGTGTATTAGCCGACGATGTTGAAAGTCCTAATTGTTGTACAATTTTAATGGAATATTTTGAATTTGCAGAACTATTATTGCTGGTATTGTTGTCGTTGTTATTATTGTTATTCTGCAAACAACAAATGCCAGTAAAAAACAATAAGGTTGTTCACAAGGGGTGTGCTATTTGTTGTATCGTTGTATCGTCCTAACAAAAAACAGAGTTGTTTGAAATTAAATTGAAAAAATACAACATTTGAGAATAGCACGATACAACATTTTTACGTATGTTTAGTGTCCTATGTTTGAGTGTGCTAACAGATAGAAATCCCAATAGAAAATCGTTGTTAAAGTCAAATAAAAATTTTAGCAACTCTGTTTTTCGTTTGGACGATACAACGATACAACAGATAGCACACCCCTTGTGAATAACCTAAATAATATGTTTTTTTGCATAACCATTTAATAGAAAAATATATTTGTATGTAATATGTAATAATTCCTAGATGAATACCACTAATAAAATATTACATTTAAAATTATAATAAAAACAAAAACATCTTTTTTTCTTTAGTATTTCAATTATTTATGTCAACAACAAGGCAACATTGTTTTAATTGTTTTTTTTTTATTTCAATATTTAAGCAGAATGAAAGTAAAATATATTCTTAATAGAATTTTAGTTTATAGGAAACTTATTTAAATATGTTCTTTAAAATTTATTTAGATTCTCCTTATTCTAAGAAAAACATGACAATTGTCATACAAATTTGTCATATTATTCGTCATGATATTGTGTCATGCTAAAGTGTCTAAAGATAAAAAATTATATAACAAAAAGTTCTTATGAAGAATATTTCTCGTTTTATACATTTTAAAGAATTATTTTTTAACAAATTAAATTTGTTCCAATTTTGTCATTGACTTTTTTTGACCATTAAGGTTTTTTTTTATTTGTAATATTGTGTCCAATATTTATATTGGCACACAACATATATGTTGCAATATTTTATACGATATCACAATATTTTATACAACGTATATAATTTCAACATAACCTCCAAATGTACACAAACAGAAACAGTGCAAAATTAGAATTGCACAGTGTTGTCAATAGAATATAAAATATTTCAAGTTGTAAATTAAAAGCTTATTTTTTATGTAAAGACAAGCAGCACTATCGAAATTATTCCTATTTATTAATGTGTTGCTTTCTTTGTGTTTTACATAACTTGGCAAATATGTGGGCGCTTTAGGGGAGTTAATAAATATCATGTTCACATTACACTTATCCCGCCTTTATTTGAAATTATTTTTTAACTCAGGTCTATTGCAAAATGTCATCTATATTGAAATTATCATTATCTAGTAAAGTAGTTAAATCTTCTGTTGAAAAATTATCTACGTCTACTGATAAATTATCCAAAAGCTCGAGACATAAATCATTCGTGTTGTCAAATACTGAAGTAATGTTTTGATTGGTTTTGGCTGCAGTGGAGGTGGCCAACACAGATGCCGATGATAGTGAGGTAGAGTTGGATGTTAAAACATTATTATTGCCAACAGGTCTAGGAACATTGAATGCATTGGAACCAGTTGTTATATTACCTGGTCCCTGTTGGGACATTTGTAACGTCTGCTGTTGCTGCTGTTGATATGTAGTAGTAGCTTGTTGTACAAATTGTTGCTGTTGTTGCGTGGTTACATTTTGTTGTGGCATACGCATGCTGACCATTTGCTTTTGTGTCATCATAGCATTTGGACACCCCTGGCCTTGTGGTCCGCCCTGTTGTAAAGATTGCTGTTGCATTATTTGTTGCATTAGCATGTCATTAGGCTTACTGCTGTTGGATCCACCCATCATTTGTTGCGATGGCACATGTTTTTGTTGTTGTTGTTGTTGGCGCACCATTTGTTGTTGGATTTGGGCAGGTATTAATTGCATACCAGGCTTTAATCCATTTATCATTGGTCCTCCGTGAGAGTTACCCATAAAACCATTATTAGTAGAAGCTACCGGTTCATAACCCATATAACCACCAGATACTCCAGTAAAGCTCATTTGTTGTTGTGGCATCATCGTACGCCGCCATTCTTCTTGTGAGCCCATTGGCATGCCAACTAGTGTTTGAGGGGGTTTCTGTTGTCCACTCAGTGCTACTTGAACACCCATTGCTGATAGGGGACCAGAAGCTGCGGAATGTTGCATAGACGCAGAATGTTGCGGACGCATCATTGTATCTGATGGCGGTATGGGCTGCTCTGTAATTTTTCTTACATCTACCGCCTGCTCTGCCACATTAGGAAAACGTCCACCACCGTCCACAATTTGTTGCATCAGTTGTGCCTGCATAAGCGGAACCTGCGTAGCCTTGTACTCTGGAAGCGGGGGGCGAGTGCCAGCCATGCCACTGTTCTGTTGTCGATGCATATTTTGAATATTAGGATTAAAATTGGCCGCTTTTGTCATTTGATGAGGATTGCGGGCCACTCCAGGGCCCATGCCACCCATACTCATATTTGAAGCAGCCATATCAGGCACTTTAAAATTAGGACCGCCTGGACCACACATAAGATTCACAAGACCAGTATTAGCTCCTGTAGGATTAGGACCATCGGGTACTCGTTGACTACTTGAATTATATGGACCATTATTGGTTCCAGGGCCAGAACGACCCTTTTGTTCATTAGTTCTATTATTACTGGCTGAAGCTGCTGAAGGATTTTTGTTTTGATTTTGTCTCACATTTGCTGGTACTTGTTGGGCGGTTGGATTTTGTTGTTGCTGTTGTGAGAAATTCATGGATTGTTGAGCTGCCACTGATACATTACTTTTCATAACACCACTCAGATGTAAATGTTGTCCAGCAGAGACTTGTGTATCGTGAGCACCACCTTGTTGAAAGAAGTGCAACTGTTGAGTCTGCAATGTGTTGGTAGTGGTCTGTTGCTGAGATATATCAGGATTAATATTAGAACCACATGGACTTTGAGCTCCACCGTAACCCATACTAGGAGTATTTTGTTTTGGATTTGGCTCCCTTCTATTCGCCGATTGTGGTTTCTGTGGTTGCGATTGTTTTTGCTGTTGGGGTCCCTGCATAAAATTGTAACCAGCTGTGCTTTGATTACCAGCAGGCGAAGGATCCATGAGAGCATTATAGGACGGATACAGTAATTGTTGTTCAGAATTTTGTCGTTGAGATTGCTGTTGTTGGCTGGGTTCATTTGGTTCACTAAAATTGCCTAAATTCATGGGACCATTAGGACCCATCTTACCTGTATTAATTTGAGCACTGTCAGGCCCTCTATCACTGGGCCGACCAAAGGTCGCTGAAACTTGAGCCATGGGATTTTCGGATTTTATTTCTAAACTATCCAATAAATCTTCAAAATCTATTTGTTCCACTTTAGCATCATTTTCTGTTGTAATATCTTCTAAGAGTTTCTCATCCAAGGTATCGAAAAAGTCGGGATCAAACTCTTCTAGATGATTAATGAGATCCTCAAAGATTTTATTACCCTCAGTGGTGTCATCCCCCATAAATTCGGGGGAACTGGGGAAATTACTGTTGGGACCACAATCTCCTGCTGTACTAACATCCGATTTCACGGAGTTATTAGTTAATGTTTTCACTGTAACATTAGTGCTCATCTGTTGTGGTTGTGTATTAGCCGTCGATGTTGAAAGTCCTAATTGTTGTCCAATTTTAATGGAATATTTTGAATTTGCAGAACTATTATTGCTGGTATTGTTGTCGTTGTTATTATTGTTATTCTGCAATTTATGAGGCGGTTCCAAGTTTTCGGAACCAAATCCGGCATCGCCTGCAGTTCTTTTTAAGAACTTTTGGTTCACTTGTTCACTGCTCTTTAAGTTGTTGGATAACGTTGTTGTCGCTGTTTCTATTGGTTTTTTTTCCGTTTTCTTGGTAGTCCGTATATTTTTGTTCTCAAGAAAACGTTTCTGTAATTCACTGGTTTCATTGTTCTGTTGTTCGCAGACGGTGCTTAAGGTTTGTTCATAACGTGACATACAATCGGTTTGACGTTGTCTATAGTGTTCTATGCGACGTAGCAAAAATTCGGACATTTTTTCACTTCTGGGTGGTACCATATCTGCGCCGATGCCAGCACCATTGGGTAAGGGTACGGCATTGAGAATTCCTTGCTGCTGTTGTTGTTGTTGGGCGGCTTGGGATAGATTTGAGTTGCTGGTATTTTTGTTATTATTTGTGTTTGGCGTACCAAATGTGCATCCCGTACTGGGGTTTGATGCAGAATTTGCATTAAAGGGTGAAAGATGTGGTTGATGTTGAACTTGCATCTGTTGTTGCTGGTGCCCATTGTGAACGTGTTGCTGTTGTGATGCCTGTAATTGTTGCTGCTGCTGTAATTGCAAATTTATATTTTGTTGTTGTTGCAATTGTTGTTGCTGATGTTGTAAATGCTGTTGCTGTTGCAACTGTGTATTTAATTGATGTTGCTGTTGATGCTGTTTTTGTTGCAGAGCGGCTTCCTGATTGCCGCTCTGGTGTATTGAAAGTTTTGCTGCATCCATAACTACAATTTTTTCTATACCTTTTGTATTTTCACTGAAGGGCCTGTCTCGTTTTATATGTCCTTTCGAACGTTTTCTCTAGTATTCCAGATGAATAGATGGCTTTTTTAAATATTTTTTCTTCTGAAAAAGGAACAAAAATAACACATTTATAAAATTAATTTTGCACGAAAATTTTGTTTTATAAGTCACTTATAAATTTTAAAACTGATTATGCATATGACCCTAAATAGTTTGTTAAGTTACTACTATAGAATATTATTATAGACGAATAATATTAAAGAGAAAAGCTTGCACTCAGTACTGATCAGTGGGATAATGCACAAATTTCCCTGATTTCAGAGCAAATTTCTCTGCTGTGTAAGAGGTATTATTTGGCTTCAAAGCAAATTGCTGTAATTTTAATGGAAATTTCAACAAAAAAAATTCTCATTCATATAAAAATGAAAAGATTGTTTTTCTCCTGTGATAACAGAACACAAGTAACTTAACTTCTCAATTTACACCCAAGGACGACGCCTATTGATTTTGGTTGAAATCGGTCCATGTTTAGACCTAGTGCCCATATAAGGGTACCCCCCAAAATTGTCTTTTTTACACGCTGCAGGTCGTAAATACGAAGATATTTCAATGGAATTTGGTTCGCTGACTTAGATGGTCCCAAGGAAAAAGCCTATTGATTCCAGTAATCGACATTATGCCTGTTCGATTACTTACTCAGCTGGAAAAAATTAATACAAAAAGTAAACAAAACTTCCCAATTGTAGTAAACATAGTAAAAATTTCGAGAGTAAACGAACACACTTATTATCTTAATCGGGTGACCTCTTTCTGACCAGAGCATCAATTCTATTTGGAATGATTATATTGTTCCTTAAATGCTCAAGAGCGCCGATTTGAATGAAAATTTTTAATAATGTAAAATGAAAAATAAATAAAAACTGCGTACGTAACGTACCTACAGTTTTTATTTAAACTAAGAACATATGATTTTTATTTAAACATTTACGGTGGGTCTCATACTAAAGGTTTAAGAGTTCACTAAAAGTTAACCCAAAAATTTGTTGTTGTTTTGTGTAAAATTTTTTCACATTTTCTTTTGTTTAATAGTTAAGTTAAACCAACAGTATGAGACCTACCGTTATAAAATATTTTGTTTTTACCTTTTAAAATCCGTTTTTGAATTTTCAGCTCGAATCACCAATTTTTAAAATCAATTTAAGGCACAATTGGAATAGAATATTATTAACAAAACACTAGTATTCACTATATTTTAAATAAAAATAACGCCGTAGAAATTTTTTCACAATTATTATTAGTGAATTTTTTCTATTATACACTTTATTTTGAATATTAATTTAACGATTTAAAAACACACTTTAAGCAAATATTATATTAACAGTCGGTGTTGCACATGTGTATCACAATTAGACATTTATCTAACGAACTCAACAAAAGACTGAGGATAATTGAACAAAAGACAGGATTATATAAACAAAAAAATTCAGTAAGGCCGAGTTTAATACTTTACTGAGAGCGAGAGGAATGAATAGCAGAGAGAAAATTGTGCTTTGCTACCCAAATATACAAACACCAATAAAGGACATGGTGCAACCATACCAGGTAGATGCATTACAACAACAAACACAATAAACAACAACAACAAATGTAATCGACTACTCTTAATACATAGCGAAATCAAACGAAAAAATCTCTGGTTAGAAGGTTATGTTATTTTTCCCAATATGGTAGTAAAATTCTTCTTCTTGATACTTTGTTGTTGTTTGCCATGAGTCAGAATGAAATGGCGCGAACATTTTATCGTATTGTTGCCGTTTTCTTATATATTTTGTAAACGTCAAAAGTTAAACATTTTATATGTATACATATATGTCCTTTATTTATTTAAATTACGTAGTAAAAAAAGAGGTTACACATAATACTTAAATGAAAAGTTCACGAAGAACATAGGGCGTCAACGAATTCTCTCCATTTACTTCTGTCTCCGGCAAGTGATTTAATTTGGTCCCAGGTTTTACGAGCTGTTTCATATTCTTTTTTGGTACAGCGTATCCATGTATTACGTGGCCTTCCTTGTCTCCGTTGTCCTTGGGAATTCCATTCAAGAGCCCCCCTAGCGATTTCAGTTTGTGGTCGTCTGAGGATATGACCGATCCATGTACATTTCCTTTTACGAATATCTAATTCCATTGGACAACAGTTTGCCTTTTGCCAAAGAGCTTCGTTTGAGATCCAATTCGGCCAGTATATTTGACGGATTTTTCTCAAACATTGATTAATTTGGATCTTTCCCAACCTTTTGCTGTCACAAATCCATGTGCGCGATCAATGCAACCATGTTATCCTACTATCCAGTATACTGTGTCCTTGAACTATCAAACTCTCCCTAATGCATCTACGTGGTATGATTGTATCATGATAAAGGATACAACCAATTACCACTGTTTCCAACTTGGCGCTTTTCCCGCTAATCTAGCACTTTTTTATTGCCCACAGCGGGAGATTATGTTTTTTAACAGTTAGCAGGATCCCCAGCGCATTTTCCAGAACCTCAGAGGAAAATGTTCGTATAAATAGAATATTATTTTTCACAGATAACCATAATTGTTATTTATTTTCACAAAAGACAAATTTTTAGGTAAAATTAATAAAATCTATTTTAACGCAAACAACTTAATTTAATGTGCAAATAATTTCGTTTTTTCAAATTAAATTCCAATTAGTCATTCAGATATCTGACCAAAATTATTTTTTCGGAAATGAATATTTTAAAGATTAACATCATAAGAGGCTTATAAAACAAAACATATTTTTATATACGCAATTTTAAGAAAATGAAAATAATCAATGAGTATATCGTGGATTGACCGCAAAAATAACATGTTGACATACAATTTAGCAGACTTTTATTTCAATTTAAAATTCAGGAAAATGCCTATAGCTTAATCCTTATTTTATCATATAAAGTTTTCTCAAAATTTTATATTGCATTGCTTTAGAAAATTTTCTAAGAATAGAAAATACAATAAACACCAAAAACTTGCCATAGAATTTTCCAAAATGTTGTTGAAAGTTAACAAAAAGAGCAATTCCTAATCAAGCGCCACATTGATGACCAGCTGTAAATCCATACAATTTATATCCGTTTTTGAGCTCCAAAATCTTTTGTGGCATTTTTAAAAATTTTATTGTTTTGAAATTAGTTTTCACAGATCTGTTTATTTTAATTTAATATATTTTTTAATGACAAATTGTTTTTTGCTGTTTAGAATATAAACACAGGAAAATAGTTTGTATTTTGTTTTTGCAGAATCAAAAATTGATTGTAATAACTGAAAATACAGTTTTGATTTCAAATGTGTTGTTATAATAAATATATTTGTTGTAATCACTAATATGTGGTTTGAAAGCAGATTTCTTTGTACTAAATTTAGTTGCATCAATGGAAAAACTTACTAAAATTGTAAAAAGCTTATGATTGGTAAAAGGGAAAGATTTTGAAGTTGTCATTACAATCATACAATTATAATTATGTGAGTCTAGTGAGGAATATGGAAAATCTTTTGTAATTTTAAATAATTAAGAATTGCAGCAAAATTCTAGGGTCCGTATTGCAAGTACACTTCAATACGGACCCTAGAATTTTGCTGCAATTCTTAATTATTTAAAATTACAAAAGATTTTCCATATTCCTCACTAGACTCACATAATTATAATTGTATGATTGTAATGACAACTTCAAAATCTTTCCCTTTTACCAATCATAAGCTTTTTACAATTTTAGTAAGTTTTTCCATTGATGCAACTAATGATGACCGAATAACAACCAATCTTTTTTCTGTGTGTAACTATTCAAGTGCCTCAATCACAGGGTTTAAAAAACTACGATTCAAAAAATATTTTTGCTTTTTACTACTGCTACTACTACAAACAATTCATATAGCTTTAGTAAAAGCATCTGCCTGCTACTTAGTTTATACAAAGTAGTCAGTCATTGTTTTTGATCAACTTGATTTTTGTTCTTGTGCTACTGCTACCACTACAAACAAAACACGGAGCATTTGTAAACAGTAAGAGCAGAAAAACGAAATGAACAACTACTACTGCTACTGCTACAACTACTACTGCTACAAAAAAAAAAAACAGCAAGAGCAGAAAACGAAAAAAAAACAAAGTAGTAAAACATAGAAAAACGAAATATGACTCCTTTTATGCTGAGTAGTTTTTTTTAGCGAAAGAATAAATGATTTTGGTTTATCTGATGTGTATTGGGCGCATACAAAATTACATAATAAACTTGAAATGTTTTAATTAAAAAAGCGGCTTATAAATTAATAAAGGTTTATGAGTTCATATTTGAATATGTTTGACCCTTTGTATGCAATATGATTATAATCAGCACCAGTACACTCACAAAAAAAAGCCCGTACAAATAGTTTAAAATAACAGAATATACTCGTATTTTCGATGAAGTTGAGCATCACGGCCTGCTAAATTTATAAAAATACAATAATTTAAAAAAAAAACTTTGTTTAATGGAAATTAAATTATTCAGTTGAAATCAGCATATCGTTGCTGCGCCTAAGAAAATAGCTATTTGTTTTCAAAAATTATTTGTGGAATACCTAAATTAGGTCTGTGTTGTGTGTCTTGGCCATTTCTTTTGGAAGTAATTCTTTTATAAATGAAAAGCTTGAGTTTGGTTTATATGTGTGTAAAAAAATAATTTCCAAAAAGTTCCTCAAAACGCTGAAATAAAGCAGATTTGTATGTCTCCTCACAAAAAAGTTTATCGACAAATAGCTAGTTTCTTAGGAGCAGCGACGAATATGTTTGTTGGTTAAAAACAAGTAAAAATTCAGTTTTATGTTTGATGTTCCTATCTTACGTATACATATATCACAAAAATAATATGCTACTGTCAGTAGTATTTTCTACATGGTCATTTTAAAGTAGTTTTTAGTACACTCATATAAAAAAGTTAGTGCAAAATTTAAACCCGTTCTGATTCAATTAAACTAATTTTTCCGTTATTTTGTCTTTAAATTTAACTCAGTTCTAGAGTTCTTAAGCCTAAACCAGATAAACGCAGTGTATTTTATTTTAGGACTTCGGTTAACGATTTTTGTCGAAACTTTATAAAAATTATATTTAATAATCTTGCTAATTTTGGGATAATCTTCAATGTGAAAAATAAAAAACGCTAAATCTGATGTGACTTCGTATTTTTAAAACAAAAAGCCGCAAAATTGTTTTCATTAGCACCAAATATTTATAAAAATATTATCTTTTCAATCAAATATAGGGATTATATAAAAAATCCATAAAAATCTCCAACCACTTCCTAAATCAGCGTAAAAACCGTCCGTCGCCATTTCAAGAATAAAATCTCCAAATGTGTTTGTAAATCGCCACGTTTGGCAAGAAATCGCTATATCTGACAACCCTAACAACAAATACTGATCTACACGCAAAATAGTTTGTAGTTTGAATTAACTGAAAATGTAATTTAAAATAAATGAAAAATCACTTGAAAACCGGTCTACTGACTTTTCATTTAAATCAAAAGAACTTTTCATTTATTTTTAAATGTTAATAAATAAACTACAAAATCCTTAAAAAATAATGATTTTTCATTTATTTCCATTTTTTAAATTTCAAAAAATTAACTACAAAATCCGTAAGAATAAATGATATTTAGTTTATTTCGTTTTTTTAACTGACCTAGAAATCAAAAAGGAATTCTTTTTTTAACAAAACATTTTAAATGAAAATATTAACTGTAACAGAAAATCAGTATTTATATGTAGTCTATTTTTTAAATAAACGACAAAACAGTTAAAAAATATATTTATTTGTATTTTAACTGTATAATCATTTAAAAATAAATGTACGGATAACTTTTTAAATAAACTACAGTCAGTTACTGTAATAATATTTTCAGTGTACGTATGAATTTTGTGTGTATCCTTATTTTGCGACTACCATAACAACAAATACTGATCTATTAATGAATTTTGTGTGTATCCTTATTTTGCTCTCGCCCACCCCTTCTTAACAATTTACCGTTGAAACAGTGCTGTGAAATTGTGACGTAAATTTATGTACGCTAATTCTATCATTATGTGTCTTACAACTGTTAATTTTTAAAACAATAAATAAAATATTGAAAAGTGAATTGGTACCACGGGTGGGTGCGGACTGGCTAAACTAATTCCAAACTAAATTCAGGTTTAAAAGTTCCTTTGAATGTAAAAAATTTTTTAAAACAATTTTTAAAGAAATTTTAAACCCTTTTCACTATTTGTATTTAGTTTAGAACAAATTTAGCCACCTCGCACAGGGCCTACGTAATAAAAAGAAATTGCAAATTATTCATAATTAGGGGTGATTTAAAAATTATATAATATATTATAAAATAAAAAATTTAAAATACAAAATATAAATCATAAAATCAATCGAATATTCCAAAACGGCAAATTAGCATCTTCATGCTTTATTCTGTTTAACAAAAACAATATAAAATACATACATACACACACACACAGTACTGGAAAAACCAAACAAATAATTCAATTTTAAACAAGGAAAAATATTTCTATGACTACTCTGCTGAGTAGTAATTTGGGAGTCATGTATGTTTGGCTGCTACTGCTCTTGCTTAATTTGTAAGTAGACGATTGGTGCTGCGGTAGTTTTCAATTTCAAAACAAAGATGTGTGCTACTGCTTAGCTAATAAAATTTTTGTGTAGTGGTAGTAGTAGCTGAGTAGTAATTTAGGAGTCTTGTCTATTTGGCTGCTACTGCTACTTGTTGAATTTAGTAGCAGACACATCGATTGATGCTGTGGTGGTTTTCAATTTCAAAACAAAGCTATGTGCTACTGCTGTGCTACAGAAAAGGTTGCATAGTGGTAGTAGTAGCGATGTGATGACTTTTAGTTTTGTTGTTTTTTTTACTGCAATAATCGTCATTTTTAGTTACTACTGCTACTTTAGTTGTAGCTTTTTCAACCCTGCTTGTAATATCCCAGGAAAATTTATAACAATCGGTAGCCAACCACACCCATTCTACAACTGGTTCCACTGCAACTGATTCCATGGAACTGGTTCCGGAACCAGTTCCTGGGATCCTATATGGAAGGTGTGGGTGACGTAGAATCAGTTCCAGAACTAGTTCCAGAACTGATTCTAGAGCAACCGGTTCCACTTTGGAGCCATAGAAGGGGTTGCTTTTGGGACAACTTCAAACAAAAAGAATCGGTGTTAGAATCGACAGTAGAAGGGGTTGTGAATGAAAAGTAGCTATTGTACAACCGATTCTTTGGAACAGAAAATTTTCCTGGGATGTAATTGAACATTTTCAATTACAATTACTTGTAATGTGTAATGAAATTTTTTTAATTACAATTACAAGTAATTGTAATTGATTTTTTTCATTTAAATTAACATTGTAATTGATTTTTTTCAATTACAATTACATCTCTAAATTTTTTTGTAATTGTAATTGGGGACATACATGGGAATTTTTCATTACCATTGAAATTTCATTACCATTAGTTCATACTAATGACAATAAAAAAATTTCATTACCATTTAATGCTAATGAAATATTTTTCATTAGAAAAATCATTACTAATGGTAATGAAATTACACTAATGTATAAAAAAACTAATTACAATTGATTAAAAACCATTTGTTTACAAAAAAATTCAGACAAATGAAAACAAACAACGGGTTTGGCTGGGGAAGTTATAAAACATAAGTTTTTAAGGAGGATCCATTCCATTCCGTTAAACTTTACCTGCATTCAAATAACAATGGAATAGAAATTAATATTTAATTTCAAATGCATGACCATGAGCCTGAATTAGCATATTCCATCTTCGATTTCAGCGAGTTTTACTCTATTTTTACGTTTTTCTGTCAATGATAATTATTTTTTTTAATTTATTCATTATCAATGGTAATGAAATTTAAAATCATTGTCATTAATCAAAGAAATTAAATTTTAGAATCATTACCATTAATTAAAGAAATGGTAATGAAAATAATTTCATTACAATTGATATCAATGCAATGGTAATGAAATCATCAATTAATTAGTCCACCTAATTAATTAGTCCCATGTATGATTGGGGATACCTCAATTACACATTACATGTAATAGTAATTGAAATGTAATGATTAACCCCCAAGTCTGACATAGTCGCACCAATCAGCATTAATTTAACATTCTGGTGTTGTTCCCACACACAACGCTATGTGTGCCGCCAACCCGGCTAAAGTGCAGTGTTAAGGTCTCAAGCTACAAAATTTTGAGAATCCAACTTTGAGGTGGCAATATTTTTCATTATTTTTAAATACTGAGTGTGCTTCCTTTAGGTTGCATAAAATTAATTGTTTCTGAAGATGCCTTTTTTCCCCATTACAGATTTAAAGTCTTTTTTTCCCGGGAATTGGTCGACTAATCTCATAGGATTAATAAAACTCTATAATGGCTAACATCCAGTCTTGAACAGGTCTGACCATTCGAGGGACACTTGAATGATCTGGCAATTTGCAAGGGTTGCAAAAACAAAGTTTATTATCCATTGTATTTCAATATGTAAATTTAAAATTTTAAATCGGATATTAATGAACATTTAATAACCGATACTGTAACTAATTTTGAAAATCTTAAAACTAATCCTATTTTAGGTCATTAGCATCAACGAACGCAGGTGCATACGTAATGAATAATTAAAACGCAATTGTGACATAGGGGTGGCTTTTCCTAATTAAGTTTAAATTAATGAAAGATATTCTTTGAAATGCCTAAAGTTTTATGACAGGTAATAAAACATGAGATTTCGCAAGCAATTGGTAAATGACAAACTAGAATTACGATAAAGATTTCTCCCAAAGAGATCATCAATTCTAAGTAATGTGCATAATTAAAATAAAATATACCTACATACATATGTATATTAGACCGTACCTCAATAAAAAAGTTCGCCGTACACCCTCTAATATGAAGTATTTTTGGAAGGCGATTTCAAAAAAAAATTTTTTTTTTGCCGAACGTAGGGGTCGCCTTTTTTAATTTTTTGTTATAGCTTTGGCATTTAAAATCGGATTTTAAAGTGTGATATATCGATTTTTTTGCCTCGAGGAGACCAGTGTTTTGCTATATAGTAAAAATCCAATTTAAAAAATTTAAAAAGGCGACCCCTACGTTCGGCAACCAATATATGAAAAAATTGCTACTGGGTTTAGCGAAAAACTTCCTTAGCAAAAGTTTAATGATTTTTTGCGTGATTTAATTTTCTGACATAAGGGTTGTACATTAGGGTCGTAGCAACTGAGATCTGGTGGATAACTACTAGAACGGGATACTTGAGGTCAAAATGTCCTTAGAGCAAAACACTGGTCTCCTCGAGAGAAAAACATCGATTATTATACTTTAAGATCCGACTGTAAATACCAAAGATATAACGAAAAATGTAAAATGGCGACACCTACGTTCGGCAAAAAAAAAAATAAAAAATTTTTTTTTGAAACCTCCTTGCAAAAATACTTCATATTGGAGGGTGTACGGCGTACTTTTTTTTTTGCCTGTAGGTGGTACGCTCTAATGTATATATTTACATGCCACATCTGTTTGGCAGAAATGAAATTTGGGTTGTTTTCTTAATTATTAAAAACATATTAAAAATTAGGCAACACAATTATTTTTTCCCCGTTTATAAATACCAAGCACATTCCAAACGATCTCATTGTTGTCCCAAGATAAACATTTCAGGATATATGTTTTAGGACTTAATCTTTGAGAATCACAAATTTAAGAAAAAAAAATTGGATGATACATTCCTCCCCATTTCCCCCGCCACGACCTTTGAATTAGGGATGCACCCCTTTTTGGTTAAATCAATCTCGTAGATAAAAAAGAAAAAAAAATTGGGTGCTGCAGCTACAATGGAATCCAAAATTTTGAAGGTGCAAGAGAGTCGCGAGATTTTGGGGGAAATTATGACCATCCGTATTTTCGGCCCCTGTTGAATTAGGGGGCTAAAAATTTATACTTGTCAGTTTTTCATTTAGTATAACAACTAGAACAAATTTCATCAAATTTGGAGGAGGCCTAGAAAATTCATGATTGATTTGGCCAATAGACCAGACTTGATGCTGATGAATAAGAGGATGCGGGTGGTATGGCTCATTGGCGTTGCAATACCAAACAACAACAATATGCAAATAAAACACCATGAGAAAATCTGCAAGTATAATGCGCTGATCAAGCCTATTAAGAGCCAATGGAGCGTTGACATCGTGAGAACCATCCCAATCCAGCACGGGATTGATACCGAAAACTTTGCACGTTGGTCTAAAGGAACTGGATATGCCAAAACACCTGTGGCAAACAATGCAGAAAGCGGTGGTGATTACGACAACACGTATCGCCAGGAAGTTTATGGGAACATAAATTAGGAATCCCAAGACCAATTTAGAAAATAAGATAGATTTATATTTGCGCTGTGACTTTGATTTGTGATTTTGATAATTTACTTAGGATTTTAATTTAAGTTGAATTGTACCAATTTTTAATTGAGATTCCAGAGGAGGAAATACAAAGGCGGTATAAGTGGTCCAGCTGACGTGTGTAAATAATTTTGTTCAAAAATATTGTGTATATTGTATATGTGGGCGCTGTGGTGTAATGGTTAGCGCGTTGGACTGTTACACGTGAGGTTGCGGGTTCGAGCCCCAACCAAGGCAACATCAATTTATGAAAAATAGTAATATGTATGAGTTTTTTCTATCCCTCATACATATCACAGCGTCCTCTTTCGGTGTTCCCACAGCACTTAACTTGTTTACAACTTCATTAATTGTTTTAAGAAGCCACCGCAAGATGGCGCTAATCTAGCATTTATTAAAAATTGAAATTTGTAAAAAATTGAAATTTGGATGCCTCGAAAATGATTTTTTTGATATGTTGTAGTGGAACTTTTTTTCCTCATGCCAAAAGCTATCGAAAAATCGATGGCACAATATCGACAAATTTTTGTCCTTACAAATCGGCCCACCCTAATGACCATGCAATGATTTCCGAGATAATTCGCCTAATCAAAATAAGTTAATATGGTTATAAAAGCCCAAAGTCTATAATTTAAAACAATATTAAAAATTACACAGTACAACACTAAATATGCATCGGGCATGCGACATATCAATTCTTATAGATTTTAGGATGGATATCACGAATATGAACACCAAATTTTAAAATTAGCCCTAGTTTTTGAAATATTCGCAAATTTAACTTTTGCCAAAAAGTCAGTTTTTTCGTTAAAATTTCTTATATATTCATACACCTGACTAAACTGCGGATAATATCTCTAAGATTAAGATAGATGCGAAAAATCTTTTAATGCAGAAATATTAGTATTGGTGTTGTTATCGATTGCAAATAATAAAAACTTTAATAATTCTTATGCATTTTAAGAAATTTAAATTATTTTAGAAAAGCGCAAAAGTATTCCAAATTACAAATTGGCGCGTACATTGGAACTCGTAAAAAATTAAGGGAATTTCTTAAAAAAAATACTGCCCCATAATGAAAGCAATTGTATTATTTGAAGTAGAGTTGATATCTACTTGAAATGAGACAATGCAATTTAATATTTGCATAAAAACATCAGTTTTAAAATATGGCGAAAATCTTAAATCAAAGGTTATTTTGAAGCGAGTTAAATTCAAAAAGTACAGTTAGCCTGTGGAGCTTCAATTAATCATATATTGAAATTTGTTGGATACACAGAAGAGGAAATATTCAAAAAATTACAAGGTACACGCATTTTAATTTTTACAAAAAATATAATTTTTTTCTTATTTGTACAATATAGCTAAGAAATTTACTGGTTACTGCATTTAGAAAACGACAAACTTTATATTTATTTAAGCCCGTAACTTGAAATAACTTGATTATTATTAAAAAATTAGTTTAAATTTTTTTCAAAAATTTACTTTTGTCGATCCAAGGTATACGCACCCAATTCTAGGGTCTTCTATAGACTTATCTGAAACTTTGAGTAGTTTAAAATTATCATTAGGCAAAATAAAAAACTTGATAGAAAAAGACTTTACAGTAAAACATTAAAAAATAGGAGAAAAATGCAAAGTTCCAAGGTAAACGCGATCCAAGGTACACGACATTCCCCTATAGAGTTTGGGCTTTTAGAACCATACCAACTTATTTTTGTTAGATAAAGAATCTAGGATATAATGAAAACTTCACTTACTTTCCTATTTTGCAAATCAAATAAAATCTCTTAATCGGATTTGCAAAGTCTTAACACATGACGTAAATTCATATTCCACTAAATTCTTTTTGTTAAAAAAATCGCAACTTTTGCACCAGCATTTTCCGAAAATTCAATCTGAAACACAAATTTTTTCGCCAATTTAGAAAAATGTGTATTATTGTTAAAGCAGATTTCATTTAAAACTGTGGGTGGCAGTATGCTTATTTTTGGACACTTCAACCAATCAAAATTTTTGAAAATATAAATATTTTTATAGAGTTTTCATACACAAAATGAACAAAACCATATGTTTAAAACTAAAATCGGCTAAATTTAAAATGCTCTTTTATAGTGGGTACTTTTTTCAACATGCATATTTTAAAATCGTTATTTTTTAGGAATTTGCGCTTAACTGATTTAAAACATTGTTCAAATTGATTAGAAAAGATGTGCATTACATATTTCAATGGTTTTATCTGAGATTTTTAATTTCAGATTCGTCACAGACTCCTTAATTTTTAGATATTAAAAAAATCAATCTTTTTCAGCTTTAGCCAACTTTTACTTAAAATTAAAATATAAAGTGCGAAATTTTTTTGATAAATTAAGTAACATGAAATGTTTAGTAATGGTATAAATTAAAAAATTGGGTAGTCTTTTCATCGCAGATTAATTACACAGTACAACAAAATAAGAAAAATTTGATGCATCGGGATTGCGACACATCATTTTCAATAGACATAGCCCAGCAGAAATTACTGCTTGCTTGGAAGCAGTTTTGTCAGGGAAAGTTGAGCAGTGAAGCGATTGCATTATTGATAATATCATGCCTGATTTTTGTTCGAGATAGCTCGCGTGAAAGCACTTGTTTCGAGATCCGAAAAGGCATGAATTCACCGCTTTTAATTGGGGCTCCTGTTTTTCTTTTAAAATGTCATCAATTCATGCTTTTCAACTATTTAATATCATGCCTTCTCAAAAGCACAATATTCCTGCATATTTTTCCGTGAAGAGAAAATGCCTCTTATTTTTAGTAAAACGTCATTTTAGAAATTGTTGATAAAAGAACCGCAAAAATATTTAAGCAATCAAAATGTATTGCTCATGTCATGCCTTTTTGAAAAGCACAGCAAAAACCTATAAACAATTTATCAACTTAGGCCTTCCATTAGTGCTGTTTACGAAGCTATACATTTTTAGAAGCGGTAAAAGTAGCAGTAACGAAGCAGTAATCGTTTTTACTGCTTCCACATTTTTGCTGGGTGGGACGTAGATCACGAATTTGGCCCTATAATTTTAAAGTTAGTTATACCCAGTGTAGAAAATTATTACCAGGTATGTGGTTATGTAACTACATACTTGGTAATGGTAACTAGTTACTTTTGTTATTACATTTCTTACTACCTTTATATGGCGATGTCGCGAAAAATAATGAGTTATGGTTACAATACGTTAAAATACTTTTTATTGTATTTTTTTTTAAATAAAATTTCCTGGTGCGGAAATCGAACCTAGGTCTACAGATTGCCAGTCAATAGCTCTACCATCTGAGCTAAATCGACATGTAATATTTAATAGATAAAAACATAATTGACCTGCTGCACACAAGTAAGCTTACTCGCTAACATACAAAAAATCAAAAAATATGTGGTTACATATATCCTTATCAGTGTTTAAAAAATATTGAGTCTAAAAATAGATTTAAAAAAATTAAAAAAAAATCTAAAAAATTATTTTCTATTTGAAATAATGATAAAAATAAGTCATTATCAGTAACTCATTACTATATGTTTTAAAATAATGCAGAAGGTAAGTGGGTGTCATTACTGGAAGTGCAAAAAATAATGATATGTCATTACTCTTTCTACACTGGGTAGTTGAGGAAATATTTACAAAACCGTATTTGCAGAAAAATTTAATTTTTTTATAAACTTTTTGCAAAAAAATACAAAACTAAAAGTATGAACGCCACTCTTTGCAAAATTTTAATAGGATGAAATTATTCCTTTAATTTTATATATCGCACGTTTTGACAGCTGCGATTATATAAACTCTATATGCATTTAAATTTGAAATTTCTCTTTTTTCACGATACGGAAATGTGGTTTTGTAAATATTTCTTAAACTATAGCTAACTTTAAAATTCTAGGGCCATATTCGTGATCTACATCCCAATGTCTATTAGAAATGATGTGTCGCAATCCCGATGCATAAAATTTTCCTTATTTTGTTGTACTGTGTTATCCGTAGTTTATTCTGGTATATGAATAAATAAGAAATTTTAAAGAAAAAACTCTGTTATTTTGCTAAAAGTGTTTATAGTCATGATCTTCATCCTAAAATCTATAAGAATTGATGTGTCGCATGTTTGATGCATTTTTAGTGTTGTACTGTGTTGTTTTTAATTAATTAAAAATACTGGGAATAAATGAGAAGAATTAAATATAATTATTATGATCTTGACACATCAAATCTTAAACTAGGGTCTAAATCCGCTTATCCACATTTCGGATAAGCAACGCCGAAAACTTCTCTGAAGTTGTCATACGATTGCGTTTATGGTCAATTGTGAGCAAACGTGGCACCAATCTTGCGGACAACTTTTTGAAACCCAACTGATCATTAAAAATCGAAACCCCAGTACCATATGGAATAACTGTGGCTTCAAAAATCTCACGCACCATACTCTCCGATCGGCCAAGACCATATCGTGAATTTTTTGCGACACTTTCGGGTGTATTGACCTCAATTGGCCGTCCAGAATGTTCAGCGTCACCAGTGTTTGTGCGACCACAATGAAACTCAATAAATCACGTTTTTTACCATTGAAGTTGATGGTGTAGAGTCCCCATAGTACTTATCAAGTTTTCCTTGATTTGAGTGACAGTTTTTTCTTCGGAGAAAATAATTTTTGATGAGCACTCGAAATTCATTTTTTACATTTTTACAAGAATTCACGAGGTTGCATGCTTTGAGCACATGTTAAACGAAAAGTTAATGACGGAACTTACTCTAAATTTGATAGTAGTCTTTTAACAGATGGAACTTGATCCGACCTCGTATTAAGGAATATAGGCAACATTGTGGAGACTCTAATGCCCATACTATATTCACTGAGATCATAATATTATTATTAGGAAAATACTGTGATCTTTAGAAATATATTATGATGAGTTTGGATACATTGTGAAATTGTATATTACATGTTTCCGTAATTTATTTTTATACGAGTTACATTTTTCGAGTCGTTATATATGGAAATTGTGGAAATTGTGTTTTGGGCAAAAGTTTTATTTATGTTTCTTCAGCACTAAACTACAAAAACTTTGCTACCGAAATTGTGCTGATAAACACATTTATACACCAAAAAAATCCATGCGTTATGAATAATTGATATACAATTTTTTTATACATATTATTTATAAAAACTTTTATATATTTTTAATTAAAAATATCGACAATTTGGAAGTGTAGAACTTTTTCACATTTTACAAAGTTTTCTAAATAATTTTAAAATAATAAAAAAAAACACAATTTTTAGATTTAAATTTTCAGCAAATAAATTATCTTAAGAATAATTTCTCAACAAATTTTTTGATTTTTTTTTATTTTATTCAGAAAAAACGTTTTATTGATTTTAGCAAGGATCTTTTGCCGAATTCGCAAAGTTTTTTGCTGACATTAGCAATTGTGCTGCAGGCACCTTTTAAAAATTTGATGACTTTACTGACTTTTTATGAGTGTGTATGTGTCCATATAAAAAACTCTAAAATGAAAACATATCATTTCAATTTTCATTAAATTATTCGGGCAAATATGATTTTTAGAATCAATTTTTTGTAAAAAAAAATGAAATTTCCCGAAATTTGACTTTTGACCTCTGTGTGCCTCGATTTAAAATTGTCCAATTTGGCTAAAATTTTCACCATATGCTTTTTTGGTCAACTGTAAAAAAATAGGGGCGTGCACATCTCGAAATTCAACATTTTGTAAAATACCTGCCCCCCTAATGTCCAATACATGTGCATCAACGAAATTTGAGGTAATATCTACATGGGTGTACATGTATGAACATTCACGAACATGCATGATCATACATTTCATTCTAACTAATGTCAAACAACAACAATGTATCAAGATGAAGAATTTTATTTCCATATTTGGAAAAATATTATAGGGATGTTAACCTTCTATGTATGTTCTGTGTTCAGGGATTTATAATGACAGATCAGAGATTTTTCGTTTGATTTCTCTATGTATCACGAGTAGTCGATTACATTTGTTGTTGTTTATTGTGTTTGTTGCTTTCATGCATCTACCTGGTATGGTTGTATCATGTCCTTTATTGTCTTTGTACATTTGCAGTGTTGCCATAACGGCGATTTTCTCGTCAGATCTAGCGATTTTATTTCGCCCCTAGCGGGAAAAAATGTCCTGTAGCTATTAGCCAAAAATCTAGCGATGTTTTATCAGCAATAATATAATTTTTAAAAATTAGTTTTATGTTGAAAAATATAAAATTCGCATATTAATATGCTTTTATTATATAAAACAACTTCTTAAACGATTTTAGTAAAAAACTTTCTAAAAAATACACATTTCGATAAAATATGGGTAATGACCATTGCGGGTTTGCATTACCATTAAATCTATAAAATAAAAATTAAAAAAAAATTCATTACCATTACAAAATATAATTGCAATGAAAAAAATGTTAATTTCATTTGTTTTCTTTACATGTTATGAAACGTTTTTATAATTTTCATTACAATACGCAATGGTAGTAAAAACAAAAAATCATTTTCATTTTTTCTACAATAGGTAGACAAATGAAATTTCATTACCATTACTTAACATAATGATGTAAAGAACGTTTTGTTCTTTGTTCTACACTAAAAAATTTTCCTTTATGGAAATTTGTTTTTGGCAATTTTTTTTTGGCAACTAGCCACCATACTTTGATGTATCTCTCTAGATTATAAATTTAAAAAAACCGCACTTAAAAAATAGCAAAATTATGGCGGAACGCGAAAAAAGACTTTACGGCAGAAAAATGCAATTAAAAAATTTAATCAGCGATTAATATTCTTCAAACAAATATACTGATGCAAAAAGTTTCGTTTTGGCAAATTTTTTTCGCGATTTTTTTTTTTTTTTGCAACTAACCACCAAAATTTGTTATATGAAATAGGCATTATAGTCCCTAGATTACAAATTTTAAGAAACCGCACTTAAAAAATTCAAAAGCAATGGTGGGACGCGAAAAAAGACTTTATGGTAAAAAAATTTAATTAAAACACTTAATCAGCGACTTACATTCTGCAAACAAATCTATTGATGTAAGAATTTTCCTTTTGGTAAATTTTTTTTCGTGGTTTTTTTTAACTAGCCCCCAAACTTTGTTGTATGAAACGGGTATTATAGGCACTAGAATATAAATTTTAAGAAACCGCACTTAAAAAACTCCAAAATAATGGCGGGACGCGAAAAAATACTTTATGGTAAAAGGATTGAATTAAAACACTTAATCACGATTTACATTCTTCAAGCAAATATATTAAGGCAAAAATTTTCCTTTTTGAATTTTTTTGTTTGCGATTTTTTTTTTTGCAATTTTTTTTTTTCAACTAGCCACCAAACTTTGTTTTGCGAAATGAGTATTATAGTCCTTAGATTATAAATTAAAAAAAACCGCACTTACAAAATTGCAAAATAATGGCGGATCGCGAAAAAAGACTATGGTATTAGAATTAAATTAAAAAACTTAATCAGCTATTTATGTTCTGCAAAGAAATATATTGATGCAAGAATTTTCCTTTATGCAATTTCTTTTCGCGATTTTTTTTTTGCAACTAGCCACCAAAACTTGGTATCAAATATGGATACCATAGGCCTCGGATTATGAACTAAAAATGCTTTTAGTAATTTGTAAACCTAATATTTTTAAAATAAAAAACTTCGACAAAAACGGTATGTAATGAAAAACAAATGGGTGTTTCATTACTATTTAAACATTAGGTAACTAATGAAAATTAAAAAAGGTTCATTTTAATTTTCAAAACAAATGAAAATTAAAAAAAATATTCATTACCATTTTTTAACGCAATGGTAATGAAAAAAAAAAACATTACCATTTCTTCAAAAAATGGTAATGATAAAAACAGCTCCATTAACATTACATCAAGTAATGGTAATGAAAATGTAATGGTAATGCTTTTACCCCATCTCTGTATGGGTATGTAGTTTTTCATCGTAGAATGCACTCTTTTGAATATTTTCAATACTAATATAAATTTAATAAAAATCGGGATTAAGTATTTGCAGCTTAATCGTAAATTTTTTTATTATTTAAAAGTTTATAACACTTCTAATGAACATATTAAAAAATTTTTGTGTACAAAATTCCTTTAAGTACAATTTTTCAACAATCTAGCGATAAAATCGCTAAATTCTTGCACTGTTTATAAATCTAGTGATTTTCTAGCGATTTTTGGGTCTGATCTAGCCATTTATTTTGAAAATTTGTTGGCAACACTGGTAGCAAAGAACAATTCCCTCTCTGCTATACATTCCTCTCGCTCGCAGTAAAGTATAAGCCTGGATCAGCCAGACGTAAACGTAAACGTATCTATGCATAGCTGAATTAATAAGTTAAATAAGAACAGAAGATGTGTTGTGTTTTTTGTTTCATTCTTATTCATTCAATATAGAGCAAACGTAAATACACATCGAAAATCTGTTGTGAATAGATTTTTGTTCTGTATTTACGTTTGATCTATATTGAATGCATAAGAATGAAACAAAAAACACAACGCATCTTCTGTTCTTATTTAACTTATTAATTCAGCTATGCAAAGATACGTTTACGTCTGGCTGATCCAGGCTTTAAACTCAGCTTTACTGAATTTGTTTGTTTATATTAACCTGTCTTGTTCAATCATCCTCAGTCTTTTGTTGAGTTCGTTAGATAAATGTCCATCATATTAATATAATATTTTTGTAAATTTTGCTTAAAGTGTTTTTTTTTTTAAACGGGGTGTTGTTCTTTTAAATCTATATTTATTATCGTTAAAATATAATTAAAAAAATAATATTCAAAATAAAGTGTGTAATAGAATAAATTTACTAAAGTTCACAACCCTTAAATACTGTGTTTGTGTATCATTAAAGATACAATTGTGATAAAATTCCTACGGCTTTATTTTGATTTAAAATATAGTGAAAACTATACGAATGTGTTAAGAAAACTAAACTCAAGTGCTTTGTTAATAATAATCTATTTCAATTGTGTCTTAAATTGAATATAAAAATTGGTGATTCGAGGTGAAACTTCAAAAAGCGATTTTAAAAGGTAAAAACAAAATATTTTGTAACGGTGGGTCTCATACTGTTGGTTTTTCTTTAACTTAACTATTAAACAAAAGAAAATGTCAAAAATTTTTACACAAAACAACAACAAATTTTAGTATGAGACCCACCGTAAATTTTTAAATAAAAATCATATGTTCTTAGTTTAAATAAAAACTGTATGTTCCAATTTTTTTTATCATGGTACGCAGTAGACCGTACTCAAAGAAAAAGCTCGCCGTACACCGTCCAATCTAAATTATTTTTGAAAGGAGGTTTCAAATTTGTAATTTTGTTGAAAATATTCAACAAAATTACGCGTGTCACCAAAAATCCTCTCGCGTGCCACTACGGGCACGCGTGTCATAGTTTTGCCAGCCCTTTTTTAGAAGATCAAGGTAAAGAAAACGATCCATGGTTGACTCTATAAATACCAAATTCTCTACATACATAAATCTCCATACATGCATCACATACATATGTCCATACATGTGCATTAACGAAATTTGAGGTAAGGGTGAGTTCCTAAACGTCAAAACGCATTGCAGTGATGCGGTTTTACTACTGTTTCGACACAAAGCAAACAAGTGTGTTGTTACTTTGTAATAAAAACACTGCATATTTTTTACGTTTAGAAACATTTTTTTGCAATCAGTTCCTTTGAAAATCTTTACGATTTATTATTATTTTGGAAAATTTGATGGGATTGTTCTCTTCAAAATAATTTAATAACAAAAATATTTCCTTACTTTTGATCCGCCATTGTTATATTTGCACTTTATTTTTTATAAATGTCAACAAAGCATCAACAAAACTAGTGATGCACAGTTTGCGTTTTGTTTGCGCATCGATAACTTTTATTATACATTTTGGGATGTATGACATTGTCAACGTTTACACGGTTGCGTTTAGGAATTCACGTTTTGGAACTCACTCTATTATCTACATGTGTGTTTGTTGCTTTAATGCATCTACCTGGTATCATATCCTCTATTGGGTAGCACACAACCATTCTCTCTCTGCTATTCATTGCTCTCGCTCTCAGTAAAGTATTAAACTCGGCTTTACTGAATTTTTTTGTTTATATCAGTGTTGCCACCTTTTGAATAATTATTCAAAAACGGGACTGTTTACACATTTGTTGGATAATTTTTGAATAATGACATTTTTGTGTAGTTTTTGTGTAATTTGACTTTTTAAAGAAATTTCCGTAAATTTTTAATAAATAAATATTAGTCGATATTAAGACAAAACGAGTTTGTCTGTGAAACATTTGCCACAAATCTCCAGTTTCAAATAAAAAAAAAATCCACAATGATGCTATGTATTTTTTTGTTTTGTTTAAAGCACCATATTTTGTTTTTTTTTTGCGAAAATAATTGTCAAGCTTCTTTTAATAAAACTTCTCTTGGTTTACAAGACCATTTAAAATTTCACCGAGAGAGTGGAAAAGTTTGGGTTTGTTATGATTGTGATTATCTAATGTCCGAATTTTTTTTTTGCTGTAGTTTACATGATACTGGGCTTTGATGAGAAAAAATTTTGCTAACGCAGAAAGGTGGAGCAGATTCAAAACATTTTAGAATTTTTAAAATCCAACATGTTAAAGATTTCAGCTGAATCGAATGAAATTTGTGAAAAAATGTCGGTAATTTTTTATGAAAATGTTATATTTTTATTTTGCAAAATAAAATTTGTTGATGCACATATTGCAAAGAAATTTCAGGTTAAGGTTTGCCTTGCTACCATTTAATTAAAAATTGAAGAAAACATGCAAAATTTTACAAAAATATAATTTTTAAAACTTTTACTGTTGTGCCAATATTTAAAGCTAGGCTGGAATAGGGCTCATAGGCCATACCACATTAGGGACACCTTGGAGAATCTACTCCAGGTTTTTGTTTTTAAATCCCAGCTTTGCACTCAGAGGAAAATTGGTTAAATTTGAATAAAAATGGTTAAAATTGGTGAGGAATGGGAGAGAATAATTAGCAAATGGGTAATAATTTCCATGCAAGGCATCTAAATGAAGTAGCCTTTCTGATAAAGATAAAGAATTTGTTCTGAAAGAAACTTTTAATGTGCCCAAAAAGAGTCTTGTTATTTAAAAGCACGCGATTTTAAGCCTGAAAAAGATATTGCATTTAAATTTTCTTTAGTTAACAGAATAACTTGTCATAACAATTTTCAGAAAAATTGGCCTGGATTTGCTTTTGCAGAAGGCAAAAACCCAGACTAGGTTATTGCAAAAATGCAAAATTTTAGTTTTAAAATGCAAATAACTTTTGCACTTTGCAGATTAAAAATTTTGTAGGTTTTTAAAAATTGGTATATAAATTGAAAAATGGCGAAAATTTTTCCAAAATATTTTTATTCTGCCCCACTATGCTCAGAAGAATTAATTTTGGAATAATATAAAAATTATATTTTTTTGTGTAATTTCATGAGGTTTTGGATAATTTTTGACCTACATTTGTGTATTTTTTTGTTTCACTGGTGGCAACACTGGTTTATATTATCCTGACCAGTGTTGCCAGTTTTTTTTAGACTTTATCTCCAATTTTCAAATTGTTATCCCCAAAAATCACCAATTTTCAATTTGTTATCCCAAAAAATCCCCAATTTTAATTATTTTTTTTTTTTTTGATGGACCAACACTCAGGGGATGCCCCCTATTAACGCAGTGCATTGTGTTGGTATTAGGAGAATATGTAGGTTATGAGGAGGAGGAAAGAGGGAGTAGTATTTGTGAATATTTGATTTAAATTTCTCAACATTGTAAGTAACAGGGAAGACTTCTGCGGGGAGTTTATTCCACATACGGCTAGTGCGACTGATAAACGAATTCTCTCTATAATGCGTCGTGCGATCTACTGGACAATCGACTACAAACGGATGCGCTCTACTTGATAAGCGAGTATTACGAATAAAAACTTGGGCTTTGGGGACAAGTTCACTTATCTCAGCTGAGCACTTCCCATGGTAATATCGATAGAACAGGGTCACACAACCCACATTCCGACGATGCTCCAATGAGACAATAGAGCTGGATACCCTATTGTCATTGATAAGAGCCGACGCCCTTCTTTGCACACTGTCCAGAAGCTCCAAAATAGACTTCGAAGCTCCTGCCCATATATGGGAGTTGTATTCCATCTTCGGTCGGATATAGGTGGTATAAATAGTGAGTAAATCGGATGGAGTGAAGTACTTCTTGCACCGACGTAAAAAACCTAGACACTTGAATGCTTCTTTCGACACCTGAAAACATGTTTATTCCAACGGACATCACACTGAATTTTCATGCCCATAACATCAAGAGTATCCGATTCCTCAATATCAATATCACCCATATGTACTGATGACAGTGTTGACCCAGCAGCCCTATGGGTCAGCATACAACATTGGGTCTTGCGTGAATTAAAGTCGACCTTATTCGCACGACCCCACTCAGAGATTGTAGAAAGGTCACGATTCAGTGTGTCATTCATAATCTGCCTTTTGCCCCCAATCTCCTCAGGGCTTGGCCTACGATCGAAGGAAAATGAATGACAAATGTTGCTGTCATTTGCGAAAGAGTAGATAGGGTTGAAAGTTTCACCAAGAAGATCATTGAGAAAGATAAGAAATAGGCAAGGAGAAAGAACAGAACCCTGCGGTACTCCTGAATTCAGCTGAAAATCGTCGGATGAGACCCCATCTATAACAACACAAATAGTGCGATCTCTGAGAAAGCTCGAAATAAAACAAGCGAAGTCTTACCCACACCAAACGCAATAAGCTTTGAAATAAGCGCCCCGTGCCATACACGATCAAAGGCCTTTGAAATATCCAGAGCAACCACTTTGCATTCACCAAAACGGTGGATGGACCGACTCCAACGCTCCGAGAGGAACGTTAACAGGTCTCCCGTACTGTCGGTCATTAAGAAGTGAGTTGGACTCTAAATAATTCACAAGATGGTAATTAACCATACTCTCCATCGCCTTTGAGAGCGCAGAGCATATTGCGATCGGGCAGTAATTTTCAGGGTTGTTAGCCACACCCTTTTTAGGGATTAGCTGGACATTGGCAACCTTCCAGCACGAGGGGAAAACTCCCGCATAATACGAAGCACTAAAAAGGCTTGCCAATGGACGAGCTAGCGTCGAAGAACACTGTTTCAGCACCAGTGCTGGTATACCATCTGGCCCCGATGACTTATTTACGTTGAGATCAGCAAGAACCCTTTTAACTGCTCGAGCTCGAAAGAATATCTTAGGCATAGTACTCGACACTCTTTCAAGCTCGGGCAGTTGTTGATCGCTTTCCGGCAGGAATGAATTACCTGCAAACATCTTAGCTAAAAGGTTAGCTTTATCAATCGGTTCAGTAAATATTTGGTCATCCTTTATAAGAGTTGGGATAGTTGAATTAGCATTATCCTTTACTCTTTTAACGAATGACCAAAAGCTCTTACTACCCCGTGAGGCAGAAAGAACTTTAGTACGAAGACGTTGCTCGTAAAGAAACTTTTCACTACTAAGTACTTTGGAACACTCATATCTCGCCCGTTTGCGAAGCAGATCAGTATTGGCGTTCTTATTATCCCGCCAATTAATCTGGAAAAAATTCGTATTCGTTAATTTTTTTTTCTAAATTAATGTAAAAATACTAGTGTTTCCAATTCGGTTAATCGATTAACCCATTCCTCGATTAATCGCCTCTATTTCGGTTAATGTCGAAACAAATAATTTAATAATCGGTTAAAATAGGTCGATTAACCGGTTACATTTTTAATATTGAATTTTTCCTTTATTTTTTCCCAAAATTTCATGATTTTCTTAACTTTGGCTAAAAAATTGCAAGAAACGCTTAGAAAAAACAAATAGTAACTAAAATATGATCAAATTATGTTAAAATGCATTGAAAGATACAATTTGTTGAGCAACTCCACGCAAGTCTATATTGCCACAGCGAGACACATCGGAAAAAGGATTTGTTTTACATTATCGCAATTAATTTTTAATAACATTTTTTTTTAGAAATTTTTTACAAAATATCGAATTTTCTGTTTATAAAAAAAACTATATAAAAACGTTGTAAAAGGCCAAAAAAGGTGTTTTTTAAACTTCTCAAAACACTCTACGTTTCTGGCTGGAGTAAGCTTTATGAAATACAATAGAAAATTTCTGATTTCTGTTTTAATTCTTTTAAAAAGTAAAACTAATTTTCAAAAGTGAGAGCAGTTTTTCAGCCTCTACTTCGATGTTTTTTATTTATATTCTGTTTACATTAGGCCTTTTTTAATCAATGGACTTATTTTTGGATTTATTTTATTTTGTTAGAAATCCATATTTTGTTTTTTAATTTTCAAAATTTAATATTATTATCAAAATTTATTCGCTAATATAATGTGAAAAAAATCATTTAATTTTGTAAAAATGCGAACACAGGAATTGAATTATCCTAAATCCAAAATGGATTTATAAAATAAATAAATAAATCTGTTTTGGATTTAGATCGCAAAATTTAACTGCTAAATTTGGATAAAAATATAAAATTTTGAAAATCCTATTGATTCAATGAAGTTTCGCTGGAATTCGTCCATTAAAACTTTTCATTGAATTAATGCAGTTTTATGAAAAATTTCTGATTATCTACTGAAAATTTTATACACCCAATGAAAGAATTTTATTAAAAAGATCTTGATAAAAGTGATGAAGCTCTTTCGTAAAATTTAATATCTTTTTCATTCACTTTGTGAAGAAAATTTCATTAGTTTAGTGAAATCTTTCATTGATACTCATCCAATAAATTCTCTCTGCGTCAATTAGCTCAAAATTTAGGTTATTTTGTTTATTGGTAATGGCCCTTAAAATCCCGAAGAAGACTAATAATTGAACAATTGTTTATGATATTCTCAGATTACTAATGTTCAGCAAATTTTTTTTGCTGATTTTTGCAGAGTAAATTGATATTATAAAATAAAGCTAAAAATGTTTATGTCGATGTCTCAATGTAAAAAGGTTGTTAATAAAATTTTTGAAACATTGGATAAACATATTTTTAAATATATTTAGTCAGAATATTCCTCCACCTCAAGTCCAAATTCTAATATGATATTGTCATATTAGATTTTTATTTGTTGTTCCAAAAAGGGTTGATCATTTTCATGATAGACAATACAATTGTTTCGTAGACATCACTTTACTCTTCAGTTGTCTAATGATTTAAAAATCTACATTAATTTATCGATATGTCAGTTTTGGGTTTGTTATTCTTAACTTATTAATAATTGGCAAAAAAATATGCTAGTTTCAACAGTTCTGGTTTTACTAGAACCGATTCCATTTGTTTTTGGGACAATTTCAAACAAAAATCGATGTTAGCGTTGATAGTGGAAGGAATTTCAAAGGAAAATTAGTTATTCTACAACCGATTCTTTGGAACAGAAAATTTTACTGAGCTAGAATATGAAACGTTTTCTTAAATACATTGAGTTATTTATATGTCACGTTAATATTAAAAAAAATTCAGCTCTTTGTGTATTTATTGATAAAAAAATAAGGGAATACATTAGTTTTGCATTAAACGATTAATCGATTAATCGCCAATTTTCTCGATAAATCGACCCGAATAATCGGTTAACTAATTTTAGTGATTTTTCGAATAATGCATTAACCGGTTAACCGCCTATGTCGAATAATTGGAAATACTAAAAAATACCATATTTATTTAACTCTTTTCGGTACCTTATACACTCAAACTCAATAAATTTTGTAATTCTAACAAATTATAAAAAAGAACAAATAAACTTAAATAACAGCATAAAAATTTGGGAGCCAAATTTTTTCGTTTTAAATATTTTAGAATCAAAATTTTCCGATTCATCAGGTTCAGACATTTTGTTGCGTATGGTACTGTATAAAAAAGTTTTAATATTTCAGCAGATGGATTGAATTTATGACAATTGAATAACATGTAAAGTATATATTTAATTTAAGAAGAGCTTCTTATAACTCATATTACATCCGAATAATCTTAAATATTTTGGAACCAAATTTTCACCAAAAGGAATTAAGGTTTGTACGCACATTAACTTTCCAGACACAAATTTGTGTAGCCTAAAATCATGCGGCTATTATCATCATACTTAAAAGAAATATATAAATATTTAGAACTATCAGGGTTAAATTCATAAAAATATAAAAAGGCAATAATATGTTATCCCCAAAAAATCCCCTAAAATTTCGTGTCATCCCCAATAAATCCCCGAATCCCCAAACGGAAATTTTTATCCCCATTGACGAAAAAAATCCCCAATTTGGGGATAAATCCCCTAAACTGACAACACTGATCCTGACTTTTGTTCAATCATCCTTAGTCTTTTGTTGAGTTCATTAGATAAATGTCTAAGCGTGATACATAAGTGCAACACCGACTGTTAATATAATATTTTATTAAATTTTGCTTAAAGTGTATTTTTAAAACGGAGTGTTTTTCTTTTAAATGTATATTTGTTATCGTTAAAATATAATTTAAAAAATAATATTCAAAATGAATTTACGAATAAGTTCACAACCCTTAAATACTGTGTTTGTGTATCATTAAAGATACAATTGTGAAAAAATTCCTACGGCTTTGATTATAAAAATTGGTGATTCGAGGTGAAACTTCAAAAAGCGTGTTTAAAAGGTAAAAATAAAATATTTTGTAACGGTGTTTCTCATACTGTTGGTTTAACTTTAACTTAACTATTAAACTAAAGAAAAATTTTTTTTTGTTTAACTATTAGTTAATTTATAAAACTTTAGTATGAGACCGATCGTAAATGTTTAAATAAAAATCATATGTTCTTAGTTTAAATAAAAACTGTATGTTCCAATTTTTTTTTAACATGATACGCAGTAGACCGTACTAAAAAAAAGTATGCCATACACCGTCCAATCTAAATTATTTTTGCAAGGAGGTTTCAAAAAAAATCTTTTTTAATTTTTTTGCCGAACGTAGGGGTCGCCATTTTGCATTTTTCGTTATATCTTTTTCATTTACAGTCGGATCTTAAAGTATGATACACCGATGTTTTTCTCTCGAGGAGACCATTGACCTCAAGTATCCCGTTCTAGTATTTACCTATCATTACTCAGTTGCTTTCACCCTAATGTACCACCCTAATGTCAGAAAATTAAAGCTCGTAAACATTTGTTAAGGAAGTTTTTCGATAAACCCAACAGAAATTTTTTTTATTTTTTTGGTTGCCGAACGTAGGGGTCGCCTTTTTAATTTTTTTTATTGGATTTTTCCTTTATAGCAAAACACTGGTCTCTTCGAGGCAAAAAAATCGATATTTCGCATTTTAAAATCCGACTTTAAATGCCGAAGCTATAACGAAAAATTGAAAAAGGCAAAGCATACGTTCGGCAACAAAAAAAAAATATTTTTTGGAATTGCCTTGCAAAAATACTTTATATTTGAAGGTGTACCGCACACTTTTTTTCTTTGTCTGTAAGGTGGTACGGTCTAGTACTCAGTTTTTATTTATTTTTCATTTTACATTATAAAAACATTTTCATTCAAATCGGCGCTCTTGAGGATTTAAGGAACAATATAAGCATTCCAAAGTGAATTGATGCTCTGATCGGAAAGCAGTGTTGCCATAACGGCGATTTTCTCGTCAGATCTAGCGATTTTATTTCGCCCCTAGCGGGAAAAATTGTCCGACAATCTGTGGTTATCATATACAGAGTTGAATAGAATCAGCTGAGATATCTTAAGAATTAAGGTTCAAAGCAAAATAGAGTAATAATAACAAAGGATAAAAATAGCATTGTTAAATTTCGTTGATGTTAGTCTAAGTTGAGTTGTTGATAAGAAATTCGATTTTCTTTCAGCGGTCACATAAGTAGACAATCATTAAAATATGTACCATATACATAACTGTTACTATTGGTATAAATAAGAGAAGAAGTCTAACTGATATTGTTATGTTTTGTTTCAACGCACTCACTTTATTCATAAACACAATACCAGTTAATTCTTGTTTTGCATTGAGTGAAACATTTATTTGTTTCTTGTTCTCAAATACTTATTGTACCACAAATATTTTCAAGTAATTGTTGTGGAAACAAATAATCAAGTGACTAAAGATTAAATTTGTTGTGAAATTTGTATTTAAAAATTAATAAAATTCAATTAAAACAAAAAATTGTATTTAATTTAAATAAAATAAGTGAAAAAGAGGTCGAAGGAAGACATGTGGTTGATTTGGTCGAAATTTTCACAATATATTTATTGGCAGCGTACAATAAGTATCTATTGTACAATCTTCATTATCTGTTTTATTTGTTTGAGCATACACTAGAAAAACAAATATATTACGCTCATTCTCTCTTTATTCATTTACACATAATCTACTAGAAAGAATAACAATATCAACTATACCAGAAACACTAAACTACTTATCAATACGTATTCACATCAGTAGACATACCGAAACTTGTACAAGTAGTTGTATCTGTGCACGTGTTTAACTCACACTTGATATTTGTTGGGGTTTCTACAAGACGTTCGTCGTTAGACGAGTGAGGGACTAACTAAATGTAAATATTTTGTTGTTGTATTTTCGTTCGTGTAATGAAAAGCATTATCTAGAAATACCACCTTGGTGCTTGTCTAGCCATCAGCGCTGCCAACTTTGACGATTTTTAAAGTGATATTTAATGAAATGATGATTGGCGATTTTGCAACTTATGTAATTTGTTTTAAATGCAAAATTTTTACAGCTTATTGTTAAAAAATTTAATTTGATTAAAAAAACAGGAAAAATTATAGGAATTTGAAATTGATTTTTTTGGAGGGAATTCCAGAGTTTTTTTTTTCTCAAACTCACTGATAATTTTAAATACTACCAAGTCAATGTTTTTCCTTTAAAATTTTAAATATCTTAGACCGAATGAAACATAACTTCTAAATATTTCGTTATAAAATTGGTTTTACGCATTTAAAATTTTTTGGGGCGGTGAAATTACTGTTTAAATTCCGGGTAATTAGTGTAAATTGAGAAGTTGAGTTACTTGTATTCTGTTATCATAGAAGAAAAACAAATCTTTTCAATTTTATATGTATGAGATTTTTTTTTTTTTTTAATTTCCATTAAAATTAAAGCAAATTGCTTTGAAGCCAAATAAATCCTCTTCGACAGCAGACAAACTTGCTCTGAATTCAGGGAAATTTGTGCATTATCCCACTGATCAGTACTGAGTGCAAGCGTTTCTCTTTATTATTCATCTATAAGAATAGAAGAAACAAAACTTAAAAAACTATTTAGGGTCATTTGCATAATCAGTTTTAAAATTTATAAGTGACTTATAAAACAAAATTTTCGTGCAAAATTAATTATATTAATGTGTTATTTTTTTTCCTTTTTCAGAAGTAAAAACATTAAAAAATATTTACAAAATGTACCAAAATTCTACCAATAATAACGTCTTAGCTGCGGGAGGCGGTGGAGGAGTCGGTGGTGTTACAGTCAGTAATCAGAACGCTCAAATTATGGATCCCAATCATCAACAACAACAACAGCAAAATATTAATTATAATGGAATGCAATCACAACAGCAGCAACAGCATCAGCCAACAAATAATAAAATTGTACGAGAAAAGCCCTACGTAAAAATAACAGAACAACCTGCCGGTAAGGCGTTAAGGTTTCGTTATGAATGTGAAGGTCGTTCGGCCGGTTCCATACCCGGTGTTAGTTCAACACCTGAAAACAAAACATATCCCACTATTGAAATTGTAGGCTACAAAGGACGTGCCGTTGTTGTTGTATCGTGCGTTACCAAAGATCAACCATATAGACCTCATCCTCATAATCTGGTCGGAAAAGAGGGTTGTAAAAAGGGCGTATGTACCCTGGATATTAATTCCGAAACAATGAAGGCTGTGTTCAGCAATTTGGGCATACAATGTGTTAAAAAAAGGGACATTGAAACAGCACTCAAAGCACGAGAAGAAATACGTGTGGATCCATATAAAACTGGATTTTCGCATAGATTTCAACCCTCTAGTATTGATTTAAATGCAGTTAGGTTGTGTTTTCAAGTGTTCATGGAAAGCGAACAGAAGGGTCGCTTTACACAGCCCTTACCACCGGTGGTCTCAGAACCGATATTCGACAAGAAGGCCATGTCAGACCTGGTCATCTGTCGCCTGTGCTGTTGTTCCGCCAGTGTGCTGGGCAACACGCAAATTATATTATTGTGTGAAAAAGTATCGAAAGAAGATATTGCAGTGCGCTTTTACGAGGAGAATAACGGTCAAACTATCTGGGAGGCTCTAGGAGAATTTCAGCATAGCGATGTACATAAACAGACTGCCATATCATTTAAAACGCCGCGATATCGAAAAACAGATATAACTGAACCTGCAAAGGTATTTATTCAGCTTAAACGACCGTCGGACGGTATTACGAGTGAACCACTTCCGTTTGAATATGTGCCATGTGATTCAGATCCCGCCCATTTGAGACGTAAACGTCAAAAAACTAACGGTGATCCTGCACACATGTTATTGCAACAAGAACAACAGCAAAATCAAAACCAAAATGGTCACCAAGACGGTCGTCAAGGAAATATGGCTTGCTGGAATACTCCTAACTTACCTGCGATTAAAACGGAACCAAGAGTTACTTCACCACAACCCTTTGGAATGTATCGTGCTCCACCAGAATTAACTCCATCGCCGCAACCACTGTCACCTTCCAATGCATATACTCACATTACACCATCGCCATATAGTATAGCAACGAGAGCAGCACCAGCACAGGGCAATCAGCAATTGATATCATCCAACCAACAGTACAATACACCCAGTACTGTTACTGATGGCGGCAATCCAAACGCCCAACCTCCAATGGATATTAGTGCATACAATGCGTTTGGACAACAGCCGCAGCAATATAATGTCAATAATTTTGGGGGCGCAGGCGAAACCCTTTGGGAGAGTAAATTTGATCCAACGGCAACTGCTAACAGTAACAATATGCGTAATCTCAATAACGCAAATACATTTACAATGCATAATCTATTGACACCGGCCAGTGCTTGTGGAGGGCCTGGAAATAGTACAAATACAACAGGAGGAGGTGGTGGATGGAATTTAACACCTAATCATTTTCATTCTCATCAACATCACAGACAACAACAACAACAACTCCAACAGCAGCAACCTCAATATCAACAACATCAAGCACCAAATAATCCTATGGTAACTAATAATAATGGTGGTGCTGGAATAGCGAATGCGGTTGCGTCTAACAACAATGCCAATAACGCTAACAACAATAACACTGAACATGGTCTCAGCAATCTTCTTACTTTTGACAGCGACCAATTAGTTCGAATCAATTCCGAGGATCAACAAATGTTACGACTTAATACCGAAGACCTTCAAATATCAAGTCTATCCATATCATCATAGTGATTAATAATAAAACAGGGATTTTTTTAAAAAGCTCGGAAGGCAAAATTAAAAGAACTGCTCAAATGAAAAAAGTTCGCAACTAAATAAAATAAATAGCTTATGAAAATGAAAAGGCTCGTAGACAAAACCGAATAAATAATAAATAATGGTCCATATAATTCAAGTAGTCAATGAGTACCCGATGGTCCTAATCCTACTGGAGCTAATACTGGTCTTATAAATCTTATGGCCGGTACAAGCGGTCCTAATCCCAATTTCCCTGATATGGGTGCTTCAAATATGCGTATGGGTGGCTTGGATCTGGGATTGGCCCGCAATCCTCATCAAATGAGAAAGCGGCCAATTTAAATCCTAATATTCTCTGTGGCTCTAATTCCGCTATAACAATGGTGGTTGGCCCTGGTGGTGCAACTATGGATATAAGTTATTTTAAATTCCTGCAACAACAAGCACTTCTACGAGTTCAAACTATGCAACTACAACAGAAAAATGGTATGGCTGGCATTCGCCCCACGCTACACAGGTTCCGCTTATGCAGTCACAAATGGTGCAACAAATTGTGGACGGTGGTGGACGTTTTCCTAATGTGGCGGAGCAGGCGGTAGCTATAAGAAAAATGCCACAGCAGCCCATACCGCCATCAGGTATAATGATGCGTCCGCAACGTTCTACGTCTATGAAAAAATCCGCAGCTGCTGGTCCCCTATCAGCAATGGGTATTAAAGTTGCACCGGGAGAACAACAGAAACCGCCCAAAGTACAAGCAACACTAGTTGGCATGGCAATGGGCTCATAACAAGGATGGCGGCGTACGATGATGCCACAACAACAAATGAGCTTTACTGGAGTATCTGGTGGTTATATGGTAGCTATTAATAATAATGATTTTTTGGGTAACTCTCAGGGAGGACCAATGATAAATGGACTAAAGCCTGGTATGTAATTAATACCTGCCCAAATGCAACAACAAATGGTGCACCAACAAAAAGATGTGCCATCACAACAAATGATGGGTGGATCCAACGGCAACAAGCCTAATGACATGCTAATGCAACAGCAATCATTACAACAGGGCGGACCACAAGGCCAGGGGATCCAAAAGCTATGATGACACAAAAGCAAATGGCCAGCATGCGTATGCCACAACAAAACAAGCAACAGGATGTGTTACAAACGTCCCAACAGGGACCCGGTAATATAACAAGTGGTCCCAATACAGCCAATGTTCCTAGACCTGGTGGCAAAAATAATGCTTTAATATGCAACTCTTCCTCAGTATCATCGGCGTCTGTGGTGGCCACCTCCATTTGTAATATTCTCCTTAAATATTCAATTAAAAAAAGCAATTAAAAAAATGTTGCCTTGTTGTTAATATAAATAATTGAAATACTAAAGAAAAAAGAGGTTTTTATTATAATTTTGAATGTAATATTTTATTATATTGTTAAAAAAAATATATCGTATATTGTCAATACATATTGTTAGTATTGAGTTAATTTTTTAAATTATCTTCAATCTATAAAGAAAATTGTTTGGGGTTTTATTTTACATATTACATACGGTGGGTGTAACTTTAACTTAACTATAAACAAAAGAAAATATCAAAAAAATGTACACAAAACAACAACAAATTTTTGGGTTAACTATTAACTAAAGTTTAAACCTGCAGTATGACCCCCGGCGTAAATAGTTTATGCCAGAAAAACATATTATTGTTTCTATTTTTACTGGCATTTGTTGTTTCAAAATTTACTTAAATATTTTTATTTTAATTTTTTTTTTGATTTTTTTCATTATAATAAAATTTGCCAATTAATATTTTGCATGTTTCGTTTAAGACATTTATATAGGTACATATGATATTATAGATAAAAAATATTCGCAAATCATAAATCAACTTGAAAATGTATCAAAATATTGTATTAAATATATAAAATTATTTTGTAACAAAATTATACATTCATTTTCATTAGTAAAAGGAAGGTACAAAAACAACCAATTAAAAAGGAAAATCCCAAATAATTAACAATTATATAAAAACAAAATATGTATGTTAGCCGCTTTTTCTAATCACTTGGATTTAATAAATCCAAAAAGTAGTTCTAAAAGTTTCTCCATGTTCAAGATGAAAAATATATATTTGGAGAGCTGAGTTTTTTTTCTAAACATATTTCATAAAAAAAATTTAATATAAACCTTTTATTTGTTAGTTTTTCAATTTTTTGTTTCTCTTTTAATTTTCATTCGTATTTTTTTCTGACATTAAATTAATAGGCTGTTTCATATATTTGTGCTTTTATTGTGAATGTATTAAATGCAGCTTTTTTTTGATTTAATAGCCGTTTTTTCTAATCACTTGGATTTAATAAATCCAAAAAGTATTTCTAAAAGTGCTCAACAGATGGCTTTAGATTCTTCCCATTTTAAAAATATTTTCTGTGCGACACTTCTTTCACCCTAATTTTTAATACCGAATTCGATGATGAAGGATTCTACTTTAACTTTTAATTTATAATTATATTTTACATAAAACAGCGATAAACAGTCTGCCTTTTCAGTTTTATCACTTCAATTTATATTTTTACACAATTGAAAAATTCCATTGCAATATTTAATATTCACTAATTGGATTTAATTAAATTACTTACTGTAGAGTGAAAAATTGACATTTCTATTTGAGCTATTTCTCCACGTCCAAGATGAAAAATATGTATTTGGTGAGGTGTAGTTTTTTTTTTCTAAACATATTTCATAAAAAAAATTTAAGAAAAACCTTTTATTTGTTAGTTTTTCAATTTTTTTGTTTCTCTTTTAATTTTCATTCGTATTTTTTTCTGACATTAAATTAATAGGCTGTTTCATATATTTGTGCTTTTATTGTGGATTTATTAAATCCAGCTTTTTTTTGGATTTAATAAATCTATTTTTTGTATGAAAAATTCTAAATCCAGGTGATTAAAAAACACACTAAATAAATCCCCTTTTTGTATGAAAAATTCTTAATCCAGGTGATTAAAAAAAACGATAAAAAGACTGAGTTAACAATGCAAAAAATTTGCTGCTGACAAAATAAATGAAAATTTAATAAAATTATAAGTGAAATTGGTTTTTGTTACTTAAGAAAATGCAAAAAAATATATATCAGGTTTGTATGAATACATTTCTAGTAAAAATAGTTAAAAAGCAAAAAATGTGAAAGTTGTTAAAAAGTACTCGAACGAAAAAATTGTAAAAAATAGTAAAAAAAACGAGTAAAAAAGTTAAAGTCGGGCATGCCTATAATACCCTACATCAATCTTGTTAAAAGCCAACTAATGTTTGATTCCGAAATTCGAATGGGTTAAAGTGGACTTGTGTCAAAATTTTCTATAAAATGAGAAAAGTAGTGAAATTCGTAAATATAGCCCATATGGGCGATAGGTCCAAATATGGACTGATTCTATCTAGAAACTTTAGGCTTTGTTCTTGGGACAAATGAATCAAATGTAAATCAAATTTCATTGAAATATCTTCTTATTTGCGACCTGCAGCGTGTAAAAAGCACTAGGTCTAAACATGGACCGAATTTAACAAAAATCAATAAGGCTAACATAATTCGGTTTAGGAAACATAATGGAGATTTTGATGCGAAAAAAATTCCCAGAATATGATAATAGCAATGTGCCTTAAATTGTAAAATTTTTTGCAGTGATAGTTTTATAAAAAAAATACTCCATCCTAAAACTTTCATATCAAACCTAAATAGAATATAAAATATGTTTCAGTGTCAAAGAGTTTTTCGAACACAACAATGTTTCCTAATCTATATTAATAGGTTTAACATATAGGGTCAAAGCTAGAATCTTTGAATGTTTCTTAATTATTATTAAATTTAGATGAGCAAAAACTACATAGTTTTCGTAAAAAAATAGTTTTTACTAGTTTTTATTATATATGCGTTTCGACAAGTAGAAACTAGCAAGAGCCAAAAACTAGTTGGTTTTTGCTCAACTAAATGCAGTATATGAAATATTTAGGAAAAAATCGATTTGAGAACAAAATATATAAGAAAAAACCAATCTTTGTTCTAACTAAAAAATTGGCACTAATTAAAAAAAAAATAATAATTTGACAAGAAGAATATCTAAAATTTAAAAGATTTTCAATCTATAAAAATATTTAAAATTTTAGTTAGTTGTTTATAATGAGTTAACTATTCCGATGGATTACTTCCGATCTGAATGAAATTCGGATGTATGTAGTAGAGCTCTGCGGCAAAAGTCGCCTTAAATCCAGATCCAAAAAAACCTTCTACTATTACACGGTAACAAGAAATCAGGATAAGTAACCTCTTACTTTTTTATAAAACGAATTATTTTAGCAAGGACATGTCAATCGCGGTAACTTCCTAAAAAACACTCATTACTCAACACAGAGAGAATTTTGCTCGACGAATTTTAACGAGATTTTTTATTCTTCACAAAATAAATGAAAAATTTCTTAGAATTGACGAAAAAGATTAATTTATTTTAGGAAACTTTTTTATTAAGTGTACGATACTTTTGATAAATAAAATTAAATTAATTCAATGAAAAGTTTCAATTCCAGTGAAACTTCATTGGCTTTATACAAAAACTCATTAATATCCTGCAGATAATTCTCGCTGTGTAGGTTACAAATAACCCAGCAAACATAGCAATACGAATACGATTCCCCAATAGTATTGCCTGGAAGAGAAATGTTATTGCTGCAACAATCGTCTTCGTATTGCGGAAGATACCCCATTTGCTAGAGTACGTGTCCCGAATGCAATACTTCTCAGCAATACGAAAGCAGTTCTTCTGGAAGATAACTATGCGATATTGTTTTTTTTTATCATCTGGAAGATATAAAAAGTAATGCAAATATCACCGATATATCTTCTTGAAGATAAAAAGAAGATATCTCCAGAAAAACACCCCGATGATAAAAATTTGATTTTATTTACTTTTTATTAAAAAAAAAACATATATAACATTTACATTATTTTATATTATTATTGCAACAAAATAAATTACCGCGTTTGTCAGCCATTCGTCGATTCTAATTTTTTTGCCACCCGATATTTTCTGAAAAAGAAGAAAAAAAAAAAAGAATTTATTTGCAAAATATGATTATATAAATGAAACGCAATTTAGCTTACCTTAATTTTTGAAATTTTGTTGGCAAACGTCGTCCTAAAATATATGATTCTTGATTTTTTAAATTTCCCTTATTTCGGATGTGTTTTTTTTTTTAATAAAACAAATATATTTTTTTGACATTTTTATTTTTGATATTGCCGATATATCTTCGAACTGATAAAAAGATGATGTATTTTGTATTTGTATTTTTATTAAATATTTGCCTTTCTAACACAACAAGATACAATATCTTATGAATTAAAGTATTAGAATCTGATATGTTAACATTTATCTAGTACAATATCATTTTACTACTACTACTGATGTCCCGACTAAAAATAGTTATATATTGTCATATATAATGTGATTGGGTTATATCTGACAATGAATGGAGTTGGATTAAGACACATATAATTATATACAACTACATCTGATATTATTTTCTCAACGAATTTTTTGTATGGTAAATGATGTTATTACATATCCCCAAATCTGACTCCATATATAACTACATAAGCCATATAAAACTAATCAAAATATATATAGTGACCTATATGATAATATATGGTTCGATACTAAGTTATATAACACTGTATGTGTCGTCATACTAAAAATATATTCTTGTAATTTTATATAACTTTCTATATAATCCCGTAGAAATTAATATATAGTTTAACATCAAATTTAGCAGTCTGCAAATTAAGAGTTAATTACTCTATAGCCAAATAATTTTCACAAGATTTTTTTGCATGTAAAATCATGTTAAAAAATGATGCGTACGATTTAGCAGACAAAAGCATTCTACTAAATTTTTATTTTATGTTATACAATTAGGACCTTTAAAATTGTTCAAACTATACAAATTTCAATGTCAATTTAATAGCTGGTATGCATAAAAAGTATACCTACTATCAGACAAAATTATATAAAATTAGATATTTTTATATCGAATTAGATATAATATGATGTCCTGGATATGGACTAATCTCGGATCAAACTGTATTAAATTATATCTAATTTTATATAATTAGACACATGTAGATGACCCATTTTTCGGATCAAGCTGTATGTGGTTGTATATGGGGACTTATCAAATAAGATATAATTATATATGACACCATATTAAGATTTTTACCCGGGTTGTACAAAATACTACTTTGATTGTCATTAAAATGATAAATAAATGATATTGCCGTAATATCTTGTGCAGGGTTGGCAGGCAGTACCGCTAAAATACCGTTATCGATTCAAAACCCTTTCAACTGACTACAGTTAAACCCTAAAATACCGTTACCGAAATACCCGGAATACCGTTATCCTTAAAATACCGTTATCGAAATAAGAGTAATACCGTTATCCTTAAAATAACGATACCGAATTAAATGAAATATCAATACCCTTAAAATACCGTTACCGAAACAAATGAAATTTTCTGCTTTTGGTAATTTCACGTGGTTATTGACAGAGCTTTGAAGAATTAATTCTTCTTGAATGAATTCACTACCAATCGAATTCAATTTTCTCTAGAATTGAATGAATTCCTTTTCTTAAGTAATTTTCTGAATGCATTCAACTGAATGCGTTCATCAAACAACAAATTCAAAGAATTAATTCAATTGCAATAGTTCTTTTTATTAAATCAAATGAATTAATTCACCGGTGAACGAGTTCAATTTTATAAATCGAACGGAACAAAAAGTCAATTAATTCCTTACTGAATTAATTCACCACTGAATTCATTCAATTTCATTTTCATTCAGTGAATTAAAAAAAATAAAATTACATTCAGTGAATTAAAAAAAGATAATAAGTTCACTGAATTGAAAAAAAATAAAATAATTTCACTGAATTAAAAAAAAAATAAAATAAGTTCACTGAATTCAAAGCCTATTTTCTGCCGTTCAGTAGAAGAAAACAATAATGTACAAATAAAAGTTTTAAATAAGCAATTTTACAGCGTGTGCTAGTAACAAATTAGAAACCGGATGCTGTTTATCAACCTACATGATTCAAAAATAAAGCCTTATACTATTAAAAATAAAAACTTTACAGATATAGATAAATTTGGAAAAAAATATAACTATATAACTAGTTTGAAAAATTAATAGTTATATTTTTTCCAAATTTATCTATATATGTAAAGTTTTTATTTTTAATAGTAAAAGGCTTTATTTTTGAATCATGTAGCTTGATAAACAGCATGATTGTCCGACAAACAAATTTTCATAATATTTTCCATTTTTAATACGAAATTTCCAAAATTTGGCAATATTTTATATATATATATATATTTTTTTTTGTATTTTGACAAATTTTAAACCGAATACCCAGACAACTTATTTCAGAAATTTAAGTACAATTGTCAACAATCTAGCGATAAAATCGCAAAATTTTTGCACTCCCAGCAAAACTTTGGTAATGGGCGCGATAAACTCATGCATTACCTTGTAATGTGTACTCCTTACAAGTATAATTATTGTTCAACATAAAGTAATTGGTTACCGATAATTGGATACATAAAGCATTACTTTGTAATGAATACATAATGCATTATTTTGTAATATATAATCCTTACCTTGAGCATTACTTAGAAATACAGAGTAATGAGTTACCTATAGTTGATTACATAATGCACTACTTTGTAATGTATACTACATACATGTATCATTATTTTGAAACATTAAGTAATGGGCTACCGAATGTTGATTACATAATGCATTATAAATAAATATAAAGTAACTTCTATTACAAAATACATTGTTTTAATATAAAAATTATATACTTAGATAATTTTTTTAATTAAATTGTGTAATTATAGGGTAATTTTAGTCCTTATAATTATGCGTAACCAATTATTCTCAGCCTCTTCGTAATCCTATGTGTAACCAATTACTTTTTTAATATCTATCTGCAACTAGGTAACCCATTACTCTTTTCTTTTTTTTGTAAGTATACTGGTAACAATGACACATTACTTTGAGGCTCACCGCCTGTAAAATTCATCAGTGAAGTAAGGTGTAAAGTAACCAGTCCAACTCTATGGCGATACATTACTTTACCCATTATTTGGTAATGTGTGGTTTTGCTGGGCTGTTTATAATCTAGTGATTTTCTAGCGATTTTTGGGTCTGATCTAGCCATTTGTTTTGAAAATTTGTTGGCAACACTGGCCGTACCCTAGGCTACATGTTGTGTACAGTTTATTTTCCTACTCTGGTTGTTCGCACACACAACGTTACGAGTGCCGCTAGTCCCGGCTAAAATGCAGTGTTAAGGTCTCAAGCTACAAAATTTTGAGAATCCAACTTTAAGGTGGGAATAGTTTCCATTATTTTTGAGTGTGCTTCCTTTAGATTGCATAAAATTAATTGTTTCTGAAGATGCATTTTTTCCCCATTTATGGTGACAGATTTAAAGTCCTTTTTTCACGGGCATTGGTCGACTAATCTCATCGGATTCATAAGACTCTATAATGGCTAACATCCAGTCTTGAACAGGTCTGACTGTTCGACGGATACCTGAATGATCTGGTAATTCGTAAGGGTTACAATAATAAGTTTCTAATCCATTGTATTGCAATATGTAAATTTAAAATTTTAAATCGGGTATTAATGAACATTTAATAACCGATGCTGTAAAAACTTTATTCTATATTAACGAACGACTCTTTCATTTTTCTTTCGTCAAAGAAAGTCTGTAAGCCGCTGACTTTATTATTAACAATTTAAAAACTAATTTTGAAAATCTTAAAACTAATCCTATTTTAGGTCATTAGCATCAACGAACGCAGGTGCATACGTAATGAATAATTAAAACGTAATTGTGAAATAGGGGTGGTTTTTCCTAATTAAGTTTAAATTAACGGAACACATTCTTTGAAATGCTGAAGGTTTTATGACAAGTAATAAAACATGAGATTTCGCAAGCAATTGGCAAATGACAAATTAGGATTACGATAAGATTTATCCTAAAGAGATCATCAATTCTAAGTAATGTGCATAATTAAAATAAAATATCAAGGTTGGTTACCGTTATCGCTAAAACACCGTTTCAAATTGAATACCATTACCATAACCAATACCTCTAAAAAATTTTCCAAATACCGTTATCGTTACCGATACCGTTATTTTTATGGGTAGTTGCCAGTATTTTACCGGTATATATTAATTTATATAAAAAATGCAAATTTTTCAAGTTTTATGTAATAATCTTAAGTTCTTTTTATCAAAAAAATTTATAGATAATAATTGCAAGTATTGAAACTACCAGCATTGAATTTAGAGCTTATAATCTGGGATTCTAACGCTTAAAATAAAAAATATGCTATATTATTAGTTGATCTGTTATTTAAGTAAATGAATGTTATTCTAGTTTGACTCAAGATCATAAATTAATATCACTTTCTGTTTAAATTATTTTCAAATCAAAGAAAGATGATACAATTTTTACAAGTAAATTACAAAGAATAAAAATTATTGAAAACATTCGATAAGACCAGCAAGGCAGAATGCGCATTTTCGGCTTTCGCTATAAAGCCATCATCAGTGCCTTTCGCCTTTGAGTGGGTTAATATTTTGATAATCGTCTACTTATGTGACTGTTGAAAGCAAATCGAGTTTGTTATCAACAACTCAACTTAGACTAACATCAACGAAATTTTTATCCTTTTGTTATTATTACTCTTTTTTGCTTTGAACCTTAATTCTTAAGATATCTCAGCTGATTCTATTCAACTCTGTGTATGATAAACACAGATTTTTGAATTACAACGAACCGTTAAATTTAAATTTGTAGCGAAAGCCGAAAATGCGCATTCTGCCTTGCTGGTCTTATCGAATTTTTTCAATAATTTTTATTCTTTGTAATTTACTTGTAAAAATTGTATCATCTTTCTTTGATTTGAAAATAATTTAAACAGAAAGTGATATTAATTTATGATCTTGAGTCAAACTAGAATAACATTCATTTATATGCTATATTTATACCCTTCACCACTATGTGGTCAGGGTATTATAAGTTTGTGCTGATGTTTGTAACACCAAAAAATATTGGTCCTAGACCCACCTTATAGTATACCGATCGGCTCAGAATTTTTTTTATTTCGATTTAACGATGTCCGTCTGTCCGTCCGTCCGTCTGTCTGTCCATGCATTCTTTTGCGCACTCTACAGGTCGCAAATATTAAGATATTTTGATGAAACTTGGTACACCGACTTATGTCGGCCCAAGGACGAAACCTATTGATTTTGGTGAACATCGGTCCATGTTTAGACCTAGTGCCCATATAAGGGTCCTACCAAAATTATATTGTTTATACGCTGCAGGTCTGAAATATCAAGATATTTTGATGAAATATGGTACACCGACTTATGTCAGCCCAAGGACGAAGCCTATTGATTTCGGTTAACACCGGTCCATTTTTAGATCTAGTGCCCATATAAGGGTCCCCCCAAAATTATATTGTTTATACGCTGCAGGTCGCAAATATTAACATATTTTGATGAAATTTGGTACACAGACCTATGTTGGGCCAAGGACGAAGTCTATTGATTTTGGTTAACACCGGTCCATGTTTAGACCTAGTGCCCATATAAGGGTCCCCCCAAAATTGGCTTGGTTACAAACTGCAGGTTGCAAATATTAAGATATTTTAATGAAATTTGGTTCGCTGACTCACATTATAGAAAATTTTGACACAAGTCCCATTTTAACCCATTCGAATTTCGGATCCAAACATTAGTTGGCTTTTAACCAGACTGGTGTAGGGTATTGTATAGTAGGCATGCCCGACTTTAACCTTTTACTCGTTTTAATTGTTTTTATATGTTTTTAACGCAATTTATAATACCGGTACGTACCGGTATTGTTACCGAAACAGTCTTAAATACCCTTACCGTTACCGTAATAAACAAAATTCGATACCTTTACCGTTACTCTTACCGTTATTCGTTTCGGTAACCAACCTTGTAAAATATATATATTTACATGCCACATCTATTTTATAGATGTGGAATTTGTGTTTGTCTTAATTAGTAAAAACTTATTAAAATTTAGGCAATTCAAGTATATTTTTTTATAATAACAATGACGTTGCGAGCGATCTCATTGTTGTCCCAAAATAAACATTTCAGGATATACATATTCTTTAGAACTTACTCTTTGAGAACCATAAGTTAAAAAAAATTGGAGGATATATTCCTCCAAAAATTGGGCTCTGTAGCTACAATAGAACCCAAGATATTGAATTTCGAAGGTGCAAGAGTGTCGCGACTTGGAGATTTTGTGGGAGATTGTGTAGCCATCCCTTATTGTCTTAGGGGGTTAAAAATTTGTATTTGTGAGTTTTTCACTAGTATAACAACTAAACCAAATTTCATCAAAATCGGAGGGGTTCAAGAAAACTCATGATTGATTTGGCATGGAATGACCCTGCAATGATTTCCGAGATTATTGCCCTAATCAAAATAAGTTAGTATGATTCTAAAAGCCCAAAGTCTATTCTTAAAACAATGTTAAAAATTATCCGCAGTTTATTCAGGTATGTGAATAAATCAGAAATTTAAAAGAAAAAACATTTTTTTTGTACTGTGTTATTTTTAATTAATTAAAAATACTGGGAAAAAATGTGAAGAACTAAATATAATTATTATGGTCTTGACACAGCGGACAGCTTTTTGAAACCCAACTGATCATTTAAAATCGAAACCACAGTACCGTATAAAATGCCTATGGGATCAAAATATCACGCACAATCACTTTCCGAGCGGCCAACACCATATCGTGATTTTTTTCGACATTTTTGGGTTTCTTGACCTCAATTGGCCATCCAGAAAGTTCAGCGTTACCAGTGCTTGTTTGACCACAACGAAACTCAGTAAACCACTTTTTTAAATGGATGGTAACCGAAACGATGCGGTTATCGGTAAGGGTAACGCTATTTTAGATTATTTCGGTAACGGTATTTTAAGGGTAACGCTATTTAATTCATTTTGGTATCGGTATTTTAAGGATAACGGGTTTTAAGTTATTTCGGTAACGGTATTTTAAGGATAACGGTATTTTGATTATTTCGGTAACGGTATTTTAAGGATAGCGGTATTTCAGTTATTTCGGTATCCGCATTTTAGGGATAACGGTAGTCAGTTATTTCGATGCATCCCGCAATTTTTTTTTTTACAAAAAACAAACGAGATTAATAACAAAACCAATTTACCAATTTAAAGTACGAAAACTACTCAATATCCACGTGCAATTACCCAAAGCAGAAAATTAAAAATAACGGTAACGGTATTTTAAGGGTAACGGTATTTCATTTATTTCGGTAACGGTATTTTAAGGGTATCGATATTTCATTTATTTCGGTATCGGTATTTTAAGGATAACGGTATTTCGGTTATTTCGGTAACGGTATTTTAGGGGTAACGGTAATCAGTTGAAAGGGATTTGAATCGATAAGGGTATTTTAGCGGTATTGCCTGCCAACCCTGCTTTTTTACCATTGAAGTGGATGGTGTAGAGTCCCCATAGTACTTATCAAGCTTTGTTTGGTTTGAGTGTAAGTTTTTTTTTCGCAAAAAATATTTTTTGATGAGCACTCGAAATTAATTTTTTTTCCATTTTTACAAAAATCCACGAGGTTGTATGCTTTGAGCACGTGTTAAAAGAAAAGTTGATGATAGTAGTCTTTTAACAGATGAAACTTGACCGAAGCAGTGTTGCATTGATCCGCCCTTGTATTAAGGAGCAGGGGCCACATTGTGGAGACTCTAATGCCCACACAGAGACAACAACCGGCTGAGCCGACAACAAAATGAAAAAATTTTTCGGCTCAGAATTTTTTTTTTATTTCGATTTAACGATGTCCGTCTGTCCGTCCGTCTGTCTGTCTGTCCATGCATTCTTGTACGCACTCTACAGGTCGCAAATATTAAGTTATTTTGATGAAACTTGGTACACCGACTTATGTCGGCCCAAAGACGATGCCTATTGATTTTGGTTAAAATCGGTCCATGTTTAGTGCACCTAGTGCCCATATAAGGGTCCTACCAAAATTATATTGTTTATACGCTGCAGGTCGTAAATATTAAGATATTTTGATGAAATTTGGCACACAGACCTATATCAGCCCAAGGACGAGGCCTATTGATTTTGGTGAACATCGGTCCATGTTTAGACCTAGTGCCCATATAAGGGTCCTCCAAAATTGGCTTGGTTACAAACTGCAGGTCGCAAATATTAAGATATTTTAATGAAATTTGGTGCGCTGACTCACATTATAGAAAATTTGGACACAAGCCCCATTTTAACCCATTCGAATTTCGGATCCAATCATTAGTTGGCTTTTAACCAGACTGGTGTAGGGTATTGTATAGTCGGCATGCCCGAATTTAACCTTTTTACTCGTTTTTTTATTAATATTTTTGAGCAAGTTAACGATTAGAAACCAGAGCTTCGAAGAATTAATTTCTTAATTCAATTTGTGAGTTCTGAATAGTGAATTTAATTAATTAGTTCACAAATACTATACATTAAATGAAATAAATTTAATTTTGGCACCGTTCGATTTGTTTTTTAGCGAATTAACTCAATTGCTACTATAGTTCTTTTTATTAAATGAAATGAATAAATTCATTTGTAAACGAGTTCAATTCAATGATCCAAATCCCGATTTTTCGATTTAAATTGAGATCTCAATGAAAATCTCATATGAAACCACGAGATTCCCGATACAAACAAAATCGCGTAAATTCCCGAGATTTGTAAGAAACCTCACGAAAATCTCACAAATTTGGAGACTTTTTTAGAACATAACACTGCGTAGAAAATTAAATAAAAACTTACAAAAAATACGTAATAGTTAAAGATTTCTGTTCAAGTTAGTTTAATGAAAAAAAATTTTATTTTTTTATTTTTATTTTGATCGGGGCATACATTAATTGCATTAAAGGAATTAAATATGCTAAAATCCTAAACGTATTTTACAAATTGTGAAAAATAATCTGTTGGAGGAATGTCCCTATCCGGATTTCATTATTGCCTACGGAACTCGTCAGGGGACGATGTTTTTAGAACTTCTGGAAATATGTGTTAAGTTAAATTACAAACTCAATGAGAATTTCTTGTTCTCGTCTAGAAGCGTTATTAAACATTCAAAATATCAAAGAAAAAACAAAACAACAACAAATAATTTACTACAATTTGCTTTGTCATCTTCCAATATACTACTCAGAGACTATTAATTATAGAGATAGGAAATCAAAACTTACACTACTCACCGGTAGGGGGCGCTGAAATTTAGTATCATCTGAGCAACTATTTAGTATCACTTTAGTATCAGCTGAGCCTATATTTAAAAACTCAAAACTTGCTGAAAACTGCGCAAAATGAGAAAAAATCAAGCGCAAAATATATTTAAATAATAAAATTTAAGAATTCCTTTTTTGTTATTTTTGCTTTTTTGTTTGTTATTATTTCAATTTAAATAAAAACAGAAAATTGTAAATTTTTTAACAAAGTGCCAAAGTGATACCATCCCCCTGATACTACTCTGTTGTTTTGACAGATCTAGCAATGTAGTGACATCCATTCATGTATAAAGTCCAATAGAAAACAATGTTTTCTAAAGTGTCAGTAACATTCAAATTTGCACAAGCACTTGCATATTAGTTTTTTTTTTATTTTTTTATTCGGATTAGAAATTTTCTCACCAACTCCATAAATATATATAGAGTCCAATATAGGAAATTTCCTTACAAATAAATAAAAGAATGAGGAAGATTTTTTTAGTTTTTCTTACGGAATTGCAATAGTTGGATTCTATAAAAACGCTCTACTGATTTAATGATAAAATTTCCGATTGGGCTAAAAGTTTTTTAAATAACAAATTTCGGTAAGTTACTTATTTGTTATACGTATTTATTTAATTTTAAATAAACAAAAATTTAGAAAAGTTTCATGACGATATTGTAATGTCATTTCCGTTAAGATTCACAACCCCGTTTACAGAATCTAATCCTTTTTCAATCCAGTTCCAGTAGGGTTTTCATAAAGACTACGATAGTAGTTCATTATTAATCAAGGTTGGCTACCGAAACGAATAACGGTAAGGTAACTGTATCGAATTTCGTTTGTTTCGGTAACGGTAAGACTGTTTCGGTAACAGTATGCCATTATCGAATCAAAAATACCGGTATATACCGATATTATAAACTGCCTCAAAAACATATAAAAACAAAATAAAAAATTGGCATATTTGTCATTTTAAGTGTTAAAAATACATTTTATAAGCTTTAAATTCAGTGCTGGTAGTTTTAACAACTAAAATTAGTATGTATAATTTTTTTTTTTAAATCCCAAGATTATTATTAAAAAGTTAAAAAATTGTAATTTTTATAAAAATTAACAAATACCGGTAACTACCAATAAAAATAACGGTATCGGTAACGACAACGACAACGGTATTTGGAAAATTTTTAGAGGTATTTTTGAAACGGTATTTTAGCGATAACGGTAACCGTTAACCAACCTTTTTATTAATTTTTTTAATTTTATTTTTTAGTCAAACGTGTTAAATTGAACGAATTTGAATTTTAAAACGGAATTCATTTAATTCAAAACAAATCCGATTCTATTGTTAATGAATTCATTCGAAAACGAATTAACTCTTCAAAACTCTCTTAGTCCACTTAAAATAAAACGGCAGTAAAAAAATCTGTGACACGGGAATCAAATCGATTGAAAACAGGGTTGGCAGGTAATGCCGCTAAAATACCGTTATCGATTTAAAACTCATCCAACTGACTACCGTTATTCTTAAAATGCCGTTATCGAAATAACTGAAATACCGTTATCCCTAAAATAGCTATACCGAAATTAATTAAATAGCGTTACCCTTTAAAATGCCGTTACCGAAATAATCGAAAATAGCGTTACCGCACCGTTTCGGTTATCATTAATGATTCAAATCACATTTAAACAAAGATTTTAGTTATTTTCATTTAACAGATTAATGAAAATCCTCAGTACTTTAAATAATTTTGAGTGTAAATTTTTAAAATACCAAGGTAGTTCACAAGAGGTGTGCTATTAGTTGTATCGTCCTAACAGAAAACAGAGTTGGTAAAATTTAAATTGAAAAAAATACAACATTGAGAATATCACGATACAATATGTTTACGTATGTTTAGTAGACCACCCATGAAATGTATGGGATTTTCAGAAGTGGTTTTTTTGTTTGCTCCACCGGCAGTTTCCGGTAGATTGAGTGCAAAAAATAATATATGTGTAAAAATTGGATTTTTCCGTGGCATACATGCCAATCAGTTTGAACTTCTGACCCTAAAAATGAACTAAAAACATTTCAAAGATTTTTTGCGCTATAACTTCTAAATTTGACGTTTTTCGCAAAAATACTATATAAGTGTTTTTATGTAGAATAAAAGGACAAACACTTCCTTCATACTAATTTTTGGCCTAAGTGTTACTTATCGTGGTGTTTTAAGCGGATAAAGTAAAAATATGTGTTAAGAATTCATTTTAAACGGCCCTCGTTAAAATGTGGACAGAGCCAGTGAGTATCGGTTTTAATTTTTTTGTAGAGCAAGATATGTTGTTTTTATAAACCAATTACATTTGGAAGATATATCTGTTATTCCACGAAAGAGAGACCAAAATCGGGAAGTTGAAATTTCACTTTTTTCACGATTTCGTTAATAATAAATCTGCGATGAAAGGAATATAAATTTTTGTAATTTATACCATTAGTAAAAATCTCATGTTACTTAATTTATCAAAAAAATTTCGCACTTTTTGTTTTAATTTTAAGTAAAAATTGACTAAAACTGAAAAAGATTGAATTTTTCATACCTAAAAATTAAGCAGTTGAAAACTCAGATAAAACCATTGAAATATGTTACACATATATTTTCTAATCAATTTCAACAAAGTTTTAGATAATTGAATTGCAAATTCCTGAAAAAGAGGATTTTAAAATATGTACATTAGAGTGTCCCTTGTAAATAGATTTATCATTACAATTTTTGTAAAATGTCCTGAAGAGAAGTCGCTCCAAACACAAACTGGAATTATGATTTTTCCAATTTATTTTTTTTCTTTATTATCAACTATTATGTGGTACAAATAGCAATCGACATCTCCAAATTAGGCATTTTAAAAAATCTTTAAAATTAATTTAAAAAAAACACGTTTTTGCATTTTTATCAAATTCGTGGGTCATTTTGGATTCCAGGCTAAAGTGGGTTAATGATATTCGATGAAGTCAAAATTCCATATATGAATCAGTTTGACTATATTAAATAAATAAATGGAATAAAAAGTAATTTTTTTTTTTCGAAATTTCGAATTTTGGGAATTTTTAATAATAATACACTTTTTTCCAAAAGGGTCCATTTTCGTCCAACTTTCGGCACGGGTTAACGTTCTCCAAAACAAAAATCGATTTCTTCCATTTGGGACCATTTCCAATAAAACTGAACGAAAATCGACAAATCGCTATTTTAAGGGACAGTCTAATGTACATATGTATGTTCAAAAAAGTACTATAAAAGAGCATTTTAAATTTAATTGATTTTATTTCTAAACTTACGGTTTTGTTCATTTTGTGTATGAAAACCATACAAATATATTTATATTTTCAACATTTTGATTGGTTGAAAATAAATTAACCAATCAGAATGCTCCAAAAATAAACCAAGTCAAAGCATACTGCCATCCAAAATTTTAAATGAACAAAAATATACATTTCTAATACTTAGATAGTAAAGGCGATAAAAGTTGTATTTCAGATTGAATTTTCGGAAAATGTTGATGCAAAAGTTGTAATTTTTTTGATAAAATGAATTTAGTGGAATTTGAGTTTACGTCATGTGTTAAGGGTTTACAAATCCGATTAAGGGATTTTGCTTTATTTTCAAAATAAAAAAATAAGTGAAGTTTTCACTTGAATTGCAATTAGATCCTAGATCCTTTACCTAACCAAAATAAGTTAGTATGTGTGCAAAAGCCCAAAGTCTATACTTTTAAACCATGTTTAGAATTATTCGTGGTTTAGTCAGATATATGAATAAATAAGAAATTTTAACGAAAAAACTGACTTTTTGCTAAAAATTAATTTTGCGAATATTTCAAAAACTAGAGCTAATTTTAAAATTTGATGTTCACATTCGTAATATTCTTACTAATATCTATCAGAATTGATAAGTCGCATGCCCGATGCATTTTTAGTGTTGTGCTGTGTAATAAACCTACAAAAGATTTCATCAAATTTTTTTATTGAATTGGTGTAGCTCAAAATGATCGATGAATTAAAATTCAATATTGTTTCCACCATATTGAACATATTGAATTTCTTATAAAACGCGGAAAATCGCGAGTTTCAAAAAAAAAACTGAAACACGTGTTCACTTAACTCGTCTATAGATTATGATAGGTAAATTTGACATTTCCATCACAAATATCTCCGTACAAAAGAGTAAAAAATTTGTTTTTTTATAGAATATCCTGGAAAATAGGATATGTCAGGATATGCTTGAATAAGTTATATGTATATGTATATACCGCTGGACGCGCCTGTAAAAAACCTTTCATATTGATACCCATATTGGTATGTTTTCTTCAGCTAAGATGCAAATTTCTTACAAAAACTAAAAAAAATACCTTTTTTAAAAATGGTCCAGCTCGTGAGATCTCATTGCTAGACCCTAAATATTTTAGGAATCATCTTATAACAAACCAATGTTTATTTTGAGGGGGCATTGTTTTTTCGTGAGTCGGTGTAGTATACAACATATAATAAATCGGTACTTCAGCCCGATTTTGGTCTCTCTTTCGTAGAGTAACAGATATATGTTGCTTGCGAAATCTCATGTTTTATTACTTGTCATAAAACCTTAAGCATTTCAAAGAATGTGTTAATTTAAACTTAATGAGGAAAAACCACCCCTATTTCACAATTGCGTTTTAATTATAAACTCTATTCCATATTAACGAATGACTCTTTCATTTTTCTTTCGTCAAAGAAACTCCGTAAGACGCTGACTTTATTAATAACAATTTAAAAACTAATTTTGAAAATCTTAAAACTAATACTATTTTAGGTCATTAGCACCAACGAGCGCAGGTGCATACGTAATGAATAATTAAAACGCAATTATGAAATAGGGGTGGTTTTTCCTAATTAAGTTTGAATTAACACTTTCTTTGAAATGCTTAAGGTATTGTGACAAGTAATAAAACATGAGATTTCGCAAGCAATTCGCAACTGACAAACTGGTATTAAGATAAGATTTCTCCTAAAGAGATCATCAATTCTAAGTAATGTGCATAATTAAAATAAAATACATATACGAGTATTTACATGCCACATCTGTTTTATAGATGTGGAATTTGTGTTTTTTTGCTTAATTAGTGAAAACTTATTAAAATTTAGGCAATACAAGAATATTTTTCCCCGTTTATAAATAACAATGGTAGCATTCGGCAGAGTAACCTTAAACTGATACCGGTGACTTGTAACGCTTTGTGATTACCCGAGTAAAAAAAATTTATCTCGCGCAATCTATAATCATATCCAATTTGATATTGTTTAAGATCTGCTGTAATATCTAGCGGATCCAATTAGATCTCAAAATTGGGTGTATCCAATGATATCGTATTAGCTCCCATTGTATATATGGGGATAAACTAAGATCAAGTTATATCTCAAAATTGGGAGGTCCAATGAAATATTTGGGGATAAACCTAGATCTAATTTGATCCGAAAAATAACAGATCGAATTAGATCCAGCAATATATGAGTGGATAAACTTAGATCTAATTTGATTCGAAAAATGGCAGGTCGAATTAGATCCAGCAATATATTTAAGGGATTAAGTAAGATCTAAATTTATCCAAAAAATGACAGATCAAATTAGATCCACTAATATATTTCGGGATTGTGTAAGTTCTTAACTTTTCCGATAAATTGCAGTTCGAATTAAGTTCAGTGATATATTTGGGAATTTGGTAGGATCTTAATTTATCCCATAAAATTAATATGGAGCTTAATATGGTAATATATAACTTAATGTGATCTATATACCATTTCATCCGAAAAATGGCCCGAAATAATTGTGTCAGTTGGTTATCACTTTTTATTTAATTGTATCAGTTTAGATCTTAACTAATTAAGATTAATTAATTAATCTATAGATTATATATTAAGCAGATGAAATTTTATCTGATTTTTGAACTGATACAATTTTATGGGTTTATGTCGCATTGTATTAGTTTAGATCCAAATAGGTACATTACTATACAAACTTATATAGTTATATCTGAATTTTAACCTGATGCGAATTTACATGCTTTAAAACTTTCATACAATAATATAAGGCAAATGCCGGATACAAATATATTTTATTTACATAAAATTGTACCAACTACGATCTAAACAGATACCATTAGATATAAACCGGTAAAATTTTATCAGGTCAAAAATCGGATATAATTTCATCTGATTAATGTATAATTTTATTAGTTGAGATCTAAACTGATACAATTAGATAAAAACTGATACAATTACATCGGGTCATTTTTCGGCCCAGATATAACTTAATCGCATTCTATACGACTATATGTAACTGTTTATACTCGGGAAATTATAATTTTTTTTTCTATAAATGTTTTTATAAAATTATATTTTTTTTTTATTAAATTCAATTTTTTTAATAAAATAATTTTATTTACATCTTTTTAATGCTCTACACCATTTCCAATTGTATCAATTGCTTTTAAAATTTATCAGTTGTATTTCAGAAATAATCGATTGAATTTCAGTTTTATCAATTGTATTTCAGAACGTATCTATTATTTTTCAAATTTATGAATTGTATTTCAGAACTAGTCAATTGAATTTCAGTTTTATCAATTGTATTTCAGAAACTATTAATTGTATTTTCGAAATTCACAACTGTATTTCGGAAATTATCAAACTCTATTTCAGAGATTATCAATTGTATTTCAGAAATTATGAAATGTATTTCAGAAATTTTTCTCTATTAACTATGAAATACAATCAACAATTTCTGAAATAGATTGATTATTTCTGAAATACAATTAATAATTTTTGAAATACATTTAAAATTTCTGAATACAATAGCTTCTCAAATACAGTTAATATTGTAGTTGCTGATGAGTTACCATATATGACCATATATTGTTTAAATGGCACATATATGGTATGTTCCCTATTAAAAATAAATAGTATGGAGCATTATATGGTAATATATAACTTAGAGTGGCCATGTACCATTTGATCCGAAAAATGGCCCGATAAAATTGTATCAGTTGTTTATCAGTTTTTATCTAATTGTATCAGTTTAGATCTGACCTTATTAAATTATGTGTTAATCAAATGAAATTGTATCTGATTTTTGACCTGATACTATTTTATTGGTTTATATCACATGGTATCAATTTAGGTCCAAATAGATATTTACATTTGTATACAAATATAGTTATATGTATAGTTATATCCCAATTTTGACTTCCCGAGTAAAAAAGTTTATATATCTTATATATAAGATTATAAAATAATTATATAAGTGTTTATATAATCTGATCCGCAAAATGGATCTATAAAATTATATCAGATTGTAATATTTTAAATACAATTCAACCTAGTATTATACAATTGCATATACTCTGATGCAATTGCATCCCAAAATTGGGCACATCTAATTTCTTTGACGAAAGAAAAATGAAAGAGTCATTCGTTAATATGGAATAGAGTTTATAATTAAAACGCAATTGTGAAATAGGGGTGGTTTTTCCTCATTAAGTTTAAATTAACACATTCTTTGAAATGCTTAAGGTTTTATGACAAGTAATAAAACATGAGATTTCGCAAGCAACATATATCTGTTACTCTACGAAAGAGAGACCAAAATCGGGCTGAAGTACCGATTTATTATATGTTGTATACTACACCGACTCACGAAAAAACAATGCCCCCTCAAAATAAACATTGGTTTGTTATAAGATGATTCCTAAAATATTTAGGGTCTAGCAATGAGATCTCACGAGCTGGACCATTTTTAAAAAAGGTATTTTTTTTTAGTTTTTGTAAGAAATTTGCATCTTAGCTGAAGAAAACATACCAATATGGGTATCAATATGAAAGGTTTTTTACAGGCGCGTCCAGCGGTATATACATATAACTTATTCAAGCATATCCTGACATATCCTATTTTCCAGGATATTCTATAAAAAAACAAATTTTTTACTCTTTTGTACGGAGATATTTGTGATGGAAATGTCAAATTTACCTATCATAATCTATAGACGAGTTAAGTGAACACGTGTTTCAGTTTTTTTTTGAAACTCGCGATTTTCCGCGTTTTATCAGAAATTCAATATGGTGGAAACAATAAAATCAATTAAATTTAAAATGCTCTTTTATAGTACTTTTTTGAACATACATATGTACATTAGACTGTCCCTTAAATTAAGCGATTTGTCGATTTTCGTTCAGTTTTATTGGAAATGGTCCCAAATGGAAGAAATCGATTTTTTTTTTGGAGAACGTTAACCCGTGCCGAAAGTTGGACGAAAATAGACCCTTTTGGAAAAAAGTGTATTATTATTAAAAATTCCCAAAATTCCATTTATTTATTTAATATAGTCAAAATGATTCATATATGGAATTTTGACTTCATCGGATATCATTAACCCACTTTAGCCTGGAATCCAAAATGACCCACGAATTTGATAAAAATGCAAAAACGTGTTTTTTTTAAATTAATTTTAAATATTTTTTAAAATGCCTAATTTGGAGATGTCGATTGCTATTTGTACCACATAATAGTTGATAATAAAGAAAAAAAAAAATAAATTGGAAAAATCATAATTCTAGTTTATGTTTGGAGCGACTGCCCTTCAGGACATTTTACAAAAATTGTAATGATAAATCTATTTATAAGGGACACTCTAATGTACATATTTTAAAATCCTCTTTTTCAGGAATTTGCAATTCAATTATCTAAAACTTTGTTGAAATTGATTAGCAAATATATGTGTAACATATTTCAATGGTTTTATCTGAGTTTTCAACTGCTTAATTTTTAGGTATGAAAAATTCAATCTTTTTCAGTTTTAGTCAAGTTTTACTTAAAATTAAAACAAAAAGTGCGAAATTTTTTTTATAAATTAAGTAACATGAGATGTTTACTAATGGTATAAATTAAAATTTCGATGCATTTTTGTGCACACGCAACAGGTCGCAAATATTAAGATATTTTTATGAAATTTGGTACAACGAATAAGGACGAAGCCTATTGATTTTGGTTAAAATCGGTCCATGTTTAGACCTAGTGCCCATATAAAAGTCCCCCAAAATTGGCTTGTTTACACGATGCAGGTCGCCAATACGAATATATTTAAACGAAATTTGGCTCGCTAACTCACATGGTCCCAAAGATATAGCCTATTGATTCTAGATAGGATCGATCCATATTTGGACCTATCGCCCATATGGGTTTCCAATTTTCTCTTAGTTTATGATTTTTTAGAAAATTTTGACACAAGTATGATTTTTTCAAAAATTTTTTGTTTAATTGTTCCCGTTTTTTTTTGGTTTATTGGGGAACATTATAAAACTATGTACACCGAAAAAAATTTCTAACCTTTAACGAAAGTTGTTATTGTAAGTTAAGTGTGCTCCTTTACTTTTTGTGTAAAGTTCAGTAAAATAAGAGTAAGCTCAAAATCCTCTATCTAAATTTGTTGTTTCAGATAATGTTAAAAAGCTTTTTAAGATTAAGTATAATTGGCAAAGAGATTTGAAAAGGATATTTAGTCGAATCTTAAACAGAAGGGATCCAGAATATTTGGTCATTTCCAAACAAATTGATCTAATCAGAATTTTAATTAGACAACAAATAGAAATGGAACAAGCTAAGTTTTTCAGTGAGAAACTAAAATATATAAAACCAGGAAAATTGTTAGTGTCATTGGAAATAAAAATTGATCAAGTGTCAAGGATATTTCGGTAAACGGCATCAATGTTAAGGACTTAGACCAAAAATTGGAGGTTTTAAAAGAACATTTTACTTCTGTTTATCAAGGTTCTCCTCCAAATAGAGATATCACATGTATTGAAGAATCTATTAGTGATACCATTTCCCAAATTCCAAATTCTATTACAATTTTTGATAATAATTGTGGATCTTTGAATAGTCAAGAGAACATAAAATTTACAACATTGGATGATCCTTTGGAAATCTCAAAACTAATAAATAAAAAGTCTTGCGGTTTAGATAACATTTCTAACTATTTAATTAAAAGTACCCAATGAAAGCTTTTGAATACTTAACAATAAATTTTAATAATTGTATTAATAACTGCTATTTTCCTAATGCTTGGAAAATTGCGAAAATTGTACCAATTCCGAAGCAAAAGGGCAATGGCGATGTTAACTGTTTAAGGCCAATTTCTTTACTATCTAATTTGGGAAAGTTATTTGAGAAAGTTATTTATGAAAAAATGGTTTTTGGCTTAGAAGGAGATTATATTCCTCAATATCAATTTGGGTTTAAAAAGGGTAACTCTACAGTAAATGCACTTCTAAAATTCCACAGTGAGGTCACTCAGCATTTACGGGAACGTCAATGTACTGTTGCAATATCTCTTGACATCGAAAAAGATTTTGATAAGGCATATCACAACGGTATTTTGTATTAAATGATTAATATAGGATTTCCGCCACCGATAATAAAACTTTTCAAAAGCTTTTTCGATAACAGGAGGTTTTGTGTTCAGTTAGATAATATGCTAACTACTCAAAGTGCTGTTACTTGTGGAGTACCACAAGGCTCTATATTGGCACCTCATTTGTACAATATCTTCATTTCTGATTTTCCACACGATTTCAATGGTTCCAGGCGTATTCTTTATGCCGACGACTCTTTTGTATGCTCATGATGAGTCTCCATTAATTGCTCTCGAACGAGTCACGCCACATCTTGATCATGTTCATGAATTTTATTCACATTGGGGAATAAGGATTAACGTTTCCAAGAGCAATGCAGTATACATTCGGAATGCTTCAGGAAAATGCAAATATACAGTGGTTTCGGATAGTAAAGAATTAAAATTATTTTTAGGTAATAATGAAATTGTTTTTAAAGACAGTTTTAAGTACCTCGGGATCAATTTTAGTAAACTTTGGAAATTTAATAAACATGTTACCGTAAATCTGAATAAAGCTAACCGAATTAAAGGAGCTTTTTCAAGGCTATTTAATAATAACTCTTTGCCGGTGGAAACTAAGTTACTCTTATATAAAGTGAGTATAAGACCGATTCTTCTTTATGCTTTTCCTATATGGTTTAGCATTTCAGCAACGGTAATGAAGAAAATGGAAATTTTTGAACGCTATATACTACGGATGTGTATTGGGAAGAATTACGAGTCTCAGGAGAAGAGGTTTTCCAACCATTTTGTTTACGAAAAGGCTTCATTGCCCCCTCTATCTGATTATGCTCTCAATCAAATGAGACGATTTGTTGAAAGGCTACCGTACTTTAAAGGCAATGTAATGCAGGACATTTTGTCTAGCGAATTGGAATATAGTTGGTCAAATACAAACTATCTTTCGGCTATAGGTATATTACGGGAACAACGGGAACTTCCTGGGTTTAACTTCTATTCCAATCCTACTGCCGGCATACATAGAGGGAGCACAATAAATTCTCATTGAGTTTGTAATTTAACTTAGCAAATATTTCCAGAAATTCTAAAAACGTCGCACAGTGCTTCGTCCCCATATAGTCAATCGGCAAAATTAGAGGAGTTATCGCAGAAGAATGAAATTTGGTGTGCTGGTTTATAATATGTAAATTAAGAAAAATTCGATGTTTCGGAAAAATCGGTGCAAGGACATGACTACTTTCCTTTTTCACAAAAACCATATATTGACTACATTTATGATCAGAATGTACGAAAAACTTAAAATGGTTTGTAAAATAATACTTATTAGCTCTGTGGCAAATTTTTTTCATTCGGTGCAAGGACATGACTACCTTCCATATATCCTTTTTCACAAAAACTATATTTTTGATAGATTTATGATCAGAATGGACTAAAAACTTAAAACAGTTTATAAAACTACTCTTTTTAGCTCTGTGGAAAATTTCCTTTCATTCGGCGCAAGGACATGACTATCTCCCTTATATTCTTTTTTTCAAATACTACATTTTGGCCAGATTTAAGATCAGGATGCACTAGGAACTTAAAATAGTTTATAAAATTATACTTTTTATCTCTGTGGAAAATTTTTTTCATTCGGTGCAAGGATATGACTATCTCCCGTATATCCTTTTTCTCATTCATTATCAATTATAAGGGCGCCACAGACGAGCAGTATTACTTGTCAATTTTTACAAGTTTTTTTATGGTGCAATATCATTTTATTTTAGCATAACCTTCAATATGACACACACATGGTCAAAAATATTGGGAACTTTCTAAAATTGAGTGAAAACAATTTTTGACAAAATCATCAATTTTCATAAAATGTCCTGGGAAGGAGTTGCTCCCCACACAAAACCCGAATTATCATTTTTTCAATTTATTATTTTTCTTTAATAATAACTATTATGTTACAAAAATAGCTTTTGACATTTCCAAATTATGTATTTTAAAAAAAATTTGACAAATAAATAAAAAAAGCCGTTTTTCATTTCTATTAAATTTAGGAGCATTTCGGTTATAGGTTAAAGTGGGTTAATGATATCCAGCGAAACCAAAATTCCGTATCTGAATAATTTTAAGTATATTTAATGAATAAGTTAAATAAAAAACTAGTGTTGGCAAAAATTTCGAATTTTGTATAGGCTATTTTCTTTTTCAAAAATGGGCCATTTTCGGCCGCAATTCAGCAAGGGTTAAAGTTTAAAAAAAAAAAAATTAAATTCAATTTTGAACCTACTAGATGAAAACTTGGCAGTGTAATGAATAAAAATCGACAAATCGTATTTTAAGGGACACCATATACATCTACATATATACATATATATCTACAAAAAATTGGGATATGTAGAAAAAGATAAAACTTTAAAACTTGCGGTTCAAAATTTTAATTTCTTTTTTTATAGAAAATTATACATCCTAATGGAATCCTATCCTATCTAAATCATAAAAAAAATTACTTGTTTTTTATATCTTTTTTAAATTTCTCTAAACTTTATAAAATTTTAGGTTTTGAGCAAAAAAAAAGTGTTTTTACTTAAAATTTTTTTTTTAAAGTTTCTTGAATTTTTATTTTTTTTTATTTTTACACCACATAAAACCTAAGCTAGTGTTTTAATTTTCAAGTTCTTTAAAAAAAAAAAAAAACGTTATTATTTTAATTTTTGGTGGTATGTACCTTAAAATTTAGCTCTTTCTAACTTTGTTAAAACTCAGATAAATAAAAGGGTTTGGAAAATGTATAAAATTTTTAAATTTGTGGTTAAAAAAACAAATTTTTCTTCCAAATTCTATTAAAGAGCTTGAAGGAGTTCTAAAATAATAAATAAAAAAAACATGTTTTTCCATATTTTTTTTTGCTCTACTAAACTTAAGCAACTTTGGGATTTGCAGTCAAAAAATGTCTAAAGTTTTCGATGCCACCAAATATTATTCTATAAAAAATTTTCACTTAAAATAAATTCTGCTTATTGCGAATATAGTGAATAAAAAAACTATCGTGTTTCAAAGAATTATCTTTAAAAATTAATTTTTGCAAATTTTTTTTGTAAAGCAGTTAAAATTAGATTTTCATTTAACTATTTTAGCTCAATGACGATTTCCTTAGGCAGGAATGAATTTCGGATAGGGACATGCCTACAACGGATTATTTTTCACAATTTGTTAAATACGTTTGGGATTTTAGCATATTTAATTCCTTTAATGCAAAACAAAATATATTTTTTTATATTTTATACTTTTTGTGTTGTCTTTATGAAAAATTTCAAACACTTTTCGTTTATTTTTCTCACTTGTTTTAACACGATCCTTCGAGATTTTTCAATAAAAACCTTTTAATAGTGTTCGTGATTAGTAATGTTTATGCTGTAGATTTAATAGTCTTTTCAGTGCGGAGCTTTTAAAAAACACGTCTACTCACTTCTAAGTACAATTTGACCAAAAGGTTGTACTTCCCAGGAAAATTTTTAACAATCGGTAGCCAACCACACCTATTCTACGACTGGTTCCACTGCAACCGATTCCATGGAACTGGTTCCGGAACCAGTTCCTGGGATCCAATATGGAAGGTATGACTTACATTACGAATATGAAACCAAAATTTATATCAGAGTCGGATTTAGCGACAAAAAATGTGTAATTTCGATCAGGATGCTTTCTTATATTTACCACTATTTTTGCATTAATATATATCTATGGAATGTCCTATTATGTGGGATAGGATTTTTGGTAGCAATAAAATTATAGCAAGCTAAGTAATAGCGAAATATTAAAAAAGTCAAATTTTAAGTTAATTTGCAAGGATATCTGTTGTCCTTTTTAAAATTAAAATCAGTGCTATATATGATGAGGGTCCTTGGTAAGTAAGTTGCAAAAAGTATAACAAACGAGGTAACCACCCAGATTTACATATTTTCCCTCTTTGAAAACACACATTTTTTAAGATCCAAATTTAATTAAGATCGTTTTAATGTAAACCTTTATTATTTTACTCGTAGAATGCTAAGAACTTTTTAATAGATTTTTTAATTTGCTTATGCATCTATTACACCAAAATTTTAATACTTTTGATGTTAAATATGAAATGAATACGATATATTTTGATTCCGAAATACTTGCGAAATAATGAATTTTTGAGTTATTTAACCACAATTGTGTACACAAAAAATTGTTTCAAGACAACTAACAATCTAAATAAAAATTTTCACTATTTCCGGTTTAAAGCACACATTTGGGCATATTTAACAGATATTAAAAATCTCTTAAATGTTTGGTAAATATTTAACAGGTTTTTGCGCCGGTCTTCTAATAAAAATTTAATTTTGTGGAAAATATTCAACAAAATTACGCGTGCCACCGTATGCCAGTAGTGGCATATTTTTGCTAGCCCTGTTTTAAGAAGATCATGTATTAAACACATAGACGATTGCAGCTACACGACTACAGCCTGTCAAAAATAAAATACACACGTTTATATGAAAACGATTATTTTGTCACCAACACAGCTACACGGCTACACGACCACTTTTGCCGCTGTAGTCAACTTAGGATAATTTCTATTTTTGTTGGCTACAAAACAAAAATAGTGTTGACAATATAACAAAATATGTAAAACAGGACAATTTTTCCCGCTAGAGGCGAAATAAAATCGCTAGTTCTGACTAGCCGTTATGGGAACACTGAAGAAACAGCTGTTTATGTTTTACAATTGTTTGAAGGTTTCATTAATTTATATTTGGAAATAACTTTATTGTGATGTTTTGTAAAAAAGTGGATCTTACAAAATTAACAAAATATTCCTTAGCCATTAATTTAGAAGCACAAACCAAAAAAGATTAATATTTATCAAAACGTCAAATTTTTAGGATCAGCTGTTTACTATGTTCAGAGTTTTGAAGATTTAAATCCTTAATTCAATTTTTCAATTCTGAATTAAAAATTCGATGAATTAATTCACTAAGCAATATATATTGGATGGAATTAATTCATATTTGCTTTCGTTCGATTTATTTTGTTACGAATTAATTCAATTGCAATAGTTCTTTTTATTAAATCAAATGAATTAATTCACTGGTGAATTAATTCCTTATTGAATTAATTCACTACTGAATTCGTTCAATTTCATTTTCGTTCAGTGAATTAAAAAAAATAAAATTACGTTCAGTGAATTAAAAAAAAATAAAATTACGTTCAGTGAATTAAAAAAAAAAAATAATAAGTTCACTGAATTGAAAAAAAAATAAAATAAGTTCACTGAATTGAAAAAAAATAAAATAAGTTCACTGAATTCAAAGCCTGTTTTCTGCCGTTCAGTAGAAGAAAACAATAATCTACAAATAAATTTTTTAAATAAGCAATTTTACAGCGGGTGCTAGTAAAAATAAACAACATAGAAACCGGATGCTGTTTATCAACCTACATGATTCAAAAATAAATCCTTTTACTATTAAAAATAAAAACTTTACAGATATAGATAAATTTGGAAAAAAATATAACTATTAATTTTTCAAACTAGTTATATAGTTATATTTTTTTCCAAATTTATCTATATCTGTAAAGTTTTTATTTTTAATAGTAAAAGGCTTTATTTTTGAATCATGTAGGTTGGTAAACAGCATCCGGTTTCTAATTTGTTAATTTTTACTAGCACACGCTGTAAAATTGCTTATTTAAAAATTTTATTTGTACATTATTGTTTTCTTCTACTGAACGGCAGAAAACAGGCTTTGAATTCAGTGAACTTATTTTATTTTTTTTCAATTCAGTGAACTTATTTTATTTTTTTTCAATTCAGTGAACTTGTTATTTTTTTTTTAATTCACTGAACGTAATTTTATTTTTTTTAATTCACTGAACGAAAATGAAATTGAACGAATTCAGTAGTGAATTAATTCAGTAAGGAATTAATTCACTTTTTTCCGTTCGATTTATAAAATTGAACGCGTTCACCGGTGAATTAATTCATTTGATTTAATAAAAAGAACTATTGCAATTGAATTAATTCTTTGAATTTGTTGTTTGATGAACGCATTCAGTTGAACGAATTCAGTGAATTACTTAAGAAAAGGAATTCATTCAATTGTAGAGAAAATTGAATTCGATTGGTAGTGAATTCATTCAAAAAGGAATTAATTCTTCAAAGCTCTGACTATGTTGCTGTCGTTTTCAAAAAAATTAAGTAGCTGACTACAATTGCAGCCAGCACCATTTGTAGTCGTGTAGCCGCAGTGGTCTATGTGTTTAATGCATCAAGGTAAAGAAAACGATCTATGGTTGTCTCTATAAATACCAAATTCTCTACATACATAAATCTCCATACATGCATCACATACATATGTCCATACATGTGCATTAATAATATTTGAGGAAATATGTATCTACATGTGTGTACACTGTATATGTATATTACCTCTAATTTCGTTAATGCAAACAAAGGGAAATATACGATGCGTGTATGGAGATTTATGTATCCATGTATGGACATGAATGCATGTTTACGAGCATGCACGAACGTCTGTTCAACCTGTATGAATCCATACAAGTCGTAGCCACTGTCGCCAACTTTTTGTTGGACCAAAAGCTGCTTAATTTGTCATGAAAGCGCTAGAAACTGCTAAAATATAATTTATCGGGAAAAAGTATTAAAATTTAGCGCTAAATCATGAAAAATATTTAATATTTCACTTTAAAGAATTTTTTCGAGTAAATAAAAAAATTTTCAAACAAACTACCAGAATCTTGTTTGTTATTAAAAACTACTTTTTATATTTGTAGATATATGTACATATTTTGTTTCTTAATTGAAAACTACGTAATTTAAAATAAATCATTAGGGGTTTTCATAGGAACTTTTAAATTCCTTGTAAACTTTGTATAAATTAAATACAAACCATATTTTTTATGTATAGAGTTTGACATTAAACTCATAAACATACCCAGGTTACACCGTTTACGAGTAGAATACTAGTTTATATGAAAACGCCTATTGATATTTTGGATTTGTTTAAAAAATATTTTACGACATGTTTTCGTTTGTATTTAATACTTTCAAATTGAAATTTTTTATAAACCACTTTAATTTATAAACACGTATA
>OX465295.1:359664814-359947571 GCA_949987735.1 Leucophora obtusa
ACTAGTGCCCATATAAGGGTCCCCCCCAAAATTGGCTTCGTTACAAACTGCAGGTCGCAAATATTACGATATTTTAATGAAATTTGGTGCGCTGACTCACATTATAGAAAATTTTGACATAAGCCCCATTTTAACCCATTCGAATTTCGGATCCAAACAATACACCAGACTGGTGTAGGGTATTGTATAGTCGGCATGCCCGACTTTAACCTTTTTACTCGTTTTCAACTCAATTTTCTGAAAGCCGTCCACCACCTGAAAATATATAAAAATAAAACAATTAAAAACGGTTGACAATTATAATAAATGAGTGATAGCAATAACTTACCGGAAGAGTTTCACAAGTTTCGATTTGACGGCTCAATTTTCCGGTTGCCGATCTTGGTCCAGTGCTGGTTGATTTATCCAAAGCTTCAAACAAATGCCGAAACGGAAGTTCGTTGAAGTGTAGAAGGCAAACGAACCAATGCAATGGTCTTTTTAACAGCAATTCGAATCGTCGTATAATTCCACCGTTTGGGCCAGTATTTGTTGGCTCACCGTCAGTGCATATGCCAATTAATGCATCCAGTGATATATTTTTATCGTTGAAACATCATTTAATTTGGTTGTTTTGTATTCAGCGGTTTCATGTTCCAGTCTTACGTAACCAATCAATTCAGAATTCGGTTCTCTCAAAATAACAAGATGAGGTTCTTTTACCATTCTAGTATGATACTTCTCATCAATTGTATCTCTCGTTAAAGTATCATCTTTTCTGCCATCGAATGAAAATGCTAACAAATTGGTATCATCTAACCGTTTGCGAAGCACTTCTTGTCTGCATTTCTCTTTTTCTCGGCGAACTTTCGATTTATCCATGATGAGAGGTTTGCCATGGATATCTTTCATTTTAAAATCTTGGAAAAGAGCTGTTCCCATTGCTGATGCCACTCTATCAGGCACGCCAAATCTGTCACATACCAAGGCAAAGTTAAAACAATCGTATCTCTGTGTGTATTGTGAACTTGTGCTTATATCCAAATCTTCTTGAACCGGTGGCGGTGCGTATGTTGAATCATCGGGATCTTGGTATGTTGGCATTGATGACATAGACGTTGCTCCTTGCTCTTCAATTTCCATCGCAAATCCATCCATTGTTAGACTTCTCTGATTATGTTGATCGTGCATAAACTCTTTGAGGCGTTCGGGAACCAAACCGCATGCACATGGAGCTGCCTTCAAATCGCATTTACATGTTCCAATGAAAAAAATTGTTTCCAGAGATTTTACATACTCTGTAAATTGTTGGGGTTTGTTTCTTCTCTTGATTTGCTCTTGATATTTGTCAAGCAATCTATTCAATTTATTACATACACTTTTTTTCAGCATTATTTCCATACCAAGTTTTTCCCAAATTCCAATCAACTTATCTTGTACTTGAATAGTGAATGCTTTATAGGACAACTTTTTTTGTTCGCTCAAGTAAAAATAATATCTCAAGATATCCAGATGGGTTGGTAAATTAAGATCAGTCAAATCAGTAGACACACCAAAAACAGTAACATCAAGCCTGGGTATATGACTCATTGGGTTTTCGATAGTTGTTGATGTTGTTATTGCTTCATCTTGCGGTGTAGAGGATGGTGGATTCACAGTAAACTTCTTGATTTGGAATGATTTTTTTTTAAATATTTTTTTTTTCTCAAATTAGCACTTCACACTTCGAGTTCTTCACAACGACTTAATGCATTCACAAAAACTGTTGCGTTATATATGGTCTAGGAGACGAGGTAATAAGAATGAAATGGTAATTTCAATTCTACCTGTAACCGATTTTGTTGTCAAAACTGCCCATAAAGTACTTACATGTAAATTAAACGTTAATCTGACTACAAATTCTGTTAAGCAAGTGCGCCTTTTATTACTTCTGGAAAATCCTTTATGATTATTTTATGCTCAATTCTACCTGTAACCGATTTAGCTTAAGTAAGTTTACGACATGCAGCTGTGTCTTGTGGTGGCTTAAAAAACCCACACAACCTATTTTACGACCTGCAACAGAACGACACGTTCAATTGCTAGCTAGCGTTTCCAAACGAGTTATACCGGAAAATGTAGAGGCTGTTATGGTGACGACATTAGAGAGCCGTGCGAAATTGCCCAGACTTGAAAGCAAAAAAGACTTCAAACAGTAATTTTTTTTATTTTCTTTTCTATTACTAAGTTAAATTAATTTTTTCATTTACATATGTTCTGACTAAATAAATTTCTAAAGAGAAAAAATAAATAAAATAAATAAAAAATAATAAAATAAAGTGCCAAAAATGGTGATTTTTTAAAATGTTTGTATGGGGAACCCCCCAGGGGAGTTCCAGGGGGTGTGCCACTGGCATGGGTGGATCGGCCCTCCAAAGTTAGTGGGGGTCGGTCATACATTTGGACTCGATTGGGGCACTCTAAATGGGACAGACGGACATCGTTAAATCGAAATAAAAAAAAATTCTGAACCGATCGGTATACTATAAGGTGGGTCTACGACCAATATTTTTTGGTGTTACAAACATCAGCACAAACTTATAATACCCTGACCACATAGTGGTGTAGGGTATAATAAAACAACAGCAATCACTACAACAGGGCGGACCACAAGGCCAGGGGTGTCCAAATCCTATGGCCAGCATGCGTATGTCACAAACTCAACAAAATGTAACCATGCAACAACAACAACAATTTATACAACAAGCTACTACCAAACACAGTGTTGCCACCAGTAAAACAAAAAATTACACAGCTGTAGGTCAAAAATTATCCAAAACCGTATGAAATTACACAAAAAATTATAATTTTTTATATTATTTCAAAATAAACTCTCCTGAGCACAGTGGAGAAAAATAAAAATGTTTTGGACTTATATGAAATTTCACACTGTAAATTTCGACTCCAAAGTTTTGCCACTTTTCTATTTATGAACTGATTTTTAAACACAACATTTTTGTCACCTGCAAAGTGCAAAAGTTATTTGCATTTTAGAACTAAAATTTTCCATTTTTGCAATAACCTGGTCCGGGTTTTTGCCTTCTACAAAAGCAAATCTAGGCCAATTTTTCTGAAAAATATTATAACAAATTATTCTCTAACTAAAGGGAATTTCAACGCAATAACTTTTTTAAGGCTTCAAATGGCGTGCTTTTAAATTCGAATATTAAAAAAAGGTAGTATTTATGTTTTTCAGAAAATCTACTTCATTGAGATCCGTTGCATGCAAAAATACTACCTACTTTATAGGTACCATACCCCTCAAATTTTAACCATTTTTATTTAAATTTACCAATTTTTCTCTGCCCAAGGCGTTCCTAATTTGATGACATAAGTCCTGTTCAATGCTGTCTTTAAATGTCGGCAAGACAGCACATATTGTAAAAATTCCATGTTTGTTAAATTTTACTTGTTTTTTTTAATTTTTAAATTACTGAAAGCATGCAATGACATTTCTTTGCAGTATGTAGATCAACAAATTTTCTTTTGGAAAATGAAAATATAACATTTTCACAAAAAATTCCCGATATTTATACCCTACACCACTACGTGGTCAGGGTATTAAAAGTTTGTGTTGATGTTTGTAACACGAAAAAATATTGGTCCTAGACCCACCTTATAGTACACCGATCGGCTCAGAATTTTTTTTTTCGATTTAACGATGTCCGTCTGTCCGCCCGTCCGTCCCTCCGAATAGTCTGTCTGTCCATGCATTCTTCTGCGCACTCTACAGGTCGCAAATATTAAGATATTTTGATAAAAAGGTACACAGACCTATGTTGGCCCAAGAACGAAGCCTATTGATTTTGGTGAACATCGGTCAATGTTTAGACCTAGTGCCCATATAAGGGTCCCCCCAAAATTATATTGTTTATACGCTGCAGGGCGCAAATATTAAGATATTTTGATGAAATTTGGTACAAAGACCTATTTTGGCCCAAGGACGAAGCCTATTGATTTTGGTGAACATCGGTCCATGTTTAGACCTAGTGCCCATATAAGGGTCCCCCCAAAATTGGCTTTGTTACAAACTGCAGGTCGCAAATATTAAGATATTTTAATGAAATTTGGTTCGCTGACTCACATTATAGAAAATTTTGACACAAGCCCCATTTTAACCAATTCGAATTTCGGATCCAAACATCAATTGGCTTTTAACCAGACTGGTGTAGGGTATTGTATAGTCGGCATGCCCGACTTTAACCTTTTTACTCGTTTTTTTTTTTAATTTCACACGATTCTGTTGAAATCTGAAACATGTTGGATTTACAGAATTCTAAAATATTTTGATTCTGATCCAACTTGTTGCGTTAATAAAATTTTTGTCTGGTCAAAGCCCAGTATCATGTTAACTACAGCAAAAAAAATCAGAGATTAGGAAGTAACAATCATAACAAACTCAAATTTTCCCACTCTTTCGCCGCATTTTTAAATGGTCTTGCAAACCAAGACAATTTTTAAAGGAAGCTTGACAATTATTTTCAAAAAAAAAAAAATAAACAAAAGACGGTGTTTTAAACCAAACAAAAAAAGAATAAATAGCACCATTTTTTATTTCTTCTAACTCGTTTCGTCAACTATCGACTAATTTTTATTAACTTTTAAAAATTTACGGAAATTTCTGTTTGAAATGAAATTACACAAAAACTACACAAAAATGTCATTATTCAAAAATTATCCAACGAATGTGTAAACAGTCCCGTTTTTGAATAATTATTCAAAAAGTGGCAACACTGACCAAACATCAACAGCAACAACAGCAGACGTTACAAATGTCGCAACAGGGACCCAGTAATATAACAAGTGGTGCCAATGCATCCAATGGTCCTAAACCTGGTGGTAATAACAATGGCTTAACATCCAACTCGGCCTCAGTTTCATCGGCCTCTGTGGTGGCCACCTCCAGTGAAGCCGCCATCAATCAAAAGATTGATTCAGTATTTGGCAACTCGAATGATTTATGTATGTCTCGAACTTTTAGATAATTTATCAGTAGATGTAGATAATTTTTCAACACAAGATCTATTTAATTTACTAGATAATGACAATTTAAATATATAGGACACTTTGCAATAGACTTAAGTTAAAAAATAATTTCAAATAAAGGGGGGATAAGTATAATGTGAGCATGATATATATTAACTCCCCTAAAGCGGCCCACATATTTTCCAAGTTATGCAAAACATATTGCCATATTTGCAGTCCTTCATCTTCTACCAGTTTTAACCTCTTATCTATCCTCTTTCCAAAGAAAGCAACACATTAATAGGAATAATTTCCACAGTGCTGCTGGTCTTTACACAAAAAAAAAATAGTTTTTAATTTACAACTTGAAATATTTTATATTCTATTGACAACACTGTGCAATTTTAATTTTGCACTGTTTCTGTTTGTGTACATTTGGTTGAAATTATATACGTTGTATGAAATATTGTGATATCGTATAAGATATTGCAACATATATGTTGTGTGCCATTATAAATATTGGACACAATATTACAATTGTAAAAAAGCCTTAGTGCTAAATAAGTGTCAATGCCCGAGTAAAAATAGTTATATATTGTCATATATCATGTGATTGGGCTACATCTGACAATGAATGGAGTCACATTAAGACACATTTCATTATATACAACTACATCTGATATTATTTTTTCAACGAATTTTTTGTAAGGTAATTGATATTATTATATATCCCCAAATCCGACTCCATATATAACTACATAAGCCTTATAAAACTAATCAAATTATATGTAGTGATCGATATGATTATATATGATTTGATACTAAGTTTTATAACACTGTATGTGTCGTCGTACTAAAAATATAATTTAATTTTATGTAACATCAAAATTAGTTATCTGCAAATTCAGAGTTAATTACTCCCTAGCCAATTAATTTTCACGTGATGTTTTTGCATGTAAAATCATATTAAACGAGTAAAAAGGTTAAAGTCGGGCATGCCGACTATACAATACCCTACACCAGTTTGGTTAAAAGCCAACTAATGTTTGGATCCGAAATTCGAATGGGTTAAAATGGGACTTGTGTCAAAATTTTCTATAATGTGAGCCAGCGAACCAAATTTCATTAAAATATCTTAATATTTGTGACCTGCAGTTTGTAACGAAGCCAATTTTGGGGGGACCCTTATATGGGCACTAGGTCTACACATGGACCGGTGTTAACCGAAATCAATAGGTTTCGTCCTTGGGCTGCCATAGGTCGGTGTACCAAATTTCATCAAAACATCTTAATATTTGCGACCTGCAGCGTATAAACAATATAATTTTGGGGGGACCCTTATATGGGCACTAGGTCTTAACATGGACCGGTGTAAAGCAAAATCAATAGGCGTCATCCTTGGGCTGACATAGGTCGGTGTACCAAATTTCATCAAAATATCTTAATATTTGCGACCTGCAGAGTATAAACAGTATAATTTTGGTAGGACCCTTATATGGGCACTAGGTCTAAACATGGACCGATGTTCACCAAAATCAATAGGCTTTGTCCTTGGGCCAATATAGGTCTGTGTACCAAATTTCATCAAAATATCTTAATATTTGCGACCTGCAGCGTATAAACAGTATAATTTTGGTAGGACCCTTATATGGGCACTAGGTCTTAACATGGACTGTTGTTCACCAAAATCAATAGGCTGCGTTATTGGGCTAACATAGGTCTGTGTACCAAATTTCATCAAAATATCTTAATATTTGCGACCTGCAGCGTATAAACAGTATAATTTTGGTAGGACCCTTATATGGGCACTAGGTCTTAACATGGACCGATGTTCACCAAAATCAATAGGCTGCGTTATTGGGCTAACATAGGTCTGTGTACCAAATTTCATCAAAATATCTTAATATTTACGACCTGCAGCGTATAAACAGTATAATTTTGGTAGGACCCTTATATGGGCACTAGGTCTAAACATGGACCGATTTTAACCAAAATCAATAGGCGTCGTCCTTGGGCTAACATAGGTCTGTGTACCAAATTTCATCAAAATATCTTAATATTTACGACCTGCAGCGTATAAACAGTATAATTTTGGTAGGACCCTTATATGGGCACTAGGTCTAAACATGGACCGATTTTAACCAAAATCAATAGGCGTCGTCCTTGGGCCGACATAAGTCGGTGTACCAAGTTCCATCAAAATATCTTAATATTTGCGACCTGCAGCGTATAAACAGTATAATTTTGGTAGGACCCTTATATGGGCACTAGGTCTTAACATGGACTGTTGTTCACCAAAATCAATAGGCTGCGTTATTGGGCTAACATAGGTCTGTGTACCAAATTTCATCAAAATATCTTAATATTTGCGACCTGCAGCGTATAAACAGTATAATTTTGGTAGGACCCTTATATGGGCACTAGGTCTTAACATGGACTGTTGTTCACCAAAATCAATAGGCTGCGTTATTGGGCTAACATAGGTCTGTGTACCAAATTTCATCAAAATATCTTAATATTTGCGACCTGCAGCGTATAAACAGTATAATTTTGGTAGGACCCTTATTTGGGCACTAGGTCTTAACATGGACCGATGTTCACCAAAATCAATAGGCTGCGTTATTGGGCTAACATAGGTCTGTGTACCAAATTTCATCAAAATATCTTAATATTTACGACCTGCAGCGTATAAACAGTATAATTTTGGTAGGACCCTTATATGGGCACTAGGTCTTAACATGGACCGATGTTCACCAAAATCAATAGGCTGCGTTATTAGGCCAACATAGGTCTGCGTACCAAATTTCATCAAAATATCTTAATATTTGCGACCTGCAGCGTATAAACAGTATAATTTTGGTAGGACCCTTATATGGGCACTAGGTCTAAACATGGACCGATGTTCACCAAAATCAATAGGCTTTGTCCTTGGGCCAATATAGGTCTGTGTACCAAATTTCATCAAAATATCTTAATATTTGCGACCTGCAGCGTATAAACAGTATAATTTTGGTAGGACCCTTATATGGGCACTAGGTCTTAACATGGACTGTTGTTCACCAAAATCAATAGGCTGCGTTATTGGGCTAACATAGGTCTGTGTACCAAATTTCATCAAAATATCTTAATATTTGCGACCTGCAGCGTATAAACAGTATAATTTTGGTAGGACCCTTATATGGGCACTAGGTCTTAACATGGACCGATGTTCACCAAAATCAATAGGCTGCGTTATTGGGCTAACATAGGTCTGTGTACCAAATTTCATCAAAATATCTTAATATTTACGACCTGCAGCGTATAAACAGTATAATTTTGGTAGGACCCTTATATGGGCACTAGGTCTAAACATGGACCGATTTTAACCAAAATCAATAGGCGTCGTCCTTGGGCCGACATAAGTCGGTGTACCAAGTTCCATCAAAATATCTTAATATTTGCGACCTGTAGAGTGCGCACAAGAATGCATGGACAGACGGACGGACGGACAGACGGACATCGTTAAATCGAAATAAAAAAAAATTGTGAGCCGACCGGTATACTATAAGGTGGGTCTAGGACCAATATTTTTTGGTGTTACAAACATCAGCACAAACTTATAATACCCTGACCACATAGTGGTGTAGGGTATAAAAATGATGCGTACGATTTAGAAGACAAAAGTATTCAAATAAATTTTTATTTTATGTTTTCAAATTTGGGTCTTCTTTGGGTGTTAAAACCATAGACATTTCAATGTCAATTTAATAGCTGGTATGCATAAAAAGTATGTCTACTATCAGAAAAAATTTTATAAAATCAGATATTTTTATATCAAATTAGATATAATTTGATGTCCTGGATATGGACAAATCTCGGGTCAAACTGTATCAAATTATATTTAATTTGATATAATTAGACACATGTAGATGACCCATTTTTCGGATCAAGTTGCATGTCGTTGTATATGGGGATTTATCAAAAAAGATATACTTATGTATGACAGCATATTAAGATTTTTACCCGGGTGACAAAATTGTAACAAATTTAATTTGTTAAAAAAAAGTTTTTTTTTATGTATAACACGAAAAATATTCTTCATAAGAACTTTTTGTTATATAATTTTTTATCTTTAGACACTTTATCATGACGAATAATATGACAAATTTGTATGACAATTGTCGTGTTTTTCTTAGAATAAGGGGAATCTAAATACATTTTAAAGAAAATATTTAAATAAGTTTCCTATGAACTAAAATTCTATTAAGAATATATTTCACTTTCATTCTGCTTAAATATTGAAATAAAAAAAAAGAAATTAAAAAAACGTTGCCTTGTTGTTGACATAAATAATTGAAATACTAAAGAAAAAAAGATTTTTTTGTTTTTATTATAATTTTAAATGAAATATTTTATTATATTGTTAAAAAACAAATATATCGTATATTGCCAATACATAATTATTAGTATTGAGTTAACTTTTAAAATTTTATTCAATCTATAAAGAAAATTGTTTGGGGTTTTATTTTACACATTATATACAAATATATGTATATTTTCTTAATATTAATATTTTGCATGTTATATTTAAGGCATTATATATGTAGGTACATATGACATTATAGATAAAAAATATTCACAAATCATAAACCAACTTGAAAATATATCAAATCATTGTATTAAATATAAAAAATTATTTTGTAACAAAGTTATACATCCATTTTCATTAGTAAAAGGAAAGTTCAAAAACAACCAATTAAAAAGGAAAATCCCAAATAATTAACAATTCTACAAAAACAAAATATGTTATTTTAAATAAAAAAAAAAGAGACTGAGTTGATAATGCAAAAAATTTGCAGCTAACAAAATAAATGAACATTTTATAAAATTATAAGTTGAATTGCTTTTTGTTACTTAAGGAAATGCTAAAAAAAATATATCAGGTTTGTATCAATACATTTCTAGTAAAACTAGTAAAAAAGCAAAAAATGTGAAATTTGTCAAAATATACAAAAGTACTCGAAGGAAAAAATTTAAAAAAAACGAGTAAAAGAGTTGAAGTCAGGAATGCCGGCTATATAATATCCTACACCAGTCTGGGTAAAAGCCAACTAATGTTTGGATCCGAAAATCGAATGGGTTAAAATGGACTTGTGTGAACATTTTCTATAAAATGATAAAAGAGGAGAAAATCGGAAATATAGTCCATATGGGCGATAGGTCCAAATATGGACCGATCCTATTTAGAATCAATAGGCTTTGTGCTTAGGACCATGTGAGTCAGTGAACCAAATTTCATTGAAATATCTTCGTATTTGTGACCTGAAACATATAACCAAGTCAATTTTTGGGGGGGGACCTATATATGGGCACTAGTTCTAAACATGGACCGATTTTAACTGAAATAGGCTTCGTCCTTTGGCCAACATAAGTCTGTGTACCAAATTTCATCAAAATATCTTAATATCTGCAGAGTGCGCACAAGAATGAATGGACAGACGGACCGATGGACAGACGGACATCGATAAATCGAAATAAGAAGTGATTCTGAGTCGTTCGGTATACTTTAAGGTGGGTCTAGGTTCAATATTTTTTGGTATTACAAACATCAGCACAAAGTTATTATACCCTCTCCATGTAGTGGTGTAGGGTATATTGAGATAGAACCTCTGCTTCCTCTTCGAAATCAGAAAAATCTTCATTCACGATAGTACTTCAAGTAGTCGGCAATTGATACTCAGGAATATTAGGAATCATTCAAAGAGAAATAGCTTCTCTTGGAAATTGCAAACTTTTCTTCACTGAATGACGGTTCTTTAGAGAAATACTGGATAAGAATGGGTCAAAAGAATCAATGGCTCTGTTAAAAATATTAGGTAACATATATTGTATTCGGCAGAGTCCTTTCGTGCATGCTCAATGCGATCCTTTTATTTCTCGCCTCAGAAGCATTATCTCCAGCGCATCCAAAAGCCACGATTGAGGCTTGTACTATTTGTGAAGAATGTGCTAAAATTTTATATAAGGTCGCTGACATTGGGTAACATTCGTTGTTTTGAAAATATATTTCGGCAGTTGCACTCCTACAGTTTTCGACACTTAACTCAAAATTACAAAAAATTGCAATTAGTAAGATTTGCAATTAAAATATTAAATCAAATAATTCTGGATTTCAAAATTATCTTCGCGCCGTATTGCCGTCGTTCGTTGAGCTACTCCCATTACTTTTCGGCTTATGGACATGAATACCGATTTTCTGCCAGAATTGTTGTTGAATTTCACTTTTTCTTTGTTGCACTAGTACTTTGTCAGCATTTCGAATTTGCCATTTTTTGATATGAAGTCTATATGAAAGATTCAGAATAAATTCTAAGCATCAAATTCAGGCATGTAATGGTACTCTAAGGTACTTTTTTGGAAAAGATACTTTTTTGGAAGAACCCGTGTAAAAAAGATCAGATCTGGCCAGATCTTAGTAGATCTAATTTCAGTAGAACTAATTAGATCTCAAAATTCAGTAGTGACTATCGTGTGATAAAGTCGTTGTTTCGGATGCAGACTAATGCTTTTTGTACGGGTTGCTGTAAAGCAGTTGGTGCCGTTTTTGTAAAATGCTAAAATTGCTGTGGATTATACCATATATTGTGTTCCGGAGTTAATAGTAATGATCAGGGTAAGTTTTTTTTGGCATTTTCCATTAAATTCTATTTTTTGCCATTTTTTCACTTATTTTTTAAAAATGCCATTTTTACAAATCCTTGCCAAAAAAGCCATTTTGTCTATTTTTTTAGACCTTTCATCAAAAAAGCTATAAAATTCAGTAAAAAACTCAATCTTTGTAAATAATTTTTGAAAAAAATATACAAAAAAACGATATTTTTTTTTTAAATATTTAATAAAATTTCAGATTTTTTTAGATATATTAATAAATTCTAAAAACATTGTTTATAATTGCAACAAATGCGTTAATTCTTATAAAGATTTAAATGCAGTGGTGTTTACGTTATCAAACGAAATAAAAGAGCTAAAAACTCTATTTCATGCATATTTGAACAAAATCAATGCCAATGAGAGTGTTTGTTTAGCAAATAAAATAACACAAACGTATGCGAAGAGAGAGCCTTTGCTTTTCTGAAGACTATTCTGTCAGTTACGCTGCTACTGCAATATCCGAAAGTGACATCACAGTAAGCAATGCTGTTAATTATGCTGCGACTTCAAAAACTGAAAGTGACATCCCTTCGAAGAATGCTGCTGATATACGAGTACGTCTTGCATATGTACTGCTGATAAAAATAATGCCGTTGATGTAAAATCTGATAGAAAATGCCCAATAAACAATTTTGTGTGGAATAAGGTGACCAAAAAGAAGCGTAAACAAGTTCTTGTTGGAGAAAGAAATAACAAAGAATTAGATATTATTGGTGGTAAAAAATTGGTCCATATATCGTCATTTAGCCCGAAAGTAACGGTTGACCAAATTATTGATTATGTTGTAAAGTATGCTGAAATTGCAAAGCATCATCTAGAATGCTATAAATTAGTTAAAATGGGTGCAGATCTCTATGAATTAACGAAAATTTAATTTAAACTTGGCATTTCGGCTGGGCTATATAATGAGCTTTTGAAACCCTCTCTATGGCCCGCTAAAGTAATAATTCGTCCTTTTAAATTTGCTTTTTATACCCTACACCACTATGTGGTCAGGGTATTATAAGTTTGTGCTGATGTTTGTAACACCAAAAAATATTGGTCCTAGACCCACCTTATAGTATACCGATCGGCTCAGAATTTTTTTTATTTCGATTTAACGATGTCCGTCTGTCCGTCCGTCCGTCTGTCCATGCATTCTTGTGCGCACTCTACAGGTCGCAAATATTAAGATATTTTGATGAAACTCGGTACACCGACTTATGTCGGCCCTAGGACGACGCCTATTGATTTTGGTTAAAATCGGTCCATGTTTAGACCTAGTGCCCATATAAGGGTCCTACCAAAATTATATTGTTTATACGCTGCAGGTCGTAAATATTAAAATATTTTGACGAAATTTGGTACACAGACCTATGTTAGCCCAATAACGCAGCCTATTGATTTTGGTGAACAGCGGTCCATGTTTAGACCTAGTGCCCATATAAGGGTCCTACCAAAATTATACTCTTTATTCGCTGCAGGTCGCAAATATTAAGATATTTTGATGAAATTTGGTACACAGACCTATCTTGGCCCAATAACGCAGCCTATTGATTTTGGTGAACATCGGTCCATGTTTAGACCTAGTGCACATATAAGGATCCTACCAAAATTATATTGTTTATACGCAAATATTAAGATATTTTGATGACATTTGGTACACAGACCTATGTCAGCCCAAGGATGAAGCCTATTAATTTTTCTTAATACCGGTCCATGTTTAGACCTAGTGCCCATATAAGGGTCCCCCCAAAATTATATTGTTTATACGCTGCAGGTCGCAAATATTAAGATATTTTGATGAAATTTGGTACACAGACATATGTTGGCCCAAGGACGAAGCCTATTGATTTTGGTGAACATCGGTCCATGTTTAGACCTAGTTTCCATATAAGGGTCCCCCCAAAATTGGCTTGCTTACAAACTGCAGGTCGCAAATATTAAGATATTTTGATGAAATTTGGTGCGCTGACTCACATTATAGAAAATTTTGACACAAGCCCCATTTTAACCTATTCGAATTTCGGATCCAAACATTAGTTGGCTTTTAACCAGACTGGTGTAGGGTATTGTATAGTCGGCATGCCCGACTTTTACCTTTTTACTCATTTAAAATTAAGCTATTAAACAATATATGTGACGCGCAAAATAGAAAGGGACCTAAGGGTAAAAACCGGTTTTGTTCAGGAGAGCCATTTTAAAGATTTAAATACGTGTATCTTTGGTGTACCATAAAAAAAAAAATTGATTTTTTTACCCTTAGGTCCCTTTCTCTATGCGCTGTCACATATACATATTAATTTTATTTTATATGTATTAAATGGATAAGTATATTAATCTAAGTCTGTAAGGAATTAATATTCCATTGACTAAATAAATACATAAATAAATAAAATTTGAGATCTAATTAGATCTGATCGGATCTAGACAGATCTATGGTACTATATATAATCAGATCCAGTTTGATTTTGACTTTAAACTAAAATTAAGGAACGTGTTCCTATAATCTGATCTTCTTCCAGAGTAATTCTTTAAACAAAATTTGTTTTGTTTTCATAAAGTGTATCACATGTACCATATCTGATCATATGTGATCAGATCTGCTACCGGATCTAATTAAAAATGTAAAATGCCTGACTGTTTGAAAAAACTTGACTGCTTTTGCTATGTCTGCGGCAGGCATACACTTAAGGAATACAAGGTTTAATTTTTCAATAGTAAAGTGGAGGATATATAGATATAAACTTTATTATGAACTGGAAGTTTTTCCAGATGAGCCATGGGTGCCAAATCATATCTGTCGAAATTGCTACAACGTCTTGATGCTGTGGTCTAAAGGTAATACAAGTTTTGATTGATATTCTTAGCGCGACAATAATTTTGTGAAATTATTTGTTTTTAAGGTGAACGAAACTCAAGGAACTTTGGCATTCCTATGCGTTGGCTAGAGCCAGGTGAGCACGTGTCATCAGCTTTGCTTCCAGTGTCACATTCGGATATGCTATGGTACCTGCACTACCTGTTCGCAGTCCAAGTCAACGTCGGGGACCTGGCACAAGCATCGAAACCAAAACCATCGTCTCTAATTTTGTACAATTCGAAGAAACATCAAGCCCAAAATTAATGTCACAATGATGGCGTGGCAAATAGTATACCAATCCAGAGCGAACACAACATCATTCAGGCGCCCTGGTACCAACACAACAAATTCCTCTGCCACCGCAACTTATACAATAAAACTTGGTGTGGTTGAGAACTTTCTAAAAACTTTAGATACAAATATGCGAGCACTGAAGCAAAAATGGTGGTGAAATCAACTAAAATCCATATTAAATTGATGAAAGGATGATCACTAGGGCAAGGAATTCCATACAAATGTATGTTTTTTTTATCGATAGTCCAAAACTAATATAGACTAAATATTTATCCGAATCATCAAATTTAGAACAAAATTGCCTCGATTTGTAGTTGCATATTTTTGCATATTTTGACTTTAAATGCATAGTTGGTGCCTTTCTAATGCATATTTTGTGCTCTTTAATGCATATTTGTGCATATTTTTCATTTTTAGGAGCAGTTTTTATTTTGTAAAAAAAATTAAAAATTGATACGTTTTCATATTTTGATTCAATCAAAATAAACATTCTTAAAACTTTATTGACGTATGGGAAATCTTCGAGTTTCTGTGTCTGTTTGCAAAATAACTAACTTAAATATATTTCTAAGTTTTAAAGTGCATTATTTATGCAAAAATAATAGTTTTTAGTGCATATTTCTTATATTTTTAATGCATAATTTTCATTTTTGAACGCATATTTTAGGCGCATATTTTCCATTTTTAAGTGCATGCAATTCCTTGCAATAGTGATCACTATACAACCAACAAAAATATCGTCAAACTATTTTGTTGTTTTACTAATATATTTTATTCAATTCGACAATGTGTTTTGTTCAATTATTTCATATTTTATCGATTTATTAATATTTTTAGATTTATATTTTATTATTTATTATATTTTATCAATGTAAAGTCTAAACAAAATTTATTAATTTAAAAAAAATATGAAAATAATGAAATATAAAATTGGAAAAATAATACTTATGTATACACTCAATTCATAAAACACATGTCCAAAATCATATAAATTTACTTAATATTTTAAATACATTTTATGTTTAAATAAATAGTTTACTTCACAATAAAAGAAAATAATTTAAAGACAGACAATATGAAATATAATTGCAGTATTTAAATTTTACAATTTACATAATACTCGTAACTATAAAATTACATAAATTTATGTTAATTCAAATTAATAAATATTCACTGAATAATTCACATCAAGTCACTAAATTTAGTTTGTTAATTTATAAATATTTCCAACTATTGCACGCTTACACGAGGAATGACGCGACAAAACTAACCACACTCAATTTTTTATGCAGATTAAATAAGTTTTTTCAAATTGAAGAACAATTTTATTAAATTAACTTTACTGATTTTTCAACAAAATTTTTTAGACTTAACAAATGCAGTAGGTAGTTAACAAACCTACTTGACTAAAATTTGTCAAAACAACAATTGCTGCGTGGAGTATTTTTGCTAACAATAAGTAAATGCATTTAAAAAAAAAACAGTTGATTTGATAAAAACATATATTAATTTGAATAAAAAAGATATTGTTTTAACAAATTGTTTCATCAAAAAGTAACAAAATATTTATGTTGATTTCACTTACTATTTTTGGTTAAGTGAGCTTTCGAGTTTTTGAAGTCACTTTTTCCACAACTTAGTGAAGCAGCCCAGTAAAACCTTGGTAATATATGGGTATTACTATGAATATTACCTGGTAATATATCAAACCGCTTACCCTTGCATTACTTTTAATACCAAATTCATACGTTTGGATGTTTTATTGGTATAAATAATTCCTTTTTCTAGAAAATTTTAGAAATTCTATTTTTTGTTAAAAGCTGGTGAATTTAAAATTGATATGCAGTTAAAAAAATTAAAATTTAAACAAAATGTGTTCAAAAACTCATTACCTGTAAGTTCAGAATAACATGTTACTAGGTAAGTAGTTACATCGATGGACATGCCCTTGTTAAAATAATAGGTCTAGTAATATAAAAGTAAGAGCTTACCTCCGTTATTACAAAAAGCTTATTTTTATAAACAAAACTTATAAAAAAAAATTTTACAAAATTATGTAATTTTTAATTTAATAGTCAATATGCAACAAGATGAAATTTTAAGAAAAAAAACGTATTATTTTAAGGTTTTTTGTAACCTAGAGGTAATAGGTAAGCGTAACATGTAAGTTCAGAATAACATATTACTAGGTAAGGAGTTACCTCGATGGACATGCCCTTGTTAAAATAATATCTTTGGTAATAGAAAAGTAAGAGGTTACCTACCCTTATTTCTTCTTACCAAAGCCATTACCGGGTAATAGAAGGTTTTGCTGGGAGAGAAGGTATACAGTTTGTAGTAAACAAATTTTGTTTATATTTTGAAAATGCGTTTGTTTTTTCTTCAATCCAACAGGTGTTTTTGTTGGCCCTGATATAAGGAAGCTTATGCAAAATGCTAAATTCGATCTTATGCTCCCCCAAACAAACTGACTGCATAGAAAAACATTAAAGATGTTATATCAAATGTTCTAGGCAAATGTCGATCTCCTTCTGCTCACACATACACCAACACCATTCTAGAAGGGTTCGAAATATTAGGGGTCATATATCAACGAAAAATCCACTTTTTGAACTCACATATGGACCTCTTTGAAAATCAGTTGTCAACGGAATCTGATGAACATGGCGAAAGTTTTCATCAGATATGTCTCCCTATTGAAGAACGCTATAAATGCAATTTGGCTCTTATAACAGAGTTGTGTTGGATGCCCAGCAAAAACTGACCTTCCAAAAGAATGTATAATAGCATTTATCACAACAATGCTCCATGCATTCCTGCTTGACTGTTTTCTGGATTACATTTACCCGCGAATGATGAAAAAGCAAGGCAATGCTCTTCGCTTACAAATAATGTAATATGTAATGCATTCCCTGCTGCATTACAAAAAAAGTTATTTGGCAATGCCTCAAGCCCTTGCCCCGAGATTACAAAGAAGGCAATCTATAATGCCTTATATATAAGTAGACAAGCAATGCCTTGCCTAGACATTACAAATAATGTGAATCGTAAGCGAATATGTTTCTAAAAATAGATGTTTTTGTTTATTTTCTTTGTACGTAAAAACTTTGTTTTGTACCTTATATGTAAGTTAACAGTGAATGCATTACGTACACCTTATAAATAAGTTGACAAAGAACACCTTACCAAGACATTACAAAGAACGTAAGTTGTAAGCGAATGTGTTTTTAAAAATAGGGTTGAAAATAATAGAATAATTGCCGAAAAAATCTACAGCAGAGAAACAAGCCAGCCGCCGTGAGCCGTTTAAGCCGCCGCCGCCGGTCAGTTTTGCCTCAGCCGCCGCCGCCGATTTTTTTCGGCTGGGAGTATCAATTTTCCAAAATAAAAAAATTAAAAACTAATGCCATTTTTAAAACAAATTTTCTACCCCTTCATTTCAGCAATTTTTGAAATTTTTAGCTTTTCAAACATGTATAGAATTATTTATTTGTAACTGAAATATGTTGACATTTTTTTAAAAATATTGAAATTAAAAAATATATTTTTTAATTTGTATACTTTTACAGTATTTAAAAAAAAAAACATTTCTTTACTATTGTGATTTATTCTGAAAATGGGTTAGTGCTGTTTAAATTAACTGAGAAAGTTATCGGACTTTTTCTATACAATTAATTTCAGCTGTTATAACTTATAAGACAACTCGATGTTCTTGTTTCCACACTCATTAAGGTTAACATCAATTTTCTTATAAATGCAGAGATTCCATGTTTATAAAAAAATTTATAAAATTAGCAATTTTAAAGCCATTAAAATAAAAAAAAACTTAATTTTACTCTGAATTAAACCCAGTTTAAGAATGAATTAGATAAAAATTAATTTTTTTATACAAAATGTTGCAATTAAAAGCCGTCGAAATAAAAAAATTAGGAAAATCAGTTTTATTTGAAAATATTATCACACAATTTTGTGGAACATATAAACATATGTACACCTACAAAAAATTTTTGTTGTCGCAGCCGAATTTGGTTCCAACCGAATCGTTCGGTTGCTGCAACCGATAAATCGGTTATCACAGCCCTATATCTGTTGTTCCAACTGAACTAGGGTTTTTGCAACCCAAATAGGGTTGTGATAACCGAAATAGGGTTGAAACAACCAAATTTTCGGTTGCAGTAACCGAACGATTCGGTTGGAACCAAATTCGGTTGGGACTACAAATTGTTTTTGTAGGTGTATATATTTGGAAAGCCTAACTATCACTCCTTCTAGGTCTGTTCAAAAACTAAAAATTGTAAATTTGACTTTAAATTCTTTTTTATCTGATAATTCTAACTTTTTTGTACAATTTTCTACTGCTACGTTTTGGAAAAAAAAACCTTAAACATCTTTAAATTACAAGAATAACGTTCTATCCAGTCGATCAAGCCGCCGCCACCACCGCCGCCGATTATTTGCTTGCGCCGCCGATTATTTTGATCGGCTTGTTTCTCTGATCTACAGGCATATTTTTGATTTTTATATGGTGGTTTTTAAGTACAAATATTTTAAAGAAATAAGAAAATATTTATACTTGAAGATTTCAAAACAAATTTTTTTTATACTAGCTAACCCGACAGACGTTGTCCTGTCCAACTTAGAAAATATGTTTGTGTTCGATATGTGAAAAGCTGTTTGAAATATGTAAAAATAGAAACATAAAACGTATTTTTGAATGATAATTTTTATTCATATTATATGATAATGATAATTTTTATTCATATTATATATTTTTTCTATGTTTGATTTACATTTGAAAATATGTTCAATGAACCTTATGGTGTTCTATTTACATTTTGAATGAAAGATCCATTTTCAGGTAACCAATTAAAATAAAGAAAAAATTTTTTTGATTGATTTGCTCTGATATCATAATTTCGTTCATTGCAATGCTCTATGATACACGACATTTTTTGTTTTGTTGTCTGGCCCGTAAACAAATAATGCTGATGGTGTTCCGACACGGGAACAGGCGACATACAATTGACCATGCGAGAAGCATGGATTTTCAAGGTTAATGCCGCAAACCCGCAATGACTGACTGCCCTTGGCATTTGTTAATTGTCATTACGAATGCAAGCCGTACCGGAAACTGCAAGCGATTAAAATCGAATGGCATGTCGGTTGGAACCATTGGGTCCTTGGTATCAAAACGTCTTCTCCTTTGTACTTTCCTTTAATTATTGTTGCTTCGATGACGTTATTCATCAGGTTTTTTACCGCAAGTCGGGTGCCATTACAAAGACGTGGTTGGTTTATGCTTCGTAACATTATGATTACCGATCCGACTTTCAGTTGGAGATTGTGAGGCGGTAATCCGGGTAATTCCAGCGAGTTTAAAAACTCGGTTGGATAGTTGATGATATCATCTTGAGAAGTAACGGAATCCACCGATTTGGACGTCATCAATTCGACAGCAATTTCACTTTGAATCTTAAAATTTAATTCGTCGACAGCAATGTTTTTCGCAGCCAATATAGCACGTCGCTCAACCAATCATGATTTTTGGAACTTTGTGCAATGTTTGGAAACACCTTTCCGATGAGTTCGGATTTTGATTCGGTGAACTTGCAGAAAGCGACGGGAAATTGACTACAGCCGGTCGAAATGTCAACCGGGATTTTGCCTTTGCCACTGTCCAGCAGTTGTTTGGAAAATACTTCTCCAGATTGATCGTTCTGCAGCTCGGCACGCATGTACACAGTCAATTTGAGTTTCTTGTCGTGTTTCCACAAAACGGACGACCTCAAACATGCATTAAGTTCATCGGCTGGCGTTGACCGTGGAATCACTGGCAATGTTTGCTGAAAATCACCTGCCAAAAGAATCATCGCACCACCAAACCGGCTTTGATTGTTTCGTAATTCTTGCAACGTTTTGTCTAATGCCTCCCAAGACTTTTTATGCGCCATTGTACACTTATCCCAAACGATCAGTTTGCTTTGCTGCAAAACTTTAGCCATCGCATTATTGTTGGAAATGTTGCATGTTGGATTTTCATTGATTTCCATATTCAATGGCAACTTGAGTGCTGAATGAGCAGTTCGACCGCCTTCCAATAACGTAGCTGCAATTCCTGATGAAGCAAATGAAATATCATTCTGCGAGCGTATCGTTTCCAAAATCAACGCGATCAAAAGTTTTTCCAGTTCCACCGGGAGCGTCCAAAAAAAAATTCCTCCAGTTCCATCGTTCACAACTTTCATAAGAGTGTCGTACGCATATTTTTGTTGTCGATTCAACAGTAGAACGTTTGTTCGAACTAATTCCCTGAAGGCATCGCAATCATATTGTTTTTCGCGTCGCAACTCTTGACTAAATGCGTCGTGCATCGGACGATTGGGAGCTGTCATGCCTATCTCAAATAATACCTTGTTCGACATCATCAAGCACATGTCCTCAATTAATATCAAAGCCTCGTTGTAAATTTGCTCGCTCAGTTGCAAATTTGGATTTGATGTTCTAATACGCATCTGATGCAAAATATCATCACAAATGGCATCTTTGTATTTTATCCACAAATCAGTTGGTTTGGATGGCAAGCATGTTGAGATAATTATCGAAAACAATTTTCGTGTTTGATGATCATTTGACGAAAGCACAGCATCTCCGAGGGTGTATTCCCAATGAGTGTCATTCTGTAACAATCGCAAGCGTTGACACGCTTCTCTATACGTGTCACACAATTCACCATTTATAGTTCGCAAATCTTGGAATGAGTTGGAGCCCACGAACGTTGACTAATAGCAAGCGCAAATAGAAACACTCATCGTTTCTTGGATGGACTGTGTAAATGCGACCTAATGCGTCGGTGGAAAATAAATGGGGGAAACCTGGAACTGGATTTCCTTGTTTCCGCCGTTGAAATTTCTTTGACGATTGATTCCACTTTTGTGGACTATTACGAACATTTAAAAAAAAATTTGCCAAATAGGTCCAGGCGTTCTGCGATTTTAGATATATCGAAAAAAGTGGGCGTAAAAGTGTGCGTGGTAAATTTTTCTTCCAGTAAAAACTTAAATTGGATTACTACGAACATTAGAAAGAAATTAGCCAAATGGGTGCAGTCGTTTTCCAATTTTAGATAAATCGAAAAAAGTGGGTGTAAAAGTGGGCGTGGTCAATTATTCTTTCATTAAAAACTTATAGTGGATTACTACGAACATTTGAAAAAAATTACCCATATCGGTGCAGCCGTTTTCCGTTTTTAGATAAATCGAAAAAAGTGGGCGTAAAAGTGGGCGTGGTCAATTTTTCTTTCAGTTAAAGCTTAAATTGGATTACTACGAACATTAAAAAAAATTAGCCCAATCGCTGCAGTCGTTTTCCAATTTTAGATAAATCGAAAAAAGTGGGTGTAAAAGTGGGCGTGGTCAATTATTCTTTCATTAAAAACTTATAGTGGATTACTACGAACATTTGAAAAAAATTACCCATATCGGTGCAGCCGTTTTCCGTTTTTAGATAAATCGAAAAAAGTGGGCGTAAAAGTGGGCGTGGTCAATTTTTCTTTCCTTAAAAACCTAAGTTGGACTATTACGAACATTAAAAAAAAAATTGACCTAATCGGTCCAGCCATTCTCAACTGATGCAATTACCAACGAACGACATTTGATTTTTATTTATTTTTATAGATATCCTTGAAAATATAAAATTTCCCTGAAAATATAAGATTTTTTCCGATGTGAAGATTTGAAAGAATTTTTTTAAATGAAAATATTTGGTTAAATTTCTTCTTTTTTTTAATAAAAATATTATATAAAATTTTTATAAAATAAAAATACTTGACAATATTTTTCCAAAAAAAAACATACTTGTTTAAATATTTGAAAATATGTTTAGCTAGCTGTATTTTCGTTCATACTTATCAACGTTAAGTATTTAACTACGTTTAACCGAATAAAGTATAAAAAAATTATAAGGAGTTAATGTTCCCAGCAAAAATAGTTCTGGGCTCACTTCTGTTCTGATGGTTTCATCGATGATTTTAACATTGCGTTGATATAGGACGGAAGCATTCAAATATAGCTACTTTCCACTACTTATGCTTTATAGTGGAAAGTACGCCACCCTTTGGCGAGTGGAGTACATTATAATGTACGTCGACTTCATCAACTCATCACTGATTTGAATTTTAACCAAAGCGCAATTCATTTTCTGTTATCGGTTCGTTATTTTGGTCTTATTAAAATTTTATGCAGGCTGTGAAATTTCAAAACAACATGAGATCAGTAGAGTGCATTTTGTTTTGTGATCATCAACGCTGCTGAGAATGTGTTAAAATTTAAAAGTTAAGAAAAGGCTAAAGTTTAGTCTCAAAAATTGTGTGATGAATAAAATTCAAAAACTCAAACGATTTTATGTAGAGATTAGTAATAGAAAAAATATAAAATTAAAAAAAAAAATTTAACCCGCTCGGGGTCGGCAGCATGTTAATATTTGAAATTTAACTCCAAATATCTCCGCTAGGGGTGCCGGAAAGCGATAAAAGTAATACGCAATATTTCTTGGGCATAGATTTACATTTCCACGAAGTTTGGTCGGAAAATCCCCACCCATTAAAATTCCCGTGTCAAAGGGTTAAGGAAGCAATGAAAATGTAATGTTTGCATGAATATAAATAAAATTGTTAAAATTAAAATAAAGAATTTTAACAGTGTAAAATATTCATATGTTTTTGTTGTATTTAAATTGTGAAGAAAAGTTTGTTTATAAGAATTCATGAAAATAAGCTTTTAAGGTATACACTCAAAAATGTTTGTCGGTATAATCAGAGAACTTATATTCTTAGAGAAGGTGCATTACAAAGCTCACTTTTTTTTGAGCTTTCTATGACGTGAACGATGAGGGCAAACATTTTATTTTAGCAAATTCTGCTTTATCAGTAGATGGCGTTAGTGTTCCCGTGGAATGTCCCATTATGTGTGATAGGGGTTTTGGTAGCAATAAAATTATAGCAAGCTAAATAATAGCGAAATATTAAAAAAAGTCAAATTTTAAGTTAATTTGCAAGGATATCTGTTATCCTTTTTAAAATTAAAATCAGTGTTATATATAATGAAGGCCCGTGTTAAGTAAATTGTAAAAGTATAACAAGTTGGATTTTTCTATAACACCGTTTACAGGTAATTAGGAAAACACCTCAAAAAACTTGAGTTCCCAAGTAAAAAAGTTTTGATATAGACATATATTATCATATAAAATTTTGTATAATTTTATATTGGAACATATATACCAAGATGTAATTATATAAAATTTTACGAAATTATATCCTAAATATATAACTATATCTTGTTATATATTGCACAAAATTAGATCAAATTAGATCTAATATGATCATAATATGATCTAATTTGATACAGTTAGATGTTCTCATTTTTCGGATGTAATTATATACATATAATATCAAAAGTCATATAATTTTTTTTAGTAGGGTTTTTTTTTTAAATTTTCTAAAATCGCGAATAATTCATAAACCACAAATTTTTTTAAATTTTCATGGCTGATTCATAATCTTCGTTAAAATAAAGATCAGATTTAAGAAATTTGCTCATACAAGGCAAAATCATGTTGAATTTTTAATTACATCTTTTCGGAAAATTTGGAAATTTTAACTAAAATATGAATTTTTTGGTATAATTTTTAAAAAAAACCGCGAATTACTTAAAAGTTGCTTCATTTTTTTTAAATTTGATTTCAAATTCCTTTTGTTCACATTAATTAGGACCAGATTAAAAAAAAAAAAATTGTTAAATTATAGCGTACAGGTTAAGAAATAATTTAATTTAAAGTCAACCCTACTTTTTGTATAAATTACTCTAGAGATAAATTACTAATTCTTAAAAGACAACTTTTTTTGCTACCTCTAAATAAAAGCGGATCTAGCTGAAACTTGGCACAGAGAGTTTTTAGACATTAAGGAATATTGGCAACATTGTGGAGGTCGCGAATTCCAACTTTCATGTTTTTTTGGACGACTCTAATATATATGTATGTATTTTTTATTATTATTTTAAATATTCAATGCAAACAAAAACAAAATAAATGCATTAGTAGCGTTTGTACGTTCATTTTTGTTTTTATTTGTAACAATAATAAGCTTTATACGCAGGAGCAACAACAACGTTTACAATGATTTTATTTTTGTTTTTGTGCGGTATAGCAAAACAAAACAACTAACTTACACAGGACCAACAACAACGATCTGTAGACAAACTTAGTGTTTTTTCTTTTGACTATATGTTATTGTTGGACAAAAATATATTCTATTTCAGTGCTTTATATACATACATACATATATGCATACATACATATGTATATATGTATGAAGGTTTTAATTTAAAACTTATTAATATTTTTTTAAATTTGCCGAATTTCACTATTCTTTTAAATTTGGCAACATGGCTTGTGTATGTATATCGCGTACTCAATTACGATTACACAAATTACTCACACTAATCCAAACATGAAAATATTTTTCAATTTAAAATCTAAAAAATCTTTATTTCAGTTTGTAAATGGACCCAGTATAGAAACAGTAATGACATATCATTATTTTTTGGATTACCAGTAATGACATCGACTTACTTTCTGCATTATTTTTAAACATATGATAATGAGTTTTAATAACTACTTACCTTTTCCATTATTTCATAGCAAAAAATAATGCGTAACCAATAATATTTTATTTTCACCATTATTTCAATATAGCGTGCTTCATGTTGCACATTTTATTGTAAATTTTCTTGAATCTATTTAAAGTCAATATTTTTTCAACATATACGTATGGTAAGCATATATGTATGTAATAGACTGGCCCTTATTTGGAAAGTTATTCCGAATTCCGCTCCCCGGGGCTTATTTCGCGAGGTTACTGGAAAAACTAATCCTGAAAAAATTTCAGCTCAATCGAAGAGTTTTTGAGCTATCCCTGGCCCTTCAAAGTTTTGTACTACTATTTACGAGGGAAAAAGATTACTTTTTTTGGCATTTAATTTTCTGAAAACAATCTCTTTCATCTGAATTTAAAAAAAAGTCGGAAGTGATTTTCTTACAGCTAGATAAAAAAGAAAAATTAATACTATTATCTAAATTATTGGCCAACATCACATTTTTCTCTAAAATTTTAAAATTTAAAACGCAGTCAATACTAAGTTAAAAAAAAGAGGGATATGTGTAATTCCTGGTAGAATTATTCCCTGAGGTATATTAAAAAATAGTCTATCTGTGGACCACTTTTTTTTTTATATTTCGTTGAACAAAATTTTAAAAAACTCGAAGGGTTTTGCAAATTTACAAAAAAACAATAACAAATCCCATGTTTGGCCAAACCCGGCACTAAGTTAGCATAATCCAAAGAGAGACAAAAGTTTATATCTGAATATTTATAGATCCTAGAAATGAAAATAGAGTATAACATTGTAAGTTATTGAAAATAATATTTCATTTTGTACAATTTTCATAATTTATCCCTACAATGGTCTGGGGGAATTGTTATTACTTAAATATTTTGCAACCGATTTTGGGGATTTTTATGCCTTGGTAGAAGGGTAATTTAGTATAGATTACAATTATATTGACATTTTCGGAAATACAGTTATTTAAGAGCCAGTATTTTGAAAAAAGTAATCTTTTTCCGTTGTAAATACACTCAAAATATATTTTCCATAACCGATTGAGGTTTATTTAAAAAGTAATAGGTTAAGTTTGTTTTCAATTGAAGAATCAATTAAAATACATTGAAACATATTGTTTAACTTTTTTATCAATCAATAAAAAACAAACCAGAAAAAAATGTATATCGTCTGTAGGAGTTGTTATTTTCAGTCAAATATTCTATTTTTAGATTTCTATTATTAGAAAAAATAATTTACATAATTTCGTTGTTTTCTGTTTTAAAACAAAAAACTCAAATATTTTCTGTTTTTTTTTTTTTTTTTGTTACAATAGTTTGTTTATATACAAAATTATTTCAATTCAAATTACAAGAAATTCTTTACTCATACACACAAAGATAGCCAATAAAAATATGAACGTGTGTGTTGTGTTACACCAACACACACGTTCATATTTGAAAATTCAAATAAAAAAAACTTTCAAATATGAAAAACAAACCACAAAATCGTTTTTTTTTACGTTTTGTCAGTTAAAAATTGATGATTATTTCTCTTATTGATTGTTTAAACAATGTTTGAAAATAAATAGCAAATGGTTTGAATATAATGAAAAATCAGTAGTCCTTTTTTTAATTGTGTTTTCAATTAATTTAATATGTATTTTAGGTTGTTTTTAAGGATAAAATATTGTGAGTGTAGTAGTACAAAACTTTGAAAGGCCAGGGATAGCTCAAAAATTCTTCGATTGAGCTGAAATTTTTTCAGGATTAGTTTTTCCAGTAACCTCGCGAAATAAGCCCCGGGGAGCGGGATTCGGAATATCTTTCCAAATAAGGGCCAGTCTATTACATATATGCTTACCATACGTATATGTTGAAAAAATATTGAGTTTAAATAGATTTAAATAAAATTTACAATAAAATGTGCAACATTACGCCATATTGAAATAATGGTGAAAATAAAATATTATGAAAATAAATTATTGGTTACGCATTATTTTTTGCTATGAAATAATGGAAAAAGTAAGTAGTTATTTAAACTCATTATCATATGTTTTAAAATAATGCAGAAAGTAAGTCGGTGTTATTACTGGTAATCCAAAAAATAATGATATGTCATTACTGTTTCTATACTGGGTCCTTTTACAAACTGAAATAAAGATTTTTTTAGATTTTAAATTGAAAAATTTTTTCATGTTTGGATTAGTGTGAGTAATTTGTGTAATCGTAATTGTGTACGCGATATACATACACAAGCCATGTTGCCAAATTTCAAAGAATAGTGAAATTTGGCAAATTTAAAAAATATTAATAAGTTTATAAGTTTTAATTTTTAAAATATTAATTTGTTGAAAAAATATTTTACGACATGTTTTCGTTTGTATTCAATACTTTCAAATTTAAATTTTTTATGAACCACCCAGGTGAAAATGTTCATATCTGGTCATATATGGCAACATATATGGGTTCGGATCCGAAATTTGAGGGTATATGGCCATATATGGAGATATATATATGTTCATATAATTTTTTTTTTTATTTTTTAATAAAAATATTGCTTTTTTTATTCAAATTAAATGTACATATTATAATTCTATTCATACGTTACTGATGAATTTGTACATTTGAATGAAATTGAGAAATTATGAAATTTTTAATGGACATAAACATTTTACATCAAGTTTAGAAATTATTTTATGACTGTTTTTTGATTATTTAATGATTAGTGTATAAACACTAATAGAAAAAAGTGTGTCAAAATTTTAGTTAAAGCTACTAAAAATTAGTTCAAAATGAAAAACTGCTGAATTAGCAGAGTATTTTTGCTAAATATAAAATAAAACTGTTTAATATATTTACAAAATTATATAATAATTATATAATTATAATTGAGCTAAATTTCAGTGATTAGAAAATAAAATTAAATTGTTGTAGTAGACAAAAAAACATCACATAAAATTTAAAATTTTCAAAGTTCCTTTTTCGTTTTTTGTTTTTAACGGAAATACAAATCTAGCCTTCTGAAATCAACAGTTTAATATTTTTGGAAAATATTTCAGTTGGTTTTATAAACTGCTATTTGCATTGAACAAAATTTAACAAACATTTTTTTTAGATACAACAGTTTGTTTTAGCCAGTTTTAGTTTACTAATATTTTGCAAAATTTTCTGCAGATTTTCTAAATTTAGCAGTTTTATTTTTGCTGTTTTTATCTTACTGCAACATTTTTAATTGTATTTCAAGATATATCATTTTATTTCAGAAGTTATCAATTGTTTTTCAGATTTATCAAACTGAAAATTGTATTTCAGAAATTTATTAATTGTATTTCAGAAATTCGCAATTGCATTTCAGAAATTATCAAATGTATTTTACAAATAATCAATTGTATTTCAGAAACTGGCAATTGTATTTTAGAAATTGCCAATTGTATGTAAGAAATGATCAAATGTATTGTATTTCAATATTTTTTGAATCCGCTCACGTAATTACCCCAATGATAAAAAAAAAAACTTAAAACATTACCCATATATGGAATAATATATGAATTCATATATGAAGATATATGGAATACATGAACCAATAAATGTAGTATATTCTCATATATGGATTCATACATTTGAATGTATTTACCCATATATGCTTCCATACATAACATATATGTTCATATATGATCATACATTAAACCATATATGCTCATACATGAAACCATATATGACAATATATGAACATTTTCACCTGGGCAATTTAATTTATAAACATGTGTTATTCATCTATTGTGAATGAAATTTTATTTACTTTGAATGAAAATTCGTTGATTGTGAAAAATAATATTCCTTTTATACGAAAATGTTCATCTAGGGTTCTGGAAAAAGCGCTGGGGTTCCCGCTAACTGTTAAAACACATAAATCTCCCGCTGGGGGCAATAAAAAAGTGCTAGATTAGCGGGAAAAGCACCAAGTTGGAACAGTGGTAATTGGTTGTATCCTTTATCATAATACAACCATATCACGTAGATGTATTAGGGAGAGTTTGATAGAAGGACACAGTCTACTGGATTTTAAGATAACATTTTTGCATTGATCACGCACTTGCATTAGTGACAGCAAAAGGTTTAACTTTTGACGTTTACAAAATATATAAGAAAACGGCAACAACACAACAATTTTCGTGCCATTTCATTCTAACTAATGTCAAACAGCAACAATGTATCAAGAAGAAGAATTTTACTGTCATATTGGGAAAAATACAAAGGGAACATAACCTTCTATGGATGTTCTATGCTCAGGGATTTATAATGACCGATACATTCTTTCGCTATGTATCAAGAGTAGTCGATTACATTTGTTGTTGTTGTTGTTGTTTATTGTGTTTGTTGTTGTAACGCATCTACCTGGTATGGTTGCATCATGTCCTTTATTGGTGTTTGTGTATTTGGGTAGCAAAGAACAATTTTCTCTCTGCTATTCATTCCTCTCGCTCTCAGTAAAGTATTAAACTCGGCCTTACTGAATTTTTTTGTTTATATAATCCTGTCTTTTGTTCAATTAACTTCAGTCTTTTCTTGAGTTCGTTAGATAAATGTTTAATTGTGATACACATGTGCAACACCGACTGTTAATATAATATTTGCTTAAAGTGTGTTTTTAAATCGTTAAAATATAATTAAAAAATTAATATTCAAAATAAAGTGTATAATAGAATAAATTCACTAATAATAATTGTGCAAAAATTCCTACGGTGAAAACTACACGAATCTGATAAAACTAAACTCAAGTGCTTTGTTAATAATATTATGTAATTGTGCGTTAAATTGTTTATAAAAATTGGTGATTCGAGCTGAAAATTAAAAACGGATTTTAAAAGGTAAAAACAAAATATTTTTTAACGGTGGGTCTCATACTGTTGTTTTAACTTAACTACCCGACTAAAAAAGTTTTCATATAATCGTATATGATTTGATATAAATTTAAATGTTTATATGCGTGGCTTTATATAACCATATTCATTTATATTAACACTTTGGTTTTATAAATATGTTTGATATAACGTTATATATAATCATATGCGATTTGGTCTCCAGCCATATATTAAGAGATCTGCAAATATAGTTCATACATAATTATATATAATGGCATATAAGCTTTTATAAACCATATTATATCAAAATACATAACAAAGTTAATAGAAAATTGTATTAATTTTATATATAATTATATCTGACATGATATCTAATTATACAAAATTTTATAAAGTTTAACTGCAATTTTTAAATTTAAAAATAAAAATTAGAAAAACATGTTGAAATAAATATGGTTTAAGTTCAGTTATTTTTTCCGTGAAAAAAAAAATTAATTCTGAAAGTTATTTTTTTTTTATTTCCGACAAATTGTTCCGACAAATTTTTGTAATGTTTTATTTTGTCAGCTATTTCCAAGTTTATTAACAAAAATTTTTCTAAACATTAAGCATTAGTATTTAATATGAATGAAAATAAGTGATCTCAACAATATTTACTAAAATTTTATTTGAAAATCTTCATTAAATTATATGTATTAATATATAATTTGATGAAGTTAGATAGACCCATTTTTCGGATCAAATTGTATCAGGTTAGATAACATGCTTATCTCACTTGATATAATTATATATTCCAATATTCGGATCAAATTAGATATGGACGTATATATGGGTTTATATATGGTGATATATGATTATATAATATCTTTTTTAGTCGGGTATTAAATAAAAGAAAAGGTGAAAAATTTTTACACAAAACAACACCAAATTTTTGGGTTAACTTTTAGTGAACTCTTAAACCTTTAGTATGAGACCCACAGCAAATGTTTAAATAAAAATCATATGTTCTTAGTTTAAATAAAAACTGTAGGTACGTTCCAATTTTTTTTTAACATGGTACGCAGTTTTTATTTATTTTTCATTTTACATTATTAAAAATTTTCATTCAAATCGGCGCTCTTGAGCATTTAAGGAACAATATAATCATTCCAAATAGAATTGATGCTCTGGCCAGAAAGAGGTCACCCGATTAAGCTAATAAGTGTGTTCGTTTACTCCCGAAATTCTTACTATTTTTACTACAATTGGGAAGTTTTGTTTACTTTTTGTATTCATTTTTCCAGCTGTAGTAAGGCATAATATTTAGTTTGTAGATTCTCATAAATGTTACGACATTTATTGTTTTTGAATTTTTACAAAGTTCAAAGTGAAACCTAAAGCGAAAAATTTTTTTATCATTTTGTATGAAATGTAAAGATTTGCAGTGCTACTGCATTGTTGCCAACTTGGCGCTGTTCCCGATAATCTAGCGTTTTTTATTGCTCAAAGCGGGGGAAAACGTATTTTAGTGGTAAGCGGGAATTCTAGCCTTTTTTATACTGACACAAATTTTAAAATAAATGAAATATTAATTTCAAATTGACATTAAAATTACAGCAATTTGCTTTGAAGCCAAATAAATTCTCTTACACAGCAGACAAATTTGCTCTGAAATCAGGGAAATTTGTGCATTATCCCAATGATCAGTACTGAGTGCAAGCGTTTCTCTTTTTTATTATTCATCTATAAGAATATTCTATAGAAGAAACAAAACTTAACAAACTATTTAGGGTCATATGCAATCAGTTTTAAAATTTATAAGTGACTTATAAAACAAAATTTTCGTGCAAAATTAATTTTATAAATGTGTTATTTTTGTTCCTTTTTCAGAAGAAAAAATTTTAAAAAAGCCATCTATTCATCTTGAGTGCTAGAGAAAACGTTCGAAAGGACATATAAAACGAGACAGGCCCTTCAGTGAAAATACAAAAAGGTATAGAAAAAATTGTAGTTATGGATGCAGCAAAACTGTCAATACACCAGAGCGGCAATCAGGCAGCCGCCCTGCAACAAAAACAGCATCAGCAGCTACAAAATCAATTAAATACACAGTTGCAACAGCAACAGCATTTACAACATCATCAACAACAATTGCCACAACAACAATACATAAATTTGCAATTACAGCAGCAGCAACAATTACAGGCATCACAACAACAACACGTTCACAATGGGCACCAGCAACAACAGATGCAAGTTCAACAGCAACCACATCTTTCACATTTTAATGCAAATTCTGCATCAAACCTAAGTACGGGAGGCTCATTTGGTGCGCCAAACACAAACAATAACAAAAATGACAGCAACTCAAACCTATCCCAGGCCGCCCAACAACAACAAATTACTGGGGATGGCACCACCGAGGGTAATAAAATCTTTGATGATCTCATTAATGATCTACAAGATTTTAATCCCGACTTTTTCAATGCCTTGGATGAGATACTCTTACAAGACATTACAACGAAAAATGATAATTTAGATATAAAATCCGAAAATCCCATGGCTCAAGTTTCAGCGACCTTTGATCGCCCCAGTAATGGAGGGCCTGGTAGTGCTATTGGTGGCATAGGTGGTCCTACACGTGGTGCTGGTGGCGCTGCTAGTCCCAATGGAAGTTATAATGCTTATGGAGGCGGTTTTGGCGGTCCCAATCATTTTATGCAGGGTCTTCCACAACAGCAACATCAAAATTCAGCATCACAACTTCAGCAAAAACAGATGCAACAACAACAACAACAACAACAGCAGCAGAATATGTCTCAAGATAAAATGGGTGTTAATGGTCCCATGAGTTTGGGCAATTTTCCTAAACCAAATGTACCCAGCCAACAACAGCAATCTCAAAGACAAAATCCTGCACAACAATTACTGTACCCATCCTATAATGCTCCCATGGGTACTTCGGCTACTGGTAATCAAAGCACAGCTGGTCACAATTTTATGCAGGGACCCCAACAGCAAAAACAATCGCAACAACAGCAACCACAACCGGCGAATAGAAGGGAGCCAAATCCAAAAGAAAATACTCCTAGTATGGGTGGCGGTGGAGTTCAAAATCCATGTGGTTCTAATATTAATGCTAGTCCTAATAATGGTCCAACTTCTCAGCAAAGCATACCTGATGTATCTCAGCAACAGACCACTGCCAACACATTACAAATGAAACAGACTCAACAGTTGCACTTCATTCAACAAGATGGTGCTCACGATATACCGGTCTCTGCTGGACAACATTTACATCAGTATCTGAGTGGTGATATAAAAAGTAATGTACCAGTGGCAGCTGAACAATCCATGAAATTCTCACAACAGCAACAACAAAATCCAAACGCCCAACAAGGACAGCAACAAGTACCGGCAAATGTGAAACAAAAGCGAAACAAAAGTCCTTCAGCCGCCTCAGCCGGTAATAAGAGAGCTAAAAAACCGAAGGCTAGTTCTGGCCCTGGACCCAATAATGGTCCATATAATTCCAGTGGTCAACGAGTACCCGATGGTCCTAATCCTACTGGAGCTAATACTGGTCTTGCGAATCTTATGTCCGGTCCAGGCGGTCCTAATTCTAATGTCGCTGATACGGCTGCTTCAAATATGCGAATGGGTGGCATGGGTCTGGGAGCGGCCCGATATCCTCATCAAATGACATATCCTCATCCCGCGATAACAATGGTGGTTGGCCCTGATGGTGCACCTGTGAATATAAGTTATTTTAACTTCCTGCAACAACAAGAACTTCTGCGAGTCTACACTATGCAACAACAACAGAAAAGTGGTATGGCTGGCACTCGCCCCCCGCTACCAGAGTACAAGGCTACGCAGGTTCCGCTTATGCAGGCACAAATGGTGCAACAAATTGTGGACGGTAGTGGACGTTTTCCTAATGTGGCAGAGCAGGCGGTAGATGTAAGAAAACTGACACAGCAGCCCATACCGCCATCAGATACAATGATGCGTCCACAACACTCTATGTCAATGCAACATTCTGCAGCTGCTGGTCCCCTATCAGCAATGGGTGTTAAAGTTGCACCGGGAGGACAACAGAAACCACCCAAAGTACAAGCAACACTAGTTGGCATGGCAATGGGCTCACAAGAAGAATGGCGGCGTACGATGATGCCACAACAACAAATGAGCTTTAATGGAGTATCTGGTGGTTATATGCGTTATGAACCGGTAGCTTCTAATAATAATGGCTTTATGGGTAACTCTCACGGAGGACCAATGATAAGTGGAATAAAGCCTGGTATGCAATTAATACCTGCCGAAATGCAACAACAAATGGTGCGCCAACAACAACAACTTGTGCCATCACAAGAAATGATGGGTGGATCCAACAGCAGCAAGCCTAATGACATGCTAATGCAACAGCAATCATTACAACAGGGCGGACCACAAGGCCAGGGGGGTCCAAATGCTTTGATGTCACAAATGCAAATGGTCAGCATGAGTATGCCACAACAAAATGTAACCGTGCAACAACAACAACAATTTATACAAAAACCTACTACTACATATCAACAGCAACAACAGCAGACGTTACAAATGTCCCAACAAGGACCAGGTAATACAACAACTGGTTCCAGTGCATCCAATGGTTCAGTATTGGGCAACTCCAATGATTTATGTCTCGAACTTTTGGATATCTTATCAGTAGATGTAGATAATTTTTCAACAGAAGATCTATTAAATCTACTAGATAATGACACTGTAAATATATAGGACATTTGCAATAGACCTAAGTTTATTTATTAAGTTAAAGATAAGTTAAAAGATAATTTCAAATAAAGGCGGGATAAGTATAATGTGAACTTGATATTTATTAACTCCCCTAAAGCGGCCCACATATTTGCCAAGTTAGCAACACATTAATTAATAGGAATAATTTCCATAGTGCTGCTTGTCTTTACACAAAAAATTAGTTTTTAATTTACAACTTGAAATAATTCATTAATTAATTTTGCACTGTTTCTGTTTTTGTACATTTGGAGGTTATGTTGAAATTATATACGTCGTATAAAATATTGTGATATCGTATAAAATATTGCAACATATATGTTGTGAACTTTTTGTTATATAATTTTTTATCTTTAGACACTTTATCATGACACAATATCATGACCAATAATATGACAAATTTGTATGACAATTGTCGTGTTTTTCTTAGAATAAGGGGAATCTAAATACCTTTTAAAGAAAATATTTAAATAAGTTTCCTATAAACTAAAATTCTATTAAGAATATATTTCACTTTCATTCTGCTTAAATATTGAAATAAAAAAAACGTTGCCTTGTTGTTGACATAAATAATTGAAATACTAAAGAAAAAAAAAGATGTTTTTGTTTTTATTATAATTTTAAATGTGATATTTTATTATATTATTATATTGTTAAAAAACAAATATATCGTATATTGTCAATACATAATTATTAGTATTAAGTTAATTTTTAAAATTATATTCAATCTATAAAGAAAATTGTTTGGGGTTTTATTTTACATATTATATACAAATATATGTATATTTTCTATTAAATAGTTTATGCAAAAAAAAAAAACATATTGTTTTTATTTTTACTGGCATTTGTTGTTTTAAAATTTACTTAAATATTTTTATCTTCATTTTAAAATTTGATTTGTTTCATTATAACAAATTTGCTAATTAATATTTTGCATGTTATATTTAAGGCATTATATATGTAGGTACATATGACATTATAGATAAAAAATATTCACAAATCATAAATCAACTTGAAAATATATCAAATCATTGTATTAAATATATAAAATTATTTTGTAACAAAATTATACATACATTTTCATTAGTGAAAAGAAAGTACAAAAACAACCAATTAGAAAGGAAATTCCCAAATAATTAACAATCTATAAAAACAAAATATGTTATTGTAAAAAAAAAGAGACTGAGTTGATAATGCAAAAAATTTGCAGCTAACAAAATAAATGAACATTTTACAAAATTATAAGTTAAATTGCTTTTTGTTACTTAAGGAAATGGTAAAAAATATATCAGGTTTGTATCAATACATTTCTACACCCTAAAAATTACATAGTTGATGATCACTATATTTTCAACTATGTCATAGGTGAAATAACCCTCACTATGGCATAGTGAACACAAAGTAGTGAAAAGTGACTAGGTTCGTTTTATAGCTGCAAATCAACTATAGATAAAGTTAATGACAACGATGTGATATATGAAATTGAAAAAAATAGGTAAATAACACTAGGTGCATAGTTAAAACATTTTTAAAATTGGAATAGTTATTATTGATTACGAAATCGTTATTTCTTGTAAAAAGTCAAGCATTGTTATTAATTACCATGTAAATTAATTCAATGGTTGTTGTTGACGACCTATATTTCGTTTTTCTTCCCAAAAAGTAAAAAATTATGCTTTATTTTTAAACTGTTTTATTAAAATTGTGTAATAATCGTCGTACACCTACACCGATATTAGCACATGATTTTACATCAAAAAAAAAGTTTTCAATAAAATACCAAACATTTTCACATTGAAATTGGTAACTTAAACTAAATACTTTAACAATTTTGAAATAAAAATAAAGGGCGTTTCTAATGTTATTTGTTTTAAATTCAATACATATTAAAATACTTTATAAAATATAAATTTGTGTGTAAAGTTTTAAAAATAATAGGAACCATTTCTTCGCTGTATGCCATGAAAATATTTTTGAAAGATTTTACATTAATATCAGCTTCTGATGTAACTTTTACCAAAAAGCTATTTTTTGAGTCAATTATTGTTGGTCTCCACTGCTTCTCGTTAATTTTTCTTGTAGATGATGGCTTCAGGACATCATGCATCGCCATTATGTATGCCGCATCCCTTTCATCTTGAAAGTAAATACAAAAAGAGTAATATTTCGCTTTAATAATAAAAAACTAAAATGAGTACCTCCTTCTACACATTTTTCTAAATTATTTAAAGTTTCTTTATTCTTTATGTTATCTCCAATTGCCTCCACATACAATAAGATAAACTGGTCCCAGTTTTTATCATATATAGTTTCCAAGTGTTTGTAAATTTGTTCGAAATCTTCGTTAATCTATAAAGTAAAAAACAGGATAATATGGTTAAATCAAATAGGGCCTAAAAATTTAAACCTCAAAAAAGAAATAATAAAAAACGGGCGATTTATACAGAATTATTTTAGCTGATTTGGGAATTCATATAGCGATTTAACAATAGTGTCCACTTTTTAAATTACGCTGTGAAAAAAACCAATTTTTATATCAAAATAAATTTTTAAATGAATATATTGTAGTTTTTTTTTTTAATAAAAAAAGCATTTAAAATAGGTATTTTGCATCGAATTATTATTTTCAGTGTATACTCTTCTGTATCAGAATTCAGGTGTAATTACATTTTGCACTTAATTACACCTGCAATTACGCAATTACATGTATGTCATTAAAAAAAACCCAATTAAAATTACATATTATTTGTAAGTGTAATTAAAAAAAACAATTACATGTAATGTGTAATTAAAAATTTTCAGTTACAAATTACATGTAATTGTAATTGAAAAATGTCCAATTACAAAAGAAATAATAACAAAAAGCGGCAGTTAAGGATTAGCCCAACGTTTTTATGCCCGACCATGCTAAATTTTAACAAAAAACATTTTCTGATTCCAAATGTAATTGAAACTTATAACTAAAATCACTTTTACAATTTGTTACATGTAATTTGTAACAGAAAATTTTCAATTACAATAACATATAAATGCAATTGATTTTTTATTTTTTATTTCAATTACATATATTTGTAATTGAAATCCCTCAAGTCTGATGTGTATGAATATAAAAGTGGACTGACATTCCAAAATTGCCGATACTTAATATATAATAAAAAAAATTTAAAGATCACAAAATTTTAGATAAGGAAAACATTTTTTTGTCGATAGTGCCATTTAAAGAACCATTTATAAGAGAAGTTGAACATTGGCAATTTTTAATTTCAGCATACTTTTATTCAAAAATATCAACAAACCAAACGGTAGCTATTTTTTTTTGCTTAAGGACGGGAAGCATATTAAAAACGGTTTCCATATCTGTTTTATAGTTCTTATATAAGTTGTGGCGATAGTCGAATGTTTCGAACCAAATTACAACACAGTCTTCCACTTCTTTATACTTTAAAATATTTAATTTGGACTTGATTTCTTCATCTGTAATATATATTAGTTATTTGCGTGAGAGATTAACTTACTAAGAGTCATTTCGATATGAGGTTCCCTGTTTTCAATGTCTTAAACTTTTTTAATTCTCTTGATAATATTTCTATCTTTATGACCTTTGAGACGGTTGTAGTATCTAATAAAAAATATACCTGTGGGATTTTTTCCAGGAGTCCTTTTTATATAGTAAAGGTCCTGAGATACATCAAAAAAGAACGAAAAATTAGCAAATAACATACAAACTTATTAATTCAAAAACGAGGAGATGTCAGGAATAATTGGGCAAATACCGAAAATATACAAAAATAAAAACAAAACGTTTAAGATTTGGGATAAATTTTTCCATCCAATTTGGCATCTATTGGTGGGTCTCATACTGCAGGTTTGTTTAAGCGTTGCCAAGAATCATTTTTACGGACTCTCCGACATGTACGAAATCATCAGTCCGGCTTTTATGGCACGTATTTTGTTGATGCACGTGGGTATTGAGTATTTTTCGTACTTTAAGTTGGTGAATTGGTTTTGTTTTTAATCTCGTTTGTTTTTTGTAAAAAAATTGCGGCATGCATCGAAATAACTGACTACCGTTATCCCTAAAATACCGTTACCGAAATAACTGAAATATCGCTAACCTTAAAATATCATTACCGAAATAATCAAAATACCATTATCCTTAAAATACCATTACCAAAGTAAATACAAATACTATGGCGTATACTGAATATGAGTTTGCAATTCAATATCAAGTATACGCCACATATATTTAAAGTAGTTTTACCAAATAAAAAAGAAAATCTTTTTTACCTTGTATTCCGTTGGAAATTCCTTGACTATTTCAGAAGCAATGTAATCCATTTGCATGCAGCCGATAAAACCCTTTTCAAAGATTTTATCAATGATAACGTCACATAAAATTCTTCTGTTTGTATCATTAAGTTTATTATTTTTTTTATAAAACGATGTAACTTGCATTCCTCGCCAACATTTTAATACGGTTGGTATATCCTTTAAAGAAAAATGCGTTGTTATAATTACCAAATTATATTAAAAATATCCAACTTACTATAGTTATATTTTTAGACATATAGGGCTTAAAATGTTTATTGGTTTCATCATTTAGAGTAATTATTAAATCCTAAAAAAATTAAAATTTATGAAACGATGAACATTAAGCATATTCAGTGGTTTAACTAACTTTATTTATATTTACATCTGTAGAGCCCATATTTAGTTTGTTGGTTCCATCACCTGCTTCAAGCTGTAGACTATTATGGTAAAAAATCGGCTAGATTTAAATTAAATTTAGAAACTTACAACGTTACAATTCACGCTACTAATTGTTCTGGGTTCCTTAAAAGTTTCATCGCAAACATCCTAATGGAAATATTAAGAATATTTTATTACAATGATAAACATAAAAAGTCCCTTTTTCGGAAGGGTAATTGTAAAATTATTTGTATTTAAATATTTTTACTTACAATTACTACGCTATGTGTTGAGGTAGTGTCATCATCCTCAATTAATGATGCTGTGAATGATTCAGAATCCGAGTATTCAATTTCGCTTGTATCGCTGTTCATTTCTTCCATTATATCTAAGTTTTATAAAATATTATTACAAAGTAAATTTAAAAGTCGCCATTCTTATACCGTTAAACATATTTTGTAGATCTTCATCCATATTTTAAAAGGATATAAATGTACTGTTATTAATTTTTATTCAATAAAAAATTCATTTGTTTTTACAAGAATTATAATAGCTTTAAATGCTTTGATTGAAATTGTTTTTTAAAAAATCTAAAAATAAGGGTGTTCGCATACAAATATTTAAAAGTTATCAAATTCTCAAATCTGATTTTAAATGCAGTTTTTTTGCGCGATTTGCAATTAATAATAATGCAACATTTTTGTTTAATAGTGTTTTGGTCTAATGGCTCTTTTATTATTTTTCATATCATGAATATGGGTAGGTAAAACACCACTAATATTTTTGGTATTTATTATGTTAGGCTCAAGAATTTCACAACCAACGTTGTAAGCACATATTAACTGATCGAAAAATACATCACGGTGTTTAAGACATAGAAAGAAGCTATCATTATTATGTATAAAAATAAACATTATTTTAAAAACAGTTGGTGTTCCCTTATCTATAACTAAGTAAAATCCTTGCTTATAAATCGTTTCATAGATTTTAGTTTTTTTTTTTATAAAATATAGGATTAGATATATCTTTACTTTTTAAGAAATGTAGATACAAGTCAGGGATTTTACTAATATCAATAATCCACTTTGGATCCACGAATGAACTAGAATGGAATTCAGGATCTTGTTTATAAAATCTATAAGCATTAGAAAGGAGCTGTTTTGTAGCAATTGATTGACAAATGTTTTTACGATTTGTCATATTGCTACAATATAATTTTATTTCTTTATGTTTTGCTTCGAATCTCAAACAATTTAGGTACCTTATAGGACCGCTACTTCGTATAATGCGCCCATAATGTATTAAAAAATGGTGTTTTGGCTTTAACTCTTTTTTTAAATAGGGTGATATACATAGTATTTAATTGTTGCACTAAATCTATCAAATGATTTATTTTATATTCATCAAAATTATCTTGAAAACCCAAATCTAAAAGTTCAACATTTTTTAAAGCGAATTTCCAAACAAGATCTTCTTTATTGGAAATTAAATCGCTAAATAAAATAGGAAAGTGGTGGAAAAAGCACCACATTTCTCGAGCACTCATTGAGAAATGATTATTTTTTAAGTGGTCTTGTTTAATATCAACTGGCTTGTATTCCTTTTCTAATTCCCCAAATTTCAAATTTGCTATTGCTGTATTTATTGTATTTAGATCTATAATTTTCTGCTTTATAAAATAATTTAAAATTTCTGCAAAATTATAGTGATACACGCCTTCTAAGAGGTCGTGCATAGGATCACAAATCATGTTATCAACAACATGAAAATGTTCAATTTCGTTAAATATGGAATTCTCAACAATTCCTGTATTATAAATGTCTTTTTCATTCAAATCCGATATATAATTAGTTTTTGTGCGAAGAAAACTTTCAATTTCTATGCCCATATTTTTAATATAGAATTTTTTCGCTTTGCAAAATCTACACAAGGTGTTAGCATTAAAAGATTTTACAAATCCAAGAGCTGTATTTATACCTAAATTATCACCTAATAAACCATAAAATATAAAATATAAATTATACACCTTACCGTCTACACAAATTTTGATACCTTCTTTTGCCAAATCATTAAGCTCTTTAACAAATAATGAATAGCATTTTTCACTACCCAACTTCAAAAAACTGCTTTCAAACAAAAGGCCTACAAAAATGTTGCATAATTTTGATATCATTTCGGTTGGCAAAACTGGAAAACTATAGTAAACACAGGTGATTTTGTGACTTCCCTTGTGCGCTCCTATAGGATTATCAGGCTCACAGTCGTCCGCAAACACAAACATGGTTACTAATATGTCGGTCTCTTGATATTTTTCTTTAATTTCCTTCCAACGGTCACCATTAACAAGGCTTTTATACCCCTCCGAACTTTCATACATATAATTTTAAATTCGTTAAATAAGCATTGAAAATTTCAGGAATTTCGAAAAACATTCATATTAGTTTTGGAAATTTTCTAAATCACTTTCTTGCTGAGTAGTAAAATTTGGTACAGAATCGTTGTCCAAAACTGAATCGGACAATGTTTCGTTCACATTAGGAATTATCTAAATTTATTTAAAAATCTTTTAATATCCATTACCTTTATGGTACATATAAAATAAAATACATCATAGTCAATTGAAGAAATCAATCTTGCATTATATGACGGCAGTGTATTATTTGAATTAGGATTTATCTAAATTTATTAATTAAACCCTTTTCAATATGATATATATGAAAATAAATAATAAATAATGATCTCGTCGTTCGGCGATACCTGTATGCATTACAAAATTTTGCAGGACATTTTATCCAGCAGCATTTATAAACATCTCCATGTCCAAATCCATGTAAGTACTTCAGATGGACTACTAAATCTTTTGTTTTTATATATTTTTTGCTGCACTTTTGGCATTTATGCATTTTTTTCATTTATTTAAATTTTTTCACTTATTATTGTTTTTCTATTCGACAATATTTGTTTAATATTTGTATAGTAATTTCAAATTCGACTATGGAAAAGGTTGTAGCTTATAACGAAATCAATAGTCGTTATTGATTATAATAGTCGATTTGAGAAAAATTCAAATTGACTATGTATTTTGTTGACTATGTCACCACGTAATATTTTGGGTGTAGTAAAACTAGTAAAAAAGCAAAAAATGTGAAAGTTGTCAAAATATACAAAAGCACTCGAAGGAAAAAATTGTAAAAAAAACGAGTAAAAGAGTTAAAGTCAGGCATGCCGACTATACAATATCCTACACCAGTCTGGGTAAAAGCCAACTAATGTTTGGATCCGAAATTCGAATGGGTTAAAATGGACTTGTGTGAACATTTTCTATAAAATGATAAAAGAGGAGAAAATCGGAAATATAGTCCATATGGGCGATAGGTCCAAATATGGACCGATCCTATTTAGAATCAATAGGCTTTGTGCTTAGGACCATGTGAGTCAGTGAACCAAATTTCATTGTAATATCTTCGTATTTGTGACCTGAAACATATAACCAAGTCAATTTTTGGGGAGGGGGGACCTATATATGGACACTAGTTCTAAACATGGACCGATTTTAACTGAAATCAATAGGCTTCGTCCTTTGGCCAACATAAGTCTGTGTACCAAATTTCATCAAAATATCTTAATATCTGTAGAGTGCGCACAAGAATGAATGGACAGACGGACGGATGGACAGACGGACGGATAGTACTTCAAGTAGTCGGCAATTGATACTCAGGAATATTAGGAATCATTCAAAGAAAAATAGCTTCTCTTGGAAATTGAAAACTTTTCTTTACTGAATGACGGTTCTTTAGAGAAATACTGGATAAGAATGGGTCAAAAGAATCAATGGCTCTGTTAAAAATATTAGGTAACATATATTGTATTCGGCAGAGTCCTTTCGTGCATGCTCAATGCGGTTCTTTTATTTCTCGCCTTAGAAGCATTTTCTCCAGCGCATCCAAAAGCCACGATTGAGGCTTGTACTATTTGTGAAGAATGTGCTAAAATTTTATATAAGGTCGCTAACATTCGTAATTTTGAAAATATATTTCGGAAGTTGCACTCCTACAGTTTTCGACACTTAACTCAAAATTACAAAAAATTGCAATTAGTAAGATTTGCAAGTTTTTTAAAAACTCGATATTAAATCAAATAATTCCGGATTTAAAAATGTTCTTCGCGCCGTATTGCCGTCGTTTGTTGAGCTACTCCCATTACTTTTCGGCTCAATATTCGGATCAATATAAAATTAACAAAAATAATACTGACATATTTTAATATTATGTATCTAAATAGAAATTATAAATCAAGACAGTATTATCGACACATATGGTTTTATTAACCCATAAAGTATGCCTAAATTTCTACATATTTGCATAAAGCTGAACACACACTAAACACGAATGACTTTGAACCAGCATTACTTTTTTAATAATTAATTTATTTTAAAAAAATCTTTCAGATTTATTTTAACTAAAAAGTTTATTATCAAATGTGGAAACACATTTTTCGAAATACAATAGTTGTATTTTTATACTTTTGGCCGCTCGTGCTACACTGTGCGACGCCGACAACCACTTGGTTTTGAATTCCGCACTAATAAAAAAAGTTAGTACAAAAGTCTGTTAAACGCGTTCTTATTAAATTGAACTTATTTTTCCGTTATTTCTCTAAAAACGTCCGTACAAAAATAACAGGCAATAGTAAATGTATTTGCGCCAGCACAATTTTGACCTATTTGTACGGACTTTTTTTATGAGTGTGCACTATCTTTTACCAGTTCACCTATCTTCTTCAATATTCCCTTCACTATTGACCAATATTCCTCAATAGGGCGTAGCTCTGGACTATTGGGTGGATTGCAGTCGAGAGGTACAAAATCGATTTTATTTGCATTGACACTATTGACCAATATTCCTCAATAGGGCGTAGCTCTGTACTATTGGGTGGATTGCAGTCGCGACGTACAAAATCGATTTTATTTGCATTGTACCAATGCAATGTGTCCTTGGCATAGTGGCAGCTTGCCAGGTCCGGCCAGAACTGTGGTTTGGTGATGTTACTCTTAATAAATGGCTTTTTGAGGAACTCATTCCGATAAATTTGAGCTTTCATTGTTCCCGATGTGATGAAAGGGCTGCTTTTACGACCGCAGGAGCAAATGGCTTACCAAAATATGTATTTCTTTTTGGAAACTTGGACGTCATTTTCAATTTTAGACCTTCTCTGTAGCGATTTAAAACCCTGGAAACTGTCGAGTGGTGCACTTTTACATTTTTCGCAATTTTACGTGCACTGAGAACCGGATTTTTTATATATTAGTGCAAAATAATTTGCCTCGTTTCTAACTCGGTGGTCATTTTTGACGAAACTAAAAGTCAAATTTGAATGAAATTTATCATACATGAAACTTGGGTCATGGCCTACTCAGTGTATTTGAATTTCAAAATATATACATTTTTTTCAGTAAGCTATAAGTTTTCCAAAGTGTCGCAAATTTGGTGTGTACACTAGACCGTACCTCAAAAAAACCTTCGCCATACAACCTGCAATATGAAGTAATTTTGGAAAGCGATTTCAAAAGAAATTTTTTTTTTTGCTGAACGTAAGGGTCGCCTTTTTTAATTTTTCGTTATAGCTTTGGCATTTAAAATCGGATTTTAAAGTGTGATATATCGATATTTTTGCCTCGAGGAAACCAGTGTTTTGCTATAAAGGAAAAATCCAATGAAAAAAAATTTAAAAAGGCTACCCCTACGTTAGGCAACAAACAAAAAAATTTCTGCTGGGTTTATCGAAAAACTTCCCTAGCAAATTTTAATGATTTTTTGCGAGCTTTAATTTTCTGACATTAGGGTGGTAGCAACGGAGATCTGGTGGATAAATACTAGAATGGGATACTTGAGAGCAATGGCTCTTAGAACAAAACATTGATCCCCTCGAGAGAAAAACATCGATGTATTACAGTTTACTATACGACTGTAAATGCCAAAGTTATAACGAAAAATGTAAAATGGCGACCCCTACGTTCGGCAAAAAGAAACTGCATTGCAAAAATACTTCATGTTAGAGGGTGTACGGCGCACTTTTTTTTGCCTGTAAGGTGGTACGCTTGAGTGTTCACCCTTTATTTACTAAGTATTTCTTTTTGTATGTACGTTCTTAAAAACTTATTTTGTTTGTAGACCTATAGTGAAATTTAATATTAAATAATTTGTGTATCCACATTAGGGTGAACCTTTTTCCTAGTTATTTAAGTTATTAAAGAGCCAGTATTAAAAAAAATTCAAAAAACTGATTTTTTCGCCTTGCAAATCCAATTTCAAACTTCAGGGCCGATGAGGTACGTGTTCCCGTTATACGATCACTTTAATTTTTTGCATGCTATATTTTTATACCCAAAGGCACATTTCGTGGGTCACATGTCGCCTTTTTTCGTCCATATAACGAAGGTTCACCCTAATTCACATCACCCCGAAAAATAAAATTTTTGAAATACTTTTTTGCAGTAACTCTAAACAATAACTAAATTAACCCTGAATGGGCAATCTTGAATTTGACTGATTTTTGCTATTTGTGTTAAGTTTTGGGCTTTGGTGTGTTCTGACATAAGTAGTAAAATTTTACGGTACACATTTTGTAGAACATTTCATCCCGCCTTCCCTCTTTTTAAGGGTGTTTTTACGATTTGTTAGAAGGGTATGGGTTAATATGTTTCACAAAAATATTTGCCTTAATGTTTTCTACAAAGTTGCTGAACGTGCCCCACACCGCAAATGTAAAGAAAAAGTTTCTGCCACTATAATAAAATTCCGATGTGATATTTCAAAACCCTGGCATACGTATTTTGTTTTGGTTGCCCTTACCAAAATCTATTGTCAATTTTAATATAAAGATTAACCAAATTTTAAAAGTTTCCAAAGGAAAAATAAAGTTAACTAATTTTCCCAAGCATGGGATATTTTGACAAATCTTGGTAAAAGGATAGGTCCATCGTGAGCGAGTCACACTTAGGCATTTTTGTAATTTTTATAGCTTATTTTTAGTCGCAACCTTTAGTGGTGGTATAAGAACTTCAAATTGAAACTTTGATGATTGCTACGCACTGTAAGTATTTTTTCAAAAATTAAATTTTTATATTTTGATACACTGATAGAATTTTGTGCATAGTATTAATGAATTTGTTCATTAATCCAATGATTTTTTCATTGAAACGTCCCCAAAGAACGCGTTCATTAGATCAATGAAACGTATTCATTAAATGAAAACTAATTGAAAAAAATATATTTTTTTTGCGTTACTTTTTTTATTTATTTTTATTTTATTAATTTTTATTTGTACATATAATTCAGATTAATGAAATCGGTTCATTAATAGTATGAACGAAAATTCTATCAGTGTAATATCAATTTCAGTGAAAAATTGCAAACAATTTGAAGGGAGGGGCAAAAAGAAGAAAAGCCTCCCCTTGATGGCATGTAAAAACCCTTTCGGCTAGAAACCTGAAGCTTAAAATGTGGGTCCCTGGAGTAAGGGCTAACTTATTAGAAAGATACTTTTTTGAATTTTGGACAGGGTCGTTATAAAATGGGGGCTCAAAAAGGGAAAGTTGCCCCTTAACGACCTGTCCAAACTGCTGGAACTAGGAAGCTGAAATTCGGTACTTAGGTTCCTCTTCCAGCCTAATTCCAACCGGGAGGGACAAAAAAAGAAAAAGTGTCCCCCTTGACAGCCTGCTCAAACTGCTGGAACTAGGAAGCTGAAATTCCCTGTCGATGGATTTTCGGAAATTCCTACCGAGAGGGGCACAAATAGTAAAAGTTGGCTAGAAACCTGAAATGTAAAACATATGTTACTTGGAGTATGGGCTCACTTACCGGGAAGGTGCTTTTTGGACAGGGACATTGCAAAAATGGGGATTAATGAAGCGAAAAGTGCCGCTTAAAGGCCTGCCCAAACCGCTGGAGGTAGGAAGTTGAAATTTGGTATTAAAGTTCCTCCTCTATTGTAGACATCCGCTAAGATGAGATATTTGGAAATTTCTACAGGTAGGGTCAAAAACAGGAAAAGTCTCCCCCTTAACGGCCTGGCCAAACTGCTGGAACAAGGGAGCTTAAATTCGGTATTTAGGTTCCTTCTCCAACGTTGACGTCCCCGAAGATGGTATGTTTGGAAATTCATACCGGGAGGGGTAAAAAGGGAAAAAACTTCCCCCTTGACGGGCTGGCCAAATTGCTGGATATAGAGACCTAAAATTCTGTATGTAGTAGATTCCTCCTCCAACGCAGACACCCTCTAAGACGGAATTTTTGGAAATTCCTACCGGGAGGGATAAAAACGGAATAATTCTCCCCCTTGATGGCCTAAACGAACCCTTCGGCTAGAAACCTGTAATCTATAATATGTTTTCCTTGGAGTATGGGCTAACTTATCGACAAGGTATCTTTAGGACTCTGGACAGGAACGTGGCAAAAATGGTGGTTCAAAAGGGCAAAATTGCCCCCCCCCCCTAATGTCTGTGTCTTTAGCTAGAAACCTAAAATTTAAAAAACGAGTGTATATGGAAATAAGAAACAAAGGTCGACTAACTTATCTAAAAGTACGCTCAATTTAAGACTATTCTGAGTCATTTTAACTCAAATTTTATTCGTGGTTAAGGTTACTACCTTTACCAAGAGTAAAATTCTCCTCAAGATAACGCTAAATAGTGTTAAAATGAGCATTCTTTTAGATAAGTTAGCCGACCTAAATAGGAAACGAGTGGAATTGAAACACTACACAAGTGGAACGAAATGGACATAAACGTTGAACGAGTGGAATTGAAATTATAGACAATGGAAATGGATTGGAAGAGGGAACGAAATGGAATGGACTATAGAAGCGAGATGGCATAGAATGGAATTGAAACACTGCAGTTAAAAGAGGTATGGAACGGAGCAGGTGCAAAGAAATGGAATGGAAAGAGAAGCGACTGATATCAATATCGATACACAAGACATTAGGAACAAAATGGTATGAAACGGGGAACGAGTGGAATAGGAAAACAGATAATGGGAACGAAATGCAATGAAATGGTGAACGAAATGGAATCTTGGATGGAGTAACATTAGATAACTGGGGGAAATGGAATGGAATTTGAATGACTCAAACTGCCAGAGTTTGTTACTTGAAATTTCGCATGCGATTGAGGCAAGATTATATATATTTGGGATTTTTACTGGGAGGAACAAAAAGGGGTGGAGAACAGAGATACCAGCCGGTCCATTGTGTCGGCTGGCGGCGGCTAATGGCTAAAATGGTCGGCGGCAATTGATTTTTAGAGTTGAGCCGCAAACGCATCGGCGGCGGCTGGCTTAAAAAATAGTGTCGACTGGCGGCGGCTAACCGGCTAAAAGGTATATTTTCCAAGAATATCAACAGATACATACACGCAAAAAAGCAACTGCAAAAATATCCAAATCGACTTTGTAATTTTTTTATAGGTATACTTAAAATAATACGTCAGTAGAAAAATCTGTCAAACCGGTTTCAAATCGATTTGACTAATTTTTAACAAATTTTTCGTTGAAACACTGATTTAAGCAAAGATTTAGTATCTTCATTTAACACTATATTAAAAATCCGCAGTATTTTGTTAATTTTCAAAATTATTTAACTAATTCGTTAAATTTTACAAAATTTTTTGTTAAAATATAATATTTTCATGTTACTATTATTACCTGGTAGATGATGCCACCAATGTATCCGAAGTTTTAAAGATGGCGCAATTTCTTTCCCTCCCGATTTTTTAAAATGGCCCATATCTCGAAAACTAAGAGAGGTAGAGCAAAATTGATGAAAATTTCGACTACCTCTAACCGTGTAATGCTCCCGAGAAAGGGGCTATCTCTATCCAAAAATTGACCTTGGCGGGGCTTTTGGACCCTCGGAAATTTTTAATAAAAATTTTCCACTTCATAAAATTACCCATATCTCAAAAACTAAGCGAAATAGAGCAAAGCGGACAAAATGTTTGCTCCATTGGAATGCCCTTATATGCCCTTAAATGGATTAGGCCCGGGGAGGGTCCCGAGACCCTAAATTTGAATAAATTCTACGACTCAGTATAATTCATACATGTGAATTTTTCATTACCATTGAAATTTCATTACCATTAGTTCATACTAATGACAACGAAAAAAATTTCATTACCATTTAATCGTAATTAAATATTTTTCATTAGAAAAATCATTATTAATGGTAATGAAATTACACTAATGTATAAAAAAAACTAATTACAATTGATTAAAAACCATTTGTTTACAAAACAATTCAGGCAAATGAAAACGAACAACGGGTTTGGCCGGGGAAGTTATAAAACATAATTTTTTAAGGAGGATCCATTCCATTCCGTTAAATTTTACCTGGATACAGATAACAATGGAATGGCAAGTAATATTTAATTTCAAATGAGCATGAGCCTGAATGAGCATATTCCATCTGCGATTTCAGCGAGTTTTACTTCATTTTTACGTTTTTCTGTCAATGGCAATTATTTTTTTTAATTTATTCATTATCAATGGTAATGAAATTTAAAATCATTGTCATTAATCAATGAAATTAAATTTTAGAATCATTACCATTAATTAAAAAAATGGTAATGAAAATAATTTCATTACAATTGATATCAATGTAATGGTAATGAAATCATCAATTAATTAGTCCACCTAATTAATTAGTCCCATGTATGGTATAATTACAGATAAAACTGAAGTTTTACAAATTTTTTACTTAGATTGATTTGTTAAATTTAAAAAAATGTGTTAAAATCAACAAATTTTATTTTAAGCCCAAAACAGGAATTAATTTTGTTAAAGTAACAAATTTTTCTGGTCAAAATTTTTCCAAACTAAGAATATATCAATAGTAACAAATATAAACTAAACAACCCGTGAAAAAAAATTTATTCGATATGTTCCCTATGCTCCTTATAGGAACCGAGAGAACATATATATATATATATATATATATCTTTTTTTATTTGGCATCATACTAAATTATATAAAATTTTATCCGGAAAATGGATTAATCAAATTGTATATAAACGAATAAAAAATATATTTGAATTGATATAATTTCATCCGATTTTATCGGAGTTTTGGTCTTATTCAATTGCATTAAATTTTGTTTATATGAATATTTATAGTGTAGGAAAATAACCAATTAATTAACTGAGAGAATTATCTGAATGATATTAATAAATTTTTGTATAAAACCGATGCATTTTCACTAGGCCTCGTCCGCTGAAACTTTTTATTGGATTAATGGAATTTTTCATAAAATTCATTTTAGTTATTAAAAGTTTCATACACTTAATAAAAAAGTTTCATTAAAACTAGATACATCTTTCATCTAATTTGAGAAAATTTTTCATTTACCTTGTGAAGAAAACTTTATTATGTATAAACTTTTTTTAATTTTGCGTTAAGGTATACAATTGCTAATGTATTCATTTTCCTTATTAAACGTTTATGAAAAAATCCTATGCATAATCGTAAAATAACAGTTTGTTATTTTACGATCTCGGGATTCCGGGATTTTCGGGACTACAGGATTTTTCGGGATCCCGGGATTTCGGGATTTAAATTTTCCTTTATTTGTAAAAATTTTTATGTTATGGAACTAATTTTTTTTATAGAATAAAGCGTTTTATAATTATTTAATAGTTTTTAATTAATAATGTGGTCCATTTTATGAATATTGAAACATCTCAGTCAGAAATTGACAGTGGTACAAAAAATCAAGTACTTGCATACCACTGGGTAACCGCGATGTTAAAAATAAATGACTGGCAGAACACTCATTTGGGACGCTTTGCCAGCGTTTGCAAAAATCGTTTTGCCAGTATTTGTTTTACAAAACATCACGGCAGGGCAAAAAAAAGATACATATGAATTTTTTTTTAATTTTATTTTGGAAAATATAATTCCAAACCACCTATTTATTGGTTTTGGCAGCGTTTTGCAAAAGTTAAAAATTTTGTTTCTCCAGTACTTTTCCGGCGCTTTTTGAACTGCCGGTCCTTTTGTCTATTGACGTTATCATATTGGAAATGGGAAAGCAATTTTTGTCAGTACTTGTACCACCTGTTAAAATACCCTGCCATCGCTTTCCCGTTTGTATTTTTCTGGCTGGGATAACATATGAAGGCCTGTCATTAAGTACACTTGCGCCCAGTATTTTGTAAGCAGATTTTAAAGCAAATTCGTTGCGATAACCTTGCCCACTAAATCGTGTAATAACAGCAACAAAGTTATTTGGTTATCGTTATCAAATGTTTTCATGGAAGAATTCCAACTTAAAGTCTCAACCAAAACTTACATTACAACTTACATATTTTTGAGAAATAATCCCGGGATTTCGGGATTCCGGATTTCCCGTTTGGCATCCCTAGTAACCGCGTAACTCGATTCGAAAAAATCTTGCAAATATTGTTAAAAATATAATTCTGTATAAAAATTCTACTTTTTAATTTATTTTTATCCTAAAACTTTTACACTACACATAAAAATTCAAAAAGTAAGATTTTTGCTAAAATTTTTCTTTTTCCGAAAGGTACAAAATTTACGAATTCGAAAATTTTTTTCCAATCGAGTTACGCGGTAACCCCCCTGTTAGTGGTTCATAAAGTTAGCAATGGCTCGTTAATCGTAGGTGAATAATATTGTTTTGAAAATTTTAACAATAAAAGTAATTTATAATAAATCAAAACATGATAAAAAAAATGTTTATGCATAACAAAGAAGTAGTAATGGAAAACTAATATTTTAAAGAGACTTTAATATTACGAAAACTGAATGTAATCGAATGACGATTATGTTTTGATTTAATCAACATCACTATTTTGTGTAATTTATTTTATATTTTTTTTGTACACCAATTTGAGAAAATTTTATGAAAAAAGGCTTAAATGGTGCAATTGTTCCAGATTTTTTTAATTTGTTGGATATAAAATATTGGATTTTACATATACTTTGGTGGATGACCCTTAAAAAAGTCTTTAAATAGATAAAAAAACAGTATTTAGATTTCAACTGAGATTTTTGTTTTCCAAATTTTATGAAATGCTTATTTTAGGCTTTACCCTACTTTAACAGATTATTAATTTTGTCGTTATTAAACGAATTATGCATACTGTTAATGCCAAATAAGCTTAAAAACGTGTAATTAGACTGTTAAGAAATTTTATGCATAACACCCGAGTGTAGAAAATCATTACCAGATATGTGGTAATGTAACTACATACTTGGTAATGGTAACTAGTTACTTTTGTTATTACATTTCCTATTACCTTTATATGGCGATGTCGCGAAAAATAATGAGTTATGGTTACACACCAGCATACCAAAAATCAAAAAATATATCGTTACCTATTTGCTTACCAGTACTGACAAAAATAATGAGTCTAAAAATTGATTTTCAAAAAAATAAATTATATAATATTTTTTATTGTATTTTTTTTTTAAATAAAATTTGCTGGTGCGGGAATCGAACCTGGGTCTACAGATTGCCAGTCAATAGCTCTACCATCTGAGCTATATCGACATGTAATATTTAATAGACAAAAACATAATTGACCTGCTGCACACAAGTAAGCTTACTCGCCAACATACAAAAATCAAAAAATATGTGGTTACATATATCCTTACCAGTGTTTAAAAAATATTGAGTCTAAAAATAGATTTAAAAAAATTTTCAAAAAAGTCTAGGAAATTATTTTCTATTTGAAATAATGATAAATATAAGTCATTATCAGTAAGTCATTATTATATGTTTTAAAATAATGCAGAAGGTAAGTGGGTGTCATTACTGGTAGTCCAAAAAATAATGATATGGCATTACCGTGTCTACACTGGGACCGTATAATTGTATTTAAATCAACATACATGTTATTCGATTCGAGATAGCAAATAATTTTATCTAAAATATTTTTGGTCTTGGGTCACATTTAGTTATATATAATGTTGTTCGAAGCAATATACAAATTTATCTTCAACAATATATAATTTGATCAAGTGTATGTATTTGTATATGGCATATAAAATGATATAAGAAAAAAGATATTTTCGGATATGAATATATAAGGCAACGAATAACAAAATTTTGAAAATCGGAATCGCAGATAAACTCAAATCTAATTTTATACGTTGTTATTCACTCTCTAATATGAATAGATACAATCGGATCAAACCTCACTTCATTGAATCTAATGGTTTTTTCACGGGAAGAATTGTAAAAAATTAGTATATTTTTCTGCTAAATTTAGGTTTTGAAAAATTAGTAAAATGTTTTGTTGAAATCAGTAAAAAGCAAGAATTAGTAAAAAATTCGTAATTTGTAATAAGAGAATAGCAAAAAATAAAAATTGAACTAAAAACCAGTACAAAAATAGTAAAGTGTGATTGGAAACTGTTTACAAATTTTTTTACTAACTTTTTTATCTGAGTGATTTCAAGAAGTTAATCATTCCTTGTGTATACAGTTGTGGCCACAAATTTAAGTCAATTCAAGTTTTTTCTAATTTTATTCTCGTTGCCTTTATTTATAAAGATCAAAATAGTGTCTAAATTCGCCACGAAAGGCAAGGAGATGGTTCAGAAAATTGTGCAGAATTTTAACGTAATGTTTGTTTTTTCAGTTTGTGACTTGTGTTAAGTGGGTGTGGCTTTTAACGAAAAATTAGCGATATCAACCTTTTATCAAATTACAATTAAAATTTAGGCAGTACTGATCGGTTTTGTACAAACTGTATATTTTTGGAAATCCTGTAAAATTTTCTTAAGTCCTGCATTATTTTTATCTACAAATAGTCACCAGACTTAAAATTGCAGCAGTTTCTGCCTTTTTCTATGGAGAGGCTTCATCAGTGATTTTCCATTAAATTGTATTATTGCTTATATTTTTATTGTCAAATTGTCTCTAATATGAATACTTTCAGAAGTGATCAAACAGACATATACAAACATTCTACTTTCGATTTTTTTGTTTATCTTCTTATTTCCTCCGTGTCACCTTTTCGCAAATGTTGCAACACTGACGTACGGTTTTTAAGTACAAGTGCAGGTCATTTGTGTATATTGGAGACGGGCATTTTTATTTTTGTTAGTAAAGTGTTGTTTTTTCAAAAGCGTCGTATAGACCAAATACAATTAATATTGCAATTAATATGTATTTTTAATTAATTCTAATTTAATTTAATTTTTAATTTTTTATTTGGATTTAAGAAAATTCTATTGGTATTTTAAAATTATTCATTTGTATTTAAAAATTTTAAATATGTATTTCACAATTGTATTTCAGAAATTTCCAAATGTATTTAAAAAGACTCTATTTGTATTCCAAAGTTTTTTAAATGTATTTAATAAAATTCTAATGACATTTCAATTTTTTCCAAATGTATTTCAGAAATTTCTATTTTTATTTTAAAAGCATTTTTACATTCATAATGAAAATGAATGAAAATTTTATAGGAATTATGAGACTTAAGAGAAAGAGGAAACATGTTGTTTGTAAAAATGATTTTAAAGTAAATATTTGCATTTCAATATATAAAATTCAAAATTTTTAACGGGTATTAATGAACATTTAATGCTGTAAAAACTCTATTCTATATTAACGAATGACTCTTTCATTTTTCTTTCGTCAAAGAAAGTCCGTAAGACGCTGACTTTATTAATAACAATTTAAAAACTAATTTTGAAAATCTTAAAACTAATCCTATTTTAGGTCATTAGCACCAACGAACGCAGGTGCATACGTAATGAATAATTAAAACGCAATTATGAAATAGGGGTGGTTTTTCCTAATTAAGTTTGAATTAACACTTTCTTTGAAATGCTTAAGGTATTGTGACAAGTAATAAAACATGAGATTTCGCAAGCAATTCGCAACTGACAAACTGGTATTAAGATAAGATTTCTCCTAAAGAGATCATCAATTCTAAGTAATGTGCATAATTAAAATAAAATACATATTAATATTTACATGCCACATCTGTTTTATAGATGTGGAGTTTGTGTTTTTTTGCTTAATTAGTGAAAACTTATTAAAATTTAGGCAATACAAGAATATTTTTCCCCGTTTATAAATAACAATGGTAGAATTCGGCAGAGAAACCTTAAACTGATACCGGTGACTTGTAGCGCTTTGTGATTACCCGAGTAAAAAAAATTTATCTCGCGCAATCTATAATCATATCCAATTTGATATTGTTTAAGATCTGCTGTAATATCTAGCTGATCCAATTAGGTCTCAAAATTGGGTGTATCCAATGATATCGTATTAGCTCCCATTGTATATATGGGGATAAACTAAGGTCAAGTTATATCTCAAAATTGGGAGGTCCAATGAAATCTTTGGGGATAAACCTAGATCTAATTTGATCCGAAAAATGGCAGATCGAATTAGATCCAGCAATATATTTGTGGATAAATTTAGATCTAATTTGATTCGAAAAATGGCAGGTCGAATTAGATCCAGCAATATATTTAAAGGATTAAGTAAGATCTAAATTTATCCAAAAAACGAGTAAAAAGGTTAAAGTCGGGCATGCCGACTATACAATGCCCTACACCAGTCTGGTTAAAAGCCAACTAATGTTTGGATCCGAAATTCGAATGGGTTAAAATGGGACTTGTGTCAAAATTTTCTATAATGTGAGTCAGCGAACCAAATTTCATTAAAATATCTTAATATTTGCAACCTGCAGTTTGTAACCAAGCCAATTTTGGGGGGACCCTTATATGGGCACTAGGTCCAAACATGGACCGGTGTTAACCAAAATCAATAGGCTTAGTCCTTGGGCCGACATAAGTCGGTGTACCAAGTTTCATCAAAATATCTTAATATTTGCGACTTGTAGAGTGCGCACAGGAATGCATGGACAGACAGACAGACAGACGGACGGACGGCGGACATCGTTAAATCGAAATAAAAAAAAAAAATTCTGAGCCCATCGGTAAACTATAAGGTGGGTCTAGGACCAATATTTTTTGGTGTTACAAACATCAGCACAAACTTATAATACCCTGACCACATAGTGGTGTAGGGTATAATGACAGATCAAATTAGATCCAGTAATATATTTCGGGATTGCGTAAGATCTTAACTTTTCCGATAAATTGCAAATCGAATTAAATCCAGTGATATATTTGGGGATTTGGTAGATCCAGCATTATATTTGGGTACTACGTAAGATCTCCATTTATTTGGGATTAAATAAGATCCCAGACAGATATTGAAAATAGTTCAAAAAATAATACACTGGCAGAGCACTGATTTTATAAAAATTACAGTATTTTGTTAAAATAAGGTTTAAACTCAGAAGTTCGCGAGTTCGATACCGTTCATGGCTATTCATTTTTTTTTAATATGAATTTCTTTTTATCAAATTGTAATTTTTTTTCTACAAATGTTTTTATAAAATTATATTTTTTTTTATTAAATAGGATTTTTTTAATAAAATAACTTTATTTACATCTTTTTAGCGCTCTAAACCATTTCCAATTTTATCAATTGTTTTTAAGATTTATCAATTGTATTTCAGAACGTATCAATTATTTTTCAGATTTATAAATTGTATTTCAGAACTAGTCAATTGAATTTCAGTTTTATCAATTGTATTTCAGAAATTATTAATCGTATTTCCGAAATTCACAACTGTATTTCAGAAATTTTCAAACTGTATTTCAGAAATTGTCAATTGTATATCAGAAATTATGAAATGTATTTCAGAAATTTTTCTCTATTAACTGTGAAATACAATCAATAAGTTCTGAAATATATTTGATTATTTCTGAAATACAATTAATAATTTTTGAAATACATTCGATAATTTCTGAAATGCATTTAAAATTTCTGAAATACAATTAATAGCTTCTGAAATACAGTTAATATTATAGTTGAGTTACCATATATGACCATATACTGTTTAAATGGCACCATATATGACAATATATTGTTTAAATGGCACTATATATGGTATGTTCCCTTTTAAAAAAAACTAATATGGAGCTTTATATGGTAATATATAACTTAGAGTGATCCATGAACCATTTGATCCGAAAAATCGTCCGATAAAATTGTATCACTTGTTTATCAGTTTTTATCTAATTGTATCAGTTTAGATCTCATCTGATTAAATTATGTGTTAATCAGATGAAATTGTATCTGACTTTTGACCTGATACAATTTTATTGGTTTATATCACATGGTATCAGTTTAGGCCCAAATATTTAAGCATTTGTTTTGTTGAAATTGTGTTTTCAACAAAAGATTTAGTTATATTTCTTCAGCACTAAACTAATTTTTCTACCAAAATTGTGCTAATAAAAACATTTGTACACCAAAAAATCCATGCGTTATGAATAATTGAGATACAATTTTTTCTGGTACACCACTCTGTGGACAGGGTATAACAAGTTTGTGCTGATGTTTATAATATCAAAAAATATTTGACCTAGATCCACCTTTTAGTATACTGATTGGCTCAGAATAGCTTTTTGTTTCGACTTAAGGATGTCCGTCTGTCCGTCCGTCCATGCATTTTTGTGCACATGCTACAGGTCCGAAATATTAAGATATTTTGATGAAATTTGGTACAACGAATTAGGACGAAACCTATTGACTTTGGTTAAAATCGGTCCATGTTTAGACCTAGTGCCCATATAAATGTCCCTAAAAATTGGCTTGTTTACACGCTGCAGGTCGCAAATACGAAGATATTTAAATGAAATTTGGCTCGCCAACTCACATGGTCCCAAGGATAAAGCCAATTGATTCTAGATAGAATCGATCCATATTTGGACCTATCGTCCATATGGGTTTTATTTCCGATTTTCTCTTATTTTATGATTTTTTAGAAAATTTTGACACAAATCCATTTTAACCAATTCGAATTTCGAATCCAAACATCAGTTGGCTTTTAACCAGACTGGTGTAGGTTATTATATAGTCGGCATGCCCGACTTTAACTTTTTTACTCGTTTTTATATATTTTTAGACTTCTAATTAAATCATATCGACAACTTGGAAATATTTTTTTTTTTAAATTATTTTAATTTTTTCATTAAAAAATACAAAAATTGTTTTTGGACATTTTATATTTTCATATATTTAGTTAAATCAAGTTCAAATTCTAATAGTCATATTATATTTTATTTGTTGTTTCAAAAAGGTTGATCCTTTTCATAATAGACAATACAATTGTTTGGTGTATGATCAACCTTTTTGAAACAACAAATAAAATCTAATATTGACAAAAGTGCTGATTTATGGCTGGTTTTACCACATCACACAGTTCATATACAAAAGTACAAATTCTCGTGCCGTTGAACTTTTGTACCTTATGTCAGGTACGTAGCTAGGAATTTTTTTTTGGGGGGGGGGGGTTGCTTTCAAAAAATTTTTTTTAATTGTTCCTTGTTTTTTTTTTTTTTTGTTTGCTGGGGAACCTTTAAAATCGGTTTTTCTTATGTACACGGAAAAAAATTCTAACGTTTAAAAAAATTTGTTATTTTAAGTTAACCCTCTAACCGGCAAGCCCCCCTCCAGGCGGGGCATATTAAATTCGCCAAAGGGGTATTTTATAATAAGAAATTATACTTTTTCAACAGAAAACAAAATTTATAAAATTTTTTGTGAAGAATTTTTTTGTATACAATGTACGGTTTGGAAGCGAGAAAGTGTCAAAGATAAAATTTCGTAAAATTTCAAAAATTAAATATTTTAAAACAACCAAAAGTTTCAAAAATCTTAAAAACATATTTAAATTGACTAAAATAATTGATAGTGACCATGAAGTAAGACTGGAGCTTAAGCTATTCAAAAAGTTCTTTATTTTGGTCCAAGGACGCACAGGATTCCGTAAGAATACCTTTAAAGGACATCGCCTTAACTTCAAAACGAATGGCCGGATTTTTTTGAAATTTGGTAAAAAGAATATATTTGGTATAGGTAGCAAAGCTTATAAGTTTGAATAATATATATTGAAGTTTTGGTGCGTTTTCGCTCAATTTCGCATTTTTCGAAAAACGAAAATTGCTACATCCTCTTAAGTAACAGCACAAAAAATGTAATTTTTTTATTGCAATTTTTTCTTGGTAAGAGAAATAATTTGTGCCTAAACCTAGTAATTTTTATGCGCTAGTTTTCAAGATTCACCCTTAAACTATTTTTGATATTTTAAATGTTTAATAACACTCCTAGACGAGAACAAGAAATTCTAATTGAGTTTGTAATTTAACTTAACAAATATTTCCAGAAATTCTAAAAACGTCGTCCCCTGACGATTTCCTTAGGCAGGAATGAAATCCGGATAGGGACATGCCTACAACGGATTATTTTTCACAATTTGTTAAATACGTTTGGGATTTTAGCATATTTAATTCCTTTAAAGCAAAACAAAATATATTTTTTTATATTTTATACTTTTTGTGTTGTCTTTATGAAAAATTTCAAATACTTTTGGTTTATTTTTCTCACTTGTTTTAACACGATCCTTCGAGATTTTTCAATAAAAACCTTTTAATAGTGTTCGAGATTAGTAATGTTTATGCTGTAGATTTAATAGCCTTTTCAGTGCGGAGCTTTTAAAAAACACGTCTACTCACTTCTAAGTACAATTTGACCAAAAGGTTGTACTTCCCAGGAAAATTTTTAACAATCGGTAGCTAACCACACCTATTCTACAACTGGTTCCACTGCAACCGATTCCATGGAACTGGTTCCGGAACCAGAACCTGGGATCCAATATGGAAGGTATGACTGACGTAGAATCAGTTCTGGAACTAGTTGCAGAACTGGGCTTTTGGGACAATTTCAAACAAAAATAATCGGTGTTAGAATCGACAGTAGAAGAGGTTGTGAATGAAAAGCAGCTATTCTACAACCGCTTCTTTGGAACAGAAAATTTTCCTGGATTGTTCTATTATTTTTAATTAATTAAAAATAGTAGAAAAATTGAAACAAATTAAATATAATTATTATGATTGCGACATATCAAATCCAATATATTTTTAGGTGTACATTACGAATATGAAACCAAAATTTAAATCAGAGTCGCGGATTTCGCGAAATTGGAAAATTCCATACAAAAAATGTGTAATTTTGATCAGGATGCTTTCTTATATTTACCACAATTTTTGCATTAATACACTGAAAATATTATTACAGTAACTGACTGTAGTTTATTTAAAAAGTTATCCGTACATTTATTTTTAAATGATTATTTAGTTAAAATACAAAGAAATATATTTTTTAACTGTTTTTGTCGTTTATTTAAAAAATAAATTACATATAAATACGGATTTTCTGTTACAGTTAATATTTTCATTTAAAATGTTTTGTAAAAAAAAAGAATTCCTTTTCGATTTCTAGGTCAGTTAAAAAAACGAAATAAACTAAATATCATTTATTCTTACGGATTTTGTAGTTAATTTTTTGAAATTTTAAACAACAAAAAAAACATTAAAAAGCATTATTTTTTTAAGGATTTTGTAGTTTATTTATTAACATTTAAAAATAAATGAAATCTTCTTTTGATTTAAATGAAAAGTCAGTAGACCGGTTTTCAAGTGATTACCCATGTGAAAATTGAAATATATATGAACATACATGATCATACATTGACTAGTATATGATCATGCATAGTCATACATGATCATATACGTCAATGCATAGGTCAATGTATGACCATACATGATCTCATATATTTCCATATATCTTCGGATCCGAAATTTGAGGGTATATGGATATATATGGCCATATATGATCATATATGAGCATACATGAATCATATGTGAGCATATATGGTCATATATGAACATGTACGGTCATATACCCTCAAATTTCGGATCCGAAGATATATGGAAATATATGAGATCATGTATGGTCATACATTGACCTATGCATTGACGTATATGATCATGTATGACTATGCATGATCATATACTAGTCAATGTATGATCATGTATGTTCATATATATTTCACATGGGTATTCATTTATTTTGAATTACATTTTCAGTTAATTTAAACTAAAAACTATTTTGAGTGTATATATCTATGGAATGTCCTATTATGTGAGATAGGATTTTTGGTAGCAATAAAATTATAGCAAGCTAAGTAATAGAGAAATATTAAAAATATATGATGAGGATCCTAGGTAAGTAAGTTGCAAAAAGTATAACAAACGAGATAACCACCCAGACTTACATATTTGCCCTCTTAGAAAACACACAGATCGTTTTAATGTAATACTGTATTTAGACTGAGCAAAAACTACCTAGTTTTTCACCGTAACTAGTTTTTACATAAACATAAAAAACAAACAAAAATTAGTTTTTTACAAAAACTAGGTAGTTTTCGCTCAGTCTAAATTCATTAAACCTTTATTATTTTACTCCTAGAATGCTAAGAACTTTTTAATAGATTTTTAAATTTGCTAATGCATCTATTGCACCAAAATTTCAATACTTTTGATGTTAAATGTGAAATGAAAACGATATATTTTTATTCCGAAATACTTGCGAAATAATGAATTTTTGAGTTATTTAACCATAATTGTGTAAACAAAAAATTGTTTCAAGACAACTAACAATCTCAATAAAAATTTTCACTATTTCCGGTTTAAAGCACACATTTTGGCATATTTAACAGATATTAAAAATCTCTTAAATGTTTGGTAAATATTTAACAGATTTTTGCGCTGGTCTTCTAATAAAAATTTAATTTTGTGGAAAATATTCAACAAAATTACGCGTGCCATCGAAAATCCTCTCGCGTGCCACTAATGGCACGCGTATCATAGTTTTGCCAGCCTTGTTTTAGAAGAGCAAGGTAAAGAAAACGATCCATGGTTATCTCTATAAATACCAAATTCTCTCCATATATAAATCTCCATATACATATGCATCACATACATAAATCCATACATGTGCATTAATAAAATTTGAGGTAATATCTACATGTATGAACATTCAGGATCACGCACGAACATGCGTAATCATACATGTTGATGTTACCTCAAACTTCGTTAATGCACACAAATGGACATATACGATGGATGCGTCTGGTTTGTTATTAAAAAACTACTTTTTATATTTGTAGATATACATATTTTGTCTCGTAATTCAAAACTACGTAATTTAAAAAAAATCATTATGGGTTTTCATAGGAACTTATAAATTCCTTGTAAACTTTGTATAAATACAAACCATATTTTTTATGTAAAGAGTTTGACATTAAACTCATAAACATACCCAGGTTTACACCGTTTACGAGTAGAATACTAGTTTATATGAAAACGCCTATTGATATTTTGGATTTGTTTAAAAAATATTTTACGACATGTTTTCGTTTGTATTTAATACTTTCAAATTGAAATTTTTTATAAACCACTTTAATTTATAAACATGTATAATTCATCTATTGTGAATGAAATTTCATTTACTTTGAATGAAAATTCGTTGATTGTGAAAAATCCTTTTATACGAAAATGTTCATCTAGGGTTCTGGAAAAAGCGCTGGGGTTCCCGCTAACTGTTAAAACACATAATTTCCCACTGGGGGGAATAAAAAAGTGCTAGAATAGCGGGAAAAGCACCAAGTTGGAAACAGTGGTAATTGGTTGTATCCTTTATCATAATACAACCATACCACGTAGATGTTTTAGGGAGAGTTTGATAGAAGGACACAGTCTACTGGATAGTAGGATAAAATTTTTGCATTGATCACGCACTTGCATTAGTGACAGCAAAAGGTTTAACTTTTGACGTTTACAAAATATATAAGAAAACGGCAACAACACAACAAGTTTCGTGCCATTTCATTCTAACTAATGTCAAACAGCAACAATGTATCAAGAAGAAGAATTTTACTTTCATATTGGGCAAAATAACAAAGGGAACTTAACCTTCTATGGATGTTCTGTGCTCAGGGATTTATAATGACCGATACATGCTTTCGCTATGTATCAAGAGTAGTCGATTACATTTGTTGTTGTTGTTGTTGTTGTTTATTGTGTTTGTTGTTGTAACGCATCTACCTGGTTGCATCATGTCCTTTATTGGTGTTTGTGTATTTGGGTAGCAAAGAACAATTTTCTCTCTGCTATTCATTCCTCTCGCTCTCAGTAAAGTATTAAACTCGGCCTTACTGAATTTTTTTGTTTATATAATCCTGTCTTTTGTTCAATTAACTTCAGTCTTTTGTTGAGTTCGTTAGATAAATGTTTAATTGTGATACACATGTGCAACACCGACTGTTAATATAATATTTGCTTAAAGTGTGTTTTTAAATCGTTAAAATATAATTAAAAAATTAATATTCAAAATAAAGTGTATAATAGAATAAATTCACTAATAATAATTGTGCAAAAATTCCTACGGTGAAAACTACACGAATCTGATAAAACTAAACTCAAGTGCTTTGTTAATAATATTATGTAATTGTGCGTTAAATTGATTATAAAAATTGGTGATTCGAGCTGAAAATTAAAAACGGATTTTAAAAGGTAAAAACAAAATATTTTTTAACGGTGGGTCTCATACTGTTGGTTTAACTTAACTACCCGACTAAAAAAGTTTTAATATAATATTATATGATTTGATATAAATTTAAATGTTTATATGCGTGGCTTTATATAACCATATTCATTTATATTAACACTTTGGTTTTATAAATATGTTTGATATAACGTTATATATAATCATATGCGATTTGGTCTCCAGCCATATATTAAGAGATCTGCAAATATAGTTCATACATAATTATATATAATGGCATATAAGCTTTTATAAACCATATTATATCAAAATACATAACAAAGTTAATAGAAAATTGTATTAATTTTATATATAATTATATCTGACATGATATCTAATTATACAAAATTTTATAAAGTTTAACTGCAATTTTTAAATTTAAAAATAAAAATTAGAAAAACATGTTGAAATAAATATGGTTTAAGTTCAGTTATTTTTTCCGTGAAAAAATTAATTCTGAAAGTTATTTTTTTTTTATTTTATAAGACAGTTGTTCCGACAAATTTTTGTAATGTTTTATTTTGTCAGCTATTTCCAAGTTTATTAATAAAAATTTTTCTAAACATTAAGCATTTGTATTTAATATGAATGAAAATAAGTGATCTCAACAATATTTCCTAAAATTTTATTTGAAAATCTTCATTAAATTATATGTATTAATATATAATTTGATGAAGTTAGATAGACCCATTTTTCGGATCAAATTGTATCAGGTTAGATAACATGCTTATCTCACTTGATATAATTATATATTCCAATATTCGGATCAAATTAGATATGGACGTATATATGGGTTTATATATGGTGATATATGATTATATAATATCTTTTTTAGTCGGGTATTAAATAAAAGAAAAGGTGAAAAATTTTTACACAAAACAACAACAAATTTTTGGGTTAACTTTTAGTGAACTCTTAACCTTTAGTATGAGACCCACCGCACATGTTTAAATAAAAATCATATGTTCTTAGTTTAAATAAAAACTGTAGGTACGTTACGTACGCAGTTTTTATTTATTTTTCATTTTACATTATAAAAAATTTTCATTCAAATCGGCGCTCTTGAGCATTTAAGGAACAATATAATCATTCCAAATAGAATTGATGCTCTGGTCAGAAAGAGGTCACCCGATTAAGCTAATAAGTGTGTTCGTTTACTCCCGAAATTCTTACTATTTTCACTACAATTGGGAAGTTTTGTTTACTTTTTGTATTCATTTTTCCAGCTGTAGTAAGACATAATATTTAGTTTGTAGATTCTCATAAATGTTACGACATTTATTGTTTTTGAATTTTTACAAAGTTCAAAGTGAAACCTAAAGCGAAAAATTTTTTTTATCATTTTGTATGAAATGTAAAGATTTGCAGTGCTACTGCATTGTTGCCAACTTGGCGCTGTGCCCGATAATCTAGCGTTTTTTATTGCTCAAAGCGGGGGAAAACGTATTTTAGTGGTAAGCGGGAATTCTAGCCTTTTTTATACTGACACAAATTTTAAAATAAATGAAATATTAATTTCAAATTGACATTAAAATTACAGCAATTTGCTTTTAAGCCAAATAAATCCTCTTACACAGCAGACAAATTTGCTCTGAAATCAGGGAAATTTGTGCATTATCCCAATGATCAGTACTGAGTGCAAGCGTTTCTCTTTTTTATTATTCGTCTATAAGAATATTCTATAGAAGAAACAAAACTTAACAAACTATTTAGGGTCATATGCAATCAGTTTTAAAATTTATAAGTGACTTATAAAACAAAATTTTCGTGCAAAATTAATTTTATAAATGTGTTATTTTTGTTCCTTTTTCAGAAGAAAAAAAATTAAAAAAGCCATCTATTCATCTTGAGTGCTAGAGAAAACGTTCGAAAGGACATATAAAACGAGACAGGCCCTTCAGTGAAAATTCAAAAAGGTATAGAAAAAATTGTAGTTATGGATGCAGCAAAACTGTCAATACACCAGAGCGGCAATCAGGCAGCCGCCCTGCAACAAAAACAGCATCAGCAGCTGCAAAATCAATTAAATACACAGTTGCAACAGCAACAGCATTTACAACATCATCAACAACAATTGCCACAACAACAATACATAAATTTGCAATTACAGCAGCAGCAACAATTACAGGCATCACAACAACAACACGTTCACAATGGGCACCAGCAACAACAGATGCAAGTTCAACAGCAACCACATCTTTCACCTTTTAATGCAAATTCTGCATCAAACCTAAGTACGGGAGGCTCATTTGGTGCGCCAAACACAAACAATAACAAAAATGACAGCAACTCAAACCTATCCCAGGCCGCCCAACAACAACAAATTACGGGGGATGGCACCACCGAGGGTAATAAAATCTTTGATGATCTCATTAGTGATCTACAAGATTTTAATCCCGACTTTTTCAATGCCTTGGATGAGATACTCTTACAAGACATTACAACGAAAAATGATAATTTAGATATGAAATCCAAAAATCCCATGGCTCAAGTTTCAGCGACCTTTGATCGCCCCAGTAATGGAGGGCCTGGTAGTGCTATTGGTGGCATAGGTGGTCCTACACGTGGTGCTGGTGGCGCTGCTAGTCCCAATGGAAGTTATAATGCTTATGGAGGCGGTTTTGGCGATCCCAATCATTTTACGCAGGGTCTTCCACAACAGCAACATCAAAATTCAGCATCACAACTTCAGCAAAAACAGATGCAACAACAACAACAACAACAACAGCAGCAGAATATGTCTCAAGATAAAATGGGTGTTAATGGTCCCATGAGTTTGGGCAATTTTCCTAAACCAAATGTACCCAGCCAACAACAGCAATCTCAAAGACAAAATCCTGCACAACAATTACTGTACCCATCCTATAATGCTCCCATGGGTACTTCGGCTGCTGGTAATCAAAGCATAGCTGGTCACAATTTTATGCAGGGACCCCAACAGCAAAAACAATCGCAACAACAGCAACCACAACCGGCGAATAGAAGGGAGCCAAATCCAAAAGAAAATATTCCTAGTATGGGTGGCGGTGGAGCTCAAAATCCATGTGGTTCTAATATTAATGCTAGTCCCAATAATGGTCCAACTTCTCAGCAAAGCAGACCTGATGTATCTCAGCAACAGACCACTGCCAACACATTACAAATGAAACAGACTCAACAGTTGCACTTCATTCAACAAGATGGTGCTCACGATATACCGGTCTCTGCTGGACAACATTTACATCAGTATCTGAGTGGTGATATAAAAAGTAATGTACCAGTGGCAGCTGAACAATCCATGAAATTATCACAACAGCAACAACAAAATCCAAACGCCCAACAAGGACAGCAACAAGTACCGGCAAATGTGAAACAAAAGCGAAACAAAAGTCCTTCAGCCGCCTCAGCCGGTAATAAGAGAGCTAAAAAACCGAAGGCTAGTTCTGGCCCTGGACCCAATAATGGTCCATATAATTCCAGTGGTCAACGAGTACCCGATGGTCCTAATCCTACTGGAGCTAATACTGGTCCTTCGAATCTTATGTCCGGTCCAGGCGGTCCTAATTCTAATGTCGCTGATACGGCTGCTTCAAATATGCGAATGGGTGGCATGGGTCTGGGAGCGGCCCGATATCCTCATCAAATGACATATCCTCATCCCGCGATAACAATGGTGGTTGGCCCTGATGGTGCACCTGTGAATATAAGTTATTTTAACTTCCTGCAACAACAAGAATTTCTACGAGTCCACACTATGCAACAACAGAAAAGTGGTATGGCTGGCACTCGCCCCCCGCTACCAGAGTACAATGCTACGCAGGTTCCGCTTATGCAGGCACAAATGATGCAACAAATTGTAGACGGTAGTGGACGTTTTCCTAATGTGGCAGAGCAGGCGGTAGATGTAAGAAAAATGACACAGCAGCCCATACCGGCATCAGATACAATGATGCGTCCACAACACTCTATGTCAATGCAACATTCTGCAGCTGCTGGTCCCCTATCAGCAATGGGTGTTAAAGTTGCACCGGGAGGACAACAGAAACCACCCAAAGTACAAGCAACACTAGTTGGCATGGCAATGGGCTCACAAGAAGAATGGCGGCGTACGATGATGCCACAACAACAAATGAGCTTTAATGGAGTATCTGGTGGTTATATGCGTTATGAACCGGTAGCTTCTAATAATAATGGCTTTATGGGTAACTCTCACGGAGGACCAATGATAAGTGGAATAAAGCCTGGTATGCAATTAATACCTGCCGAAATGCAACAACAAATGGTGCGCCAACAACAACAACATGTGCCATCACAAGAAATGATGGGTGGATCCAACAGCAGCAAGCCTAATGACATGCTAATGCAACAAATAATGCAACAGCAATCATTACAACAGGGCGGACCACAAGGCCAGGGGGGTCCAAATGCTATGATGTCACAAATGCAAATGGCCAGCATGCGTATGCAACAACAAAATGTAACCGTGCAACAACAACAACAATTTGTACAACAAGCTACTACTACATATCAACAGCAACAACAGCAGACGTTACAAATGTCCCAACAAGGACCAGGTAATACAACAACTGGTTCCATATAATTCCAGTGGTCAACGAGTACCCGATGGTCCTAATCCTACTGGAGCTAATACTGGTCCTTCGAATCTTATGTCCGGTCCAGGCGGTCCTAATTCTAATGTCGCTGATACGGCAGCTTCAAATATGCGAATGGGTGGCATGGGTCTGGGAGCGGCCCGATATCCTCATCAAATGACATATCCTCATCCCGCGATAACAATGGTGGTTGGCCCTGATGGTGCACCTGTGAATATAAGTTATTTTAACTTCCTGCAACAACAAGAACTTCTGCGAGTCTACACTATGCAACAACAACAGAAAAGTGGTATGGCTGGCACTCGCCCCCCGCTACCAGAGTACAAGGCTACGCAGGTTCCGCTTATGCAGGCACAAATGGTGCAACAAATTGTGGACGGTAGTGGACGTTTTCCTAATGTGGCAGAGCAGGCGGTAGATGTAAGAAAACTGACACAGCAGCTCATACCGCCATCAGATACAATGATGCGTCCACAACACTCTATGTCAATGCAACATTCTGCAGCTGCTGGTCCCCTATCAGCAATGGGTATTAAAGTTGCACCGGGAGGACAACAGAAACCACCCAAAGTACAAGCAACACTAGTTGGCATGGCAATGGGCTCACAAGACGAATGGCGGCGTACGATGATGCCATAACAACAAATGAGCTTTAATGGAGTATCTGGTGGTTATATGCGTTATGAACCGGTAGCTTCTAATAATAATGGCTTTATGGGTAACTCTCACGGAGGACCAATGATAAGTGGAATAAAGCCTGGTATGCAATTAATACCTGCCGAAATGCAACAACAAATGGTGCGCCAACAACAACAACATGTGCCATTGCTAATGCAACAAATAATGCAACAGCAATCATTACAACAGGGCGGACCACAAGGCCAGGGGGGTCCAAATGCTATGATGTCACAAATGCAAATGGCCAGCATGCGTATGCAACAACAAAATGTAACCGTGCAACAACAACAACAATTTGTACAAAAAGCTACTACTACATATCAACAGCAACAACAGCAGACGTTACAAATGTCCCAACAAGGACCAGGTAATACAACAACTGGTTCCAGTGCATCCAATGGTTCAGTATTGGGCAACTCCAATGATTTATGTCTCGAACTTTTGGATAACTTATCAGTAGATGTAGATAGTTTTTCAACAGAAGATCTATTAAATTTACTAGATAATGACACTGTAAATATATAGGACATTTGCAATAGACCTAAGTTTATTTATTAAGTTAAAGATAAGTTAAAAGATGATTTCAAATAAAGGCTGGATAAGTATAATGTGAACTTGATATTTATTAACTCCCCTAAAGCGGCCCACATATTTGCCAAGTTAGCAACACATTAATTAATAGGAATAATTTCCATAGTGCTGCTTGTCTTTACACAAAAAATTAGTTTTTAATTTACAACTTGAAATAATTCATTAATTAATTTTGCACTGTTTCTGTTTTTGTACATTTGGAGGTTATGTTGAAATTATATACGTCGTATAAAATATTGTGATATCGTATAAAATATTGCAACATATATGTTGTGAACTTTTTGTTATATAATTTTTTATCTTTAGACACTTTATCATGACACAATATCATGACCAATAATATGACAAATTTGTATGACAATTGTCGTGTTTTTCTTAGAATAAGGGGAATCTAAATACCTTTTAAAGAAAATATTTAAATAAGTTTCCTATAAACTAAAATTCTATTAAGAATATATTTCACTTTCATTCTGCTTAAATATTGAAATAAAAAAAACGTTGCCTTGTTGTTGACATAAATAATTGAAATACTAAAGAAAAAAAAAGATGTTTTTGTTTTTATTATAATTTTAAATGTGATATTTTATTATATTATTATATTGTTAAAAAACAAATATATCGTATATTGTCAATACATAATTATTAGTATTAAGTTAATTTTTAAAATTATATTCAATCTATAAAGAAAATTGTTTGGGGTTTTATTTTACATATTATATACAAATATATGTATATTTTCTATTAAATAGTTTATGCAAAAAAAAAAAACATATTGTTTTTATTTTTACTGGCATTTGTTGTTTTAAAATTTACTTAAATATTTTTATCTTCATTTTAAAATTTGATTTGTTTCATTATAACAAATTTGCTAATTAATATTTTGCATGTTATATTTAAGGCATTATATATGTAGGTACATATGACATTATAGATAAAAAATATTCACAAATCATAAATCAACTTGAAAATATATCAAATCATTGTATTAAATATATAAAATTATTTTGTAACAAAATTATACATACATTTTCATTAGTAAAAAGAAAGTACAAAGACAACCAATTAAAAAGGAAAATCCCAAATAATTAACAATTCTACAAAAACAAAATATCCCAGCAAAATATTGGTAATGACACCTCATTACTATCTGCATTACCAAAAATGATATATCATTACCTTTTGCATTATTTTATAATATAAAATAATGAATTCCTAATAACGGCCTAATGTATTCATTGTTTCTAATTATAAAATAATGACTTACTCGTACTAGTTGAAATAAGTACTTTTTACACAGTTACATTTTTTTTTATTATATATAAATATGTTTTATGTTTAAATTTTTATGACGAGTCCTAAAATAACACACTACAGAAAACTTAAATTTTTCTGAATGTATTTCCTTAGGCTAATAGTATTTGCCTAACTACTTGTTTTTAAGAATCAAGTAAGCAATCGGATAACCACTTATAATTCAACTTTTTGTAAGCATGTGTGTAACCACTTATTATTCAATATCTCATAACTACTTATTTCTCATTTTTTCGTAAGCGAGCGGGTAAGCGTGACTACTTATAAAAACGACCACGCCAAACAAAAATAATAAGTTTAGACGCCAAAAAATAAGTTGTTTGGAGCTATGAATTTCTATTATATAACCACTTATTTGGTAATGAAAGATTTTGCTGGGATGTTATTTAAAATAAAAAAAAGAGACTGAGTTGATAATGCAAAAAATTTGCAGCTAACAAAATAAATGAACATTTTATAAAATTATAAGTTGAATTGCTTTTTGTTACTTAAGGAAATGCTAAAAAAATATATCAGGTTTGTATCAATACATTTCTAGTAAAACAAGTAAAAAAGCAAAAAATGTGAAATTTGTCAAAATATACAAAAGTACTCGAAGGAAAAAATTTAAAAAAAACGAGTAAAAGAGTTGAAGTCAGGCATGCCGACTATATAATATCCTACACCAGTCTGGGTAAAAGGCAACTAATGTTTGGATCCGAAATTCGAATGGGTTAAAATGGACTTGTGTAAACATTTTCTATAAAATGATAAAAGAGGAGAAAATCGGAAATATAGTCCATATGGGCGATAGGTCCAAATATGGACCGATCCTATTTAGAATCAATAGGCTTTGTGCTTAGGACCATGTGAGTTAGTGAACCAAATTTCATTGTAATATCTTCGTATTTGTGACCTGAAACATATAGGGTGTTTTTTTAAGCTAGATAGAACTTTAAATTGTAAAAAGTAACACAAAAAATTAAATTTTGATGAAACATTTTTTTTTATTTGTTTCAGTATACTCTGACAAATCATCATGAATAGACTCACGCTTGAACAACGCTACGAAATTATCCAAATTTACTTTGAAAATCAGTCGTCGATTCGCGCAACTTATAGACGCAAAATTGTGTTCAGCGATGAGGCGCATTTTTGGCTCAACGGGTTTGTTAATAAGCAAAATTGCCGCATATGGAGTGAGACCAATCCACAAGAGACCCTACAGACTCCATTACATCCAGAAAAATGCACCGTTTGGTGCGGTTTTCGCGCTGGTGGCATCATCGGACCTTATTTCTTCAAAAATGAGGCCGGAGCTCGCGTTACGGTCAATGGAGATCGTTACCGCACCATGATCAATGATTTTTTGTTTGAAAATATGGATGACATTGATCCGGAGGAGATGTGGTTTCAACAGGATGGCGCTACGTGCCATACGGCGAACGCAACCATCGACTTATTGAAATCAAAATTTGGCGATAAGTTGATTTCGAGAAATGGACCTGTCAATTGGCCTCCAAGGTCGTGCGATTTGACACCTCTCGATTTTTTCCTGTGGGGCTACGTGAAGTCACTGGTTTATGCTGATAAACCAGCAACAATTGATGCCTTGGAGGACAGCATTGTTCGTGTTATTCGTGACATACGGCCAGCAGTGCTCGAAAAAGTGGCCCAAAATTGGACGTCCAGAATGCGCTTCGTCAAGAACAGCCGCGGTGCCCATATGCCCGAAATCATTTTCAAATGTTAATGTCACGTATTGATCTTTCCAATAAAAAAAAAAATTTGATTACAATTTAATTTTTTGTGTTATTTTTTACAATTTCAAGTTCTATCGGGCTTAAAAAAACACCCTATATAACCAAGTCAATTTTTGGGGAGGGGGACCTATATATGGGCACTAGTTCTAAACATGGACCGATTTTAACTGAAATAGGCTTCGTCCTTTGGCCAACATAAGTCTGTGTACCAAATTTCATCAAAATATCTTAATATCTGCAGAGTGCGCACAAGAATGAATGGACAGACGGACCGATGGACAGACGGACCGATGGACAGACGGACATCGATAAATCGAAATAAGAAGTGATTCTGAGTCGATCGGTATACTTTAAGGTGGGTCTAGGTTCAATATTTTTTGGTATTACAAACATCAGCACAAACTTATTATACCCTCTCCATGTAGTGGTGTAGGGTATATTGAGATAGAACCTCTTCGAAATCAGAAAAATCTTCATTCACGATAGTACTTCAAGTAGTCGGCAATTGATACTCAGGAATATTAGGAATCATTCAAAGAGAAATAGCTTCTCTTGGAAATTGCAAACTTTTCTTTACTGAATGACGGTTCTTTAGAGAAATACTGGATAAGAATGGGTCAAAAGAATCAATGGCTCTGTTAAAAATATTAGGTAACATATATTGTATTCGGCAGAATCCTTTCGTGCATGCTCAATGCGATCCTTTTATTTCTCGCCTCAGAAGCATTTTCTCCAGCGCATCCAAAAGCCACGATTGAGGCTTGTACTATTTGTGAAGAATGTGCTAAAATTTTATATAAGGTCGCTGACATTGGGTAACATTCGTAATTTTGAAAATATATTTCGGCAGTTGCACTCCTACAGTTTTCGACACTTAACTCAAAATTACAAAAAAATTGCAATTAGTAAGATTTGCAAGTGTTTTAAAAACTCGATATTAAATCAAATAATTCCGGATTTAAAAATTATCTTCGCGCCGTATTGCCGTCGTTCGTTGAGCTACTCCCATTACTTTTCGGCTTATGGACATGAATAGCGATTTTCTACCAGAATTGTTGTTGAATTTCACTTTTTCTTTGTTGCACTAGTACTTTGTCAGCATTTCGAATTTGCCATTTTTTGATATGAAGTCTATATGAAAGATTCAAAATAAATTCTAAGCATCAAATTCAGGCATGTAATGGTACTCTAAGGTACTTTTTTGGAAAAGATACTTTTTTGGAAGAACCCGTGTAAAAAAGATCAGATCTGGCCAGATCTTAGTAGATCTAATTTCAGTAGAACTAATTAGATCTCAAAATTCAGTAGTGACTATCGTGTGATAAAGTCGTTGTTTCGGATGCAGACTAATGCTTTTTGTACGGGTTGCTGTAAAGCAGTTGGTGCCGTTTTTGTAAAATGCAAAAATTGCTGTGGGTTATACCATATATTGTGTTCCGGAGTTAATAGTAATGATCAGGGTAAATTTTTTTTGGCATTTTCCATTAAATTCTATTTTTTGCCATTTTTTCACTTATTTTTTAAAAATGCCATTTTTACAAATCCTTGCCAAAAAAGCCATTTTGTCTATTTTTTTAGACCTTTTATCAAAAAAAAGCTATAAAATTCAGTAAAAAACTCAATCTTTGTAAATAATTTTTGTAAAAAATATACAAAAAAACGATATTTTTTTTAAATATTCAATAAAATTTCAGATTTTTTTATATATATTAATAAATTCTAAAAACATTGTTTATAATTGCAACAAATGCGTTAATTCTTATAAAGATTTAAATGCAGTGGTGTTTACGTCATCAAACGAAATAAAAGAGCTAAAAACTCTATTTCATGCATATTTGAACAAAATCAATGCCAATGAGAGTGTTTGGTCAGAAAATAAAATAACACAAACGTATGAGAAGAGAGAGCCTTTGTTTTTCTGAAGACTATTCTGTAAGTTACGCTGCTACTGCGATATCCGAAAGTGACATCACAGTAAGCAATGCTGTTAATTATGCTGCGACTTCAAAAACTGAAAGTGACATCCCTTCGAAGAATGCTGCTGATATACGAGTACGTCTAAGAAGAGAAAGCATATATCTTGCTGATAAAAATAATGCAGTTGATGTAAAATCTGATAGAAAATGCCCAATAAACAATTTTGTGTGGAATAAGGTGACCAAAAGGAAGCGTAAACAACTTCTTGTTGGAGAAAGCAATAACAAAGAATTAGATATTATTGGTGATAAAAACTGGGTCCATATATCGTCATTTAGCCCGAAAGTAACGGCTGACCAAATTATTGATTATGTTGTAAAGTAAGCTGAAATTGCAAAGCATCATCTAGAATGCTAAAAATTAGTTAAAAGGGGTGCAGATCTCAATGAATTAACGAAAATTTCATTTAAACTTGGCATTTCGGCTGGGCTACATAATGAGCTTTTGAAACCCTCTCTATGGCCCGCTAAAGTAATAATTCGTCCTTTTAAATTTGCTTTTTATACCCTACACCACTATGTGGTCAGGGTATTATAAGTTTGTGCTGATGTTTGTAACACCAAAAAATATTGGTCCTAGACCCACCTTATAGTATACCGATCGGCTCAGAATTTTTTTTTATTTCGATTTAACGATGTCCGTCTGTCCGCCCGTCCGTCCGTCTGTCTGTCTGTCCATGCATTCTTGTGCGCACTCTACAGGTCGCAAATATTAAGATATTTTGATGAATCTTGGTACACCGACTTATGTCGGCCCAAGGACGACGCCTATTGATCGGTCCATGTTTAGACCTAGTGCCCATATAAGGGTCCTACCAAAATTATATTGTTTATACGTTGCAGGTCGTAAATATTAAGATATTTTGATGAAATTTGGTACACAGACCTATGTTAGCCCAGTAACGCAGCTTATTGATTTTGGTGAACATCGGTTTAGACCTAGTGCCCATATAAGGGTCCTACCAAAATTATACTGTTTATACGCTGCAGATGGCAAATATTAAGATATTTTGATAAAATTTGGTACACAGATCTATATTGGCCCAATAACGCAGCCTATGGATTTTGGTGAACATCGGTCCATGTTTAGACCTAGTGCCCATATAAGGTCTGACTAAAATTATACTCTTTATACGCTGCAGGTCGCAAATATTAAGATATTTTGATGAAATTTGGTACACAGACCTATGTCAGCCCAAGGATGAAGCCTATTGATTTTGGTGAACATCGGTCCATGTTAGACCTAGTGCCCATATAAGGGTCCCCCCAAAATTAGCTTGGTTACAAACTGCAGGTCGCAAATATTAAGATATTTTAATGAAATTTGGTGCGCTGACTCACATTATAGAAAATTTTGACACAAGCCCCATTTTAACCTATTCGAATTTCGGATCCAAACATTAGTTGGCTTTTAACCAGACTGGTGTAGGGTATTGTATAGTCGGCATGCCCGATTTAACCTTTTTACTCGTTTAAAATTAAGCTATTAAACAATATATGTGACGCGCAAAATAGAAAGGGACCTAAGGGTAAAAACCGGTTTTGTTCAGGAGAGCTATTTTAAAGATTTAAATACGTGTATCTTTGGTGTACCATCAAAAAAAAATTGATTTTTTTACCCTTAGGTCCCTTTCTCTATGCGCTGTCACATATACATAATAATTTTATTTTATATGTATTAAATGGATAAGTATATTAATCTAAGTCTGTAAGGAATTAATGTTCCATTGACTAAATAAATACATAAATAAATAAAATTTGAGATCTAATTAGATCTGATCGGATCTAGACAGATCTATGGTACTATATATAATCAGATCCAATTTGATTTTGACTTTAAACTAAAATTAAGGAACGTGTTCCTATAATCTGATCTTTTTCCAGAGTAATTCTTTAAACAAAATTTGTTTTGTTTTCATAAAGTGTATCACATGTACCATATCTGATCATATGTGATCAGATCTGGTACCGGATCTAATTAAAAATGTAAAATGCCTGACTGTTTGAAAAAACTTGACTGCTTTTGCTATGTCTGCGGCAGGCATACACTTAAGGAATACAAGGTTTAATTTTTCAATAGTAAAGTGGAGGATATATAGATATAAACTTTATTATGAACTGGAAGTTTTTCCAGATGAGCCATGGGTGCCAAATCATATCTGTCGAAATTGCTACAACGTCTTGATGCTGTGGTCTAAAGGTAATACAAGTTTTGATTGATATTCTTAGCGCGACAATAATTTTGTGAAATTATTGGTTTTTAAGGTGAACGAAACTCAATGAACTTTGGCATTCCTATGCGTTGGCTAGAGCCAGGTGAGCACGTGTCATCAGCTTTGCTTCCAGTGTCCAGTGTCACATTCGGATATGCTATGGTACCTGCACTACCTGTTCGCAGTCCAAGTCAACGTCGGGGACCTGGCACAAGCATCGAAACCAAAACCATCGTCTCTAATTTTGTACAATTCGAAGAAACATCAAGCCCAAAATTAATGTCACAAGAGCATTCAAATGCTTTGGTGAGAAAATTGGGGCTATCAAAAAATAATGCAGAAATATTAATAGCCGACTTGAAAAGCCTTAGTTTGCTCGAGCCTGGAGTGAAAGTTTCGATGTTTAGAACTAATGATTCTGTAAAATGTATCTAGGACGTAGTGAAATACGAAGAGCATAAATGGCGTGCATGTTGCGATTTCAAAGTAGATGACTTTCTCTCTGGAATGCAGTCTCGATATGTAAAGTATCCATGCTTTTTATGCAAATGGGAGAGTAGATGGCGTGGCAAATAGTATACCAATCCAGAGCGAACACAACATCATTCAGGCGCCCTGGTACCAACACAACAAAGTCCTCTGCGACCGCAACTTATACAATAAAACTTGGTGTGGTTGAGAACTTTCTAAAAACTTTAGATACAAATATGCGAGCACTGAAGCAAAAATGGTGGTGAAATCAACTAAAATCCATATTAAATTGATGAAAGAATGATCACTAGGGCAAGGAATTCCATGCAAATGCATGTTTTTTATCTATAGTCCAAAACTAATATAGACTAAATATTTATCCGAATCATCAAATTTAGAACAAAATTGCCTCGATTTGTAGTTGCATATTTTTGCATATTTTGACTTTAAATGCATATTTGGTGCCTTTTTAATGCATATTTTGTGCTCTTTAATGCATATTTTTCATTTTTAGGAGCAGTTTTTATTTTGTAAAAAAAAATAAAAAATTTATACGTTTTCATATTTTGATTCAATCAAAGTAAACATTCTTAAAACTTTATTGACGTATGGGAAATCTTCGAGTTTCTATGTCTGTTTGCAAAATAACTAACTTAAATATATTTCTAAGTTTTAAAGTGCATTATTTATGCAAAAATAATAGTTTTTAGTGCATATTTCTTATATTTTTAATGCATAATTTTCATTTTTGAACGCATATTTTAGGCGCATATTTTCCATTTTTAAGTGCATGCAATTCCTTGCAATAGTGATCACTATACAACCAACAAAAATATCGTCAAACTATTTTGTTGTTTTACTAATATATTTTATTCAATTCAACAATGTGTTTTGTTCAATTATTTCATATTTTATCGATTTATTAATATTTTTAGATTTATATTTTATTATTTATTATATTTTATCAATGTAAAGTCTAAACAAAATTTATTAATTTAAAAAAATATGAAAATAATGAAATATAAAATTGAAAAAATAATACTTATGTATACACTCAATGTATATTTTAAATACATTTTATGTTTAAATAAATAGTTTACTTCACAATAAAAGAAAATAATTTAAAGACAGACAATATGAAACATAATTGCAGTATTTAAATTTTACAATTTACATAATACTCGTAACTATAAAATTACATAAATTTATGTTAATTCAAATTAATAAATATTCACTGAATAATTCACATCAAGTCACTAAATTTAGTTTGTTAATTTATAAATATTTCCAACTATTGCACGCTTACACGAGGAATGACGCGACAGAACTAACCACACTCAATTTTTTATGCAGATTTAATAAGTTTTTTCAAATTGAAGAACAATTTTATTAAATTAACTTTACTGACTTTTCAACAAAATTTTTTAGACTTAACAAATGCAGTTTTGTTAACTACCTACCTACTTGACTAAAATTTGTCAAAACAACAATTGCTACGTGGAATATTTTTGCTAACAATAAGTAAGTGCACTTAAAAAAAAAAAAAAACAATTGATTTGATAAAAACATATATTAATTTGAATAAAAAAGATATTGTTTTAACAAATTCACTTACTATTTTTGGTTCATTGAGCATTCGAGTTTTTGAAGTCACTTTTTCCAGAACTTAGTGAAGCAGAGAAGGTATACAGTTTGTAGTAAACAAATTTTGTTTATATTTTGAAAATGCGTTTGTTTTGTCTTAAATCCAACAGGTGTTTTTGTTGGCCCTGGTATAAGGAAGCTTGTGCAAAATGCTAAATTCGATCTTATGCTCCCCCAAACGAACTGACTGCATAGAAAAGCATTAAAGATGTTATATCAAATGTTCTAGGCAAATTTCGATCTTATTCTGCTCACACATACACCAACACCATTCTAAAAGGGTTCGAAAAATTAGGGGTTCATATATCAACGAAAATCCAATTTTTGAACTCACATATGGACCTCTTTGAAAATCAGTTGTCAACGGAATCTGATGAACATGGCGAACGTTTTCATCAGATATGTCTACCTATTGAAGAACGCTATAAAGGGAATTTGGCTCTTATAACAGAGTTGTGTTGGATATTATTCGATAATGGTGTCGAATTCTCAAGAGCGAAAAGGAAAGTGAATTGAAAATAAATGAATTTAAATAAAGTGGGGCATACACGTTCAATGTTATTGATCAATTTTTCAAAAAATCAACCAATCAGAACATTTTATTTTTAAATACTTTGTTCTGATTGGTAGATTTTAAAAACATTGATCAATAATATTGAATGTGTATGTCGACCTTAAACGGTGAACACACCAAAACTGCGCCACTTAGAAACTAATACCAAAAAAAAACCAGATGGAACAAAAGAAAACATGCTCTTGTCATATTATTTTATTTACTAGAACTTTCTTAACATGCCATATTATTTTTATTTGGATTAGTAAGCGTCATCAGTGATGACTCATCACAAACATTAAAATACACTTACTATAAATTTTCTACACATCAGAGTACCAAGCCGACCGGGGCAAAATCGGCGGCGCGCCGCCGCCGACCACTTTTATGCTTTATTAGCCGCCGCCGTTTCAAACCACTCGCTTCGGCTCAAAAGGGCAGCCGACCAAAACAAGAGCCGCCGAATTTTTTTACCGCCGCCATTTTTTGTAATTTATTTTTCTTATTTTAGAGATTAATCAGAACTGGGTCGACAACGGCAATTGCTTTTTCATATATTTTGTATGGCTAACTAACTGGTAACTATGGTTAAGCACTAAACTCAGTTTTTTTTGAGATAAGTTAACAGGTCTTAAGCGTGTTCAATCAGAAAAGAATTAATTTTTCAAAGCTCTGTTATTAACAGTGCATAGAAAAGAATTCGAGCCATCAATCCAGCCGCCGCGGGTTTATATACATAAACGCCTTCGCCGCCGTAGTTGTTTTGGTTGCGCCGCCGCCGCCTAAAATTTTGGGTCGGCTTGGAACCCTGATACACACCTCACCATCAAGCGCCATCAAGCACCATCAATCACTATACACTAGCGCCCCTATCGTTTTCTTTTTAAAATACAAATATTAAAAAAGTTGCCAACAAATTTATCTATATTAGCTGATATATTGTTAAAATCGTTTATAAAAAAATAGCTAAATATCAGGAGAAAAATTAGTTCAGGTCATAGGCGTACCTAGACCATTTTTCTGGGGTGGGCAAGGGACCCATTAATATTCGGCTGTTTATTTGCCCTTTCTCAGACTCTTAAACTTAAAAAACACTTTCGACATTATGCTTAGAATTTTTCATACAAAAGACTTTAAAAATGTATCCCTCCCCTCTGATAAAATTTTCATAATATTCAAAATTAAATAATACTGGTAGCTTATCCTAGCAAAATCGCCATATTTTTATAGAAAACTCTGAAAAATGCATGTTTTCTAATGAAAACCTCGTACAAGGAATGTATTCCAATCTATACTCTCAGATTAGTATGAAATTTAGATATTTGATGGAAAAAAGAAACCTAAGATCAACCTGTCTCATTTTTTCATCGAAATCGGCGAATCCATCTAACCCCATATTTCGACCACTTAAATTACTGAGGTGGCCAAAAACCGTAAGATGTTCATTTTAAAATTTTTGTTTCTACAATATATGTGACGCGCAAAATAGAAAGGGGCCTAAGGATAGAAAGGGACCTAAGGTCAGGAGAGCATGGGATCGGTCCCATTCGATACTCAGATGTTGTCCACAAAAAAAAAATGGACTTTTTACCCTTATGTCCCTTTCTCTATGCGCTGTCACATATTGAAATTCACCAAAATAGTAGTGCTTAGTTTGAAGTAACTTCCTTATTAGGTATTAACTAATTATTGGTTTAGAAAACTACTAAATTTAATATATTAATCTCACTAAAAAAGATTCCGCGATTTTTTCCTATTAAAAATAATTTTCCATTTTCTTATCAAATGCCTTCAAATGCTTATCTGTGATTTTAGTAATTTTTCTTAAAGGAAAACTCTTACGTCCAGTTTTATAATCAGAACTAATATCGATATGTTTCTTAAATATTAGAATTCCAGCAAATTATCTAACAGTAGACATTTTTCCAACTAAAAACACAGGATTAAACAAAGAAATTATAATATTGTGATACTTTTTGCCATCAAAATCGTAGACACCAGAATTACAGGTAGATTTTTTTAAATTCTGGGGTGGGCAAAAAGAAGTCTAGGGTGGGCTTAGCCCACCCCAGACCGGCCTAAGTCCGCCAATGGTTCAAGTACAGCACAAATATGTTTTTGTGGTGAAATTGGATAACTAACAACTTTAGCTAAACAACGGATTTAAACGAAAATAACAGGAAAAATTAGTTCAACTGAATTAGAACGCGTTTAACAGACTTTTGTACTAACTTTTTTTTATGAGTGTAGTTGACAGATTTCATTATTGATGCTTGCAATATCCCATTATTGATATTTGCAATTTAAGCCATACGGAAACCTCTTCATGGGATCAAAACATTTGTTTTTTGAAGTATACATCGTACTATTAAAAACTTTTTTTCACATATCTTAATCGAAATCAACATATTACTTTTATTACGCCGTGTATTTTTAAAAATTTTTTGAAAAAATTGCTTTGGGGGAAAAAAAATCAAAAACTTTTTTTTAAATCATTATATGGCAACCCTGAAATTACAATGTTTATGGTTTTTTAAATTAACATTTATAGTCAGGGTATCACAACATTTTTACTGCATTGTGAAACCGCCTTTCTGTAAAAAGTTACAGGGTCTTAAAAGTAGAAGTGTTTTTAAAGACACGTTGGTAAAATTTGAGTTAAGGTGGCACGCGATAAATTTTTACAAACAAATTTGTCAGTTTCTGGTACTCAGCGTAAAGGTACTGCCCTATACCATTACCCTCAATTTGTTGCATGGATTTATAATTTGCTTCCATTTAAATTTTTGGTAATTCTTTAAAGTTAGTGTGCTTTAAAGAGACATCGACTTAAAAATGGATTAATTTGTTTTACAATTTTCGTGTACTTAACAAGTTGTTATTGTTTTTGTTGGTGTTCCTTTTTTCGTAATGGTTATTGTTTTTTAATTTTGTTTATACAATTGTTATAATTTTGTTAGCGTCTTTAACTTCCCTATAGGAATTTCTCCCCCATTTTATTTATTTTTTACAATACAATTTCTTAACTGAAATGTGTTATGTTTGTATTCACTTATTTATATGTATTTGTGAGCATGCAAAAATGTAGGCCGCTTAATATTTTATTGTGTTTTATGAAACTTTCACAGTTCCCAGCAAAATATTGGTAATGACACCTCATTGCTGTCTGCATTACCAATAATGATATATCATTACCTTTTGCATTACTTTGTAATATAAAATAATGATTTCATAATAACGGCCTATTGTAGTCATTGCTTTTAAATATAAAATAATGACTTACTCGCAATAGTTTAAATAAGTACTTTTTACATAGTTAAATTTTATACATTTATATTTATTACATGTAAATATGTTTTGTATTAAAATTTTTATGACTAGTACATACATACTAGCAAAAACTTTAATTTCTCTGTATGTATTTCCTGAAGCTAATAGTGAATTTGTGAAACTCCTTATTTTTAAGAATCAAGTAAGCAGTCGGATAACCACTTATAATTCAACTTTTTCTAAGCATGTTTGTAACCACTTATTATTCAGAATCTCAAAACTACTTACTTCTCATTTTTTCGTAAGCGAGCGGGTAAGCGTGACTACTTATAAAAACGACCACGCCAAACAAAAATAATGGGTTTAGACGCCAAAAAATAAGTTGTGTGGAGCTATCAATTTCTATTATATTACCACTTATTTGGTAATGAAAGATTTTGCTGGGTTATATCTTATAACGTTTTGCAAGTTTTATGTTGATTGCTCTTTCCTACATTTGCTTCTTTGCTGACTTGTTTTTCCATTTCACCGTTCAACTTAACTTCCCAGCAAAATCTTTCATTACCAAATAAGTGGTAATATAATAGAAATTGATAGCTCCGCACAACTTATTTTTTGGCGTCTAAACGCATTATTTTTGTTTGGCATGGTCGTTTTTATAAGTAGTCACGCTTACCCGCTCGCTTACGAAAAAATGAGAAGTAAGTAGTTATGAGATTCTGAATAATAACTGGTTACAAACATGCTTACAAAAAGTTGAATTATAAGTGGTTATCCGACTGCTTACTTGAATCTTAAAAATAAGGAGTTACACAAATACTATTAGCTTCAGGAAATACATTCAGAGAAATTATAGTTTTTGCTTTTTTATATTTAAAAGCAATGACTACAATAGGCCGTTATTAGGAAGTCATTATTTTATATTACAAAATAATGCAAAAGGTAATGATATATCATTATTGGTAATGCAGACAGCAATGAGGTGTCATTACCAATATTTTGCTGGGTTACTAACGAAACTGAAATAAAATTATAAAGATTAATGACTCTTAAAAGTAAAAATTGAAATAAAGATCAAAAACAAATTGTGTAGGGATGCCAAAGAAATTTAGAATGAAATTTAAAAATGTATAAGAACTGTATGGCTTAAAGCACATAAAATAATTAATACTGTTGTAAAATTTAATTAAATTCTTATTTTTATATAATTTTCTGATTTAAATAATTGTACACCTTGTCGAATTGCGGTTAAGGCGTATTCCCGATTAATATGAAGTAATTTTAATGTTTCTAAATTTTGAAAGCAATTTTCGTGTATAAAACATCACAAAAAATTTATTCTTTTTTTTTGGCTTAAAATAATACTAATAATTGTTGATTTTAACAAATTCTTTTGTTAAATTTAACAAATCTAAATTTTAGTAAGAAATTAGTAAAAATACAGTTTTATTTGTAATTATACTGAGTCGTAAATTTTGTTCAAATATAGGGTCTCCGGACCCTACCCGGGTAGCCAGTCCTTATTATCTAAGGGCATGTAAGGTCACTCCTCAAGAGCAAAAATTTTGTCCGTTTTGCTCTATCTCGCTTAGTTTTCGAGATATGGGGCATTTTATGAAGTGCAAAATTTTTATTAAAAATTTCCGAGGGTCCAAGGCCCTACCATAGTCTATTTTTGGATAGAGATAACCCCTTCCGCTGGGATATTATATGGTTAGGGGTAGTCGAAATTTTCTCTCTTAGTTTTCGAACTACAGGCCATTTAAAAAAAATCGGGAGGGAAAGAAATAGCGCCATCTTTAAAACTTCGGATACACTGTTGGCGGCATCTACTAGGTAGTAACAGAAACATAAAAATATTATATTTTAGCAACAAATTTTTTAAAATTTAACAAATGGGTTCTTAAAAATTAGTTATAAATAGTTTTGAAAATTAACACTCAAAAAAGGTTGATCATTTTCCTGATAGACAATACAATTGTCTCGTAGCCATCACGCTAACTCTCATCAGTTGTCCGCAATAAGAAAATGATAGCTTTAATAAACCAACCAAGACATTACATAAGGTACAAAAAATCAACGGGAAGAGAATTTTGTACTTTCGTATATGAACTGTCTGATTTGGTAAAACCAGCTATAAATCAACTCCTTTTTGAAAGCAACAATTACATAAAAGTACCCTTTGGGTACTATTTAAATGTATGTTTGTGTGTTCGTTGTCAATAGATTTGTAAGAACAACGAACTTTAAACTCAAAACAAAATAAATATTTGAATGAGATTTTAGCCGTGGTATGCTTATTTTCCAACAATTATTTTAATTTTTGAATTGAAAATACAAAAATTGTTTTTTTTTGGACTTTCTATATTTTCATATATTTAGTTAGAATATTCTCGTCCAGTTGATTTTTTGTACCTTATCTAATGTCTCGGTTGGTTTAGTAAAGCTATCATTTTCTTATTGCGGACAACTGATGAGTTAGCGTGATGGAAAATGATCAACCTTTTTTGAAACAACAAATAAAATCTAATATGACAATATCATATTAGAATTTGGACTTGAGGTAGAAGAATATTCTAACTAAATACTTATATGAAAATATAGAAAGTCCGAAAAACCAATTTTTGTATTTTTAATGCAAAAATTAAAATAATTGTTGGATTAACACTCAAAACTAGTTAAAATACTGAGGATTTTTAGTATACTTAGTGTTAAATGAAGATAACTAAAATCTTTGTTTGAATCAGTGCTTCAACCAGAAGTATGTTAAAAATTAGTCAAATCGATTTGAAACCCGATTGACAGATTTTTCTATAACTCACTGAACGGAAATTACATTTCTGAAGTGTCTGAATGCTTGAGCGACTTAAAAACGAACTTTTACCAAAGAGGATTTAAAGAAAGGAGTTCTCATCCCAAGAAATTATGTTAAATGGTGCTCAAATATTTGTGTGGATGCTCGGGTCTGTTAACTTCCGTGAAGAATGAGAGAAACAAAAGAAAAATTAAAAAGTTAATAGGGTGTTTTTTTGTTTCACGATTATTAAATAAAACGGTAACAAAAACAACTTTAATAATGAAATAAATAATAATTAATTTAAATTAATTTTTTTTTGCTTTTAACTTTTGTTTTTTTAGTTGTAAAAACGATTTTATTATTTTTTATTTTCCCTAATTCCTTTATTTTTTCTCGTTCGCTGTCAAATTTCTTCATATTCTTTGTGTTTTTCCTCATTTTCATTTCGAACCCTGCTTTTACTATTATTAAATTAAAACAAAAACCAAATCGAATTGAGTAAAGTGTGATTTAATTCAATTATTAATGTTTTCTATTTAATTTATTAAAATGGAATTCAGAATTAAAAAATTTAATTATTGAATTAAATCTACGAAGAACTGAGCTCACTACAAGCAGGGTTCGTATGGTTTGACCTTATTTTTCAAGTTGCAATTTAATTAAGCAACAAGTAAACATTGCAAGGTAACGAGTTATCATTACAAGGTAATGCATGAGTATGTCGTACTCATTATCAAAGTTTTCCAAACTGAAAAGCTCCCTGTTAGTCGGGGCATATGTTTATACGAAATAAAAATAAACGAGGTGAGTGGAAAAGTAATAAAAATTCTTATAGTGGTTTTAGTTTTTTGTTGCTACTTTTCATAATTTATGGTTTTATTTTCATTTGCTGAAACTATTAAATAAATTTTTTTTATTTGTTTCAAAAGAATAAACATTGTTTACTTTGCGGTCAATTTGAGTTTCGTAATTAAAAATCTTGCAGAACTTATGGGTCTTTTGCGGTTGAGTTAAGTACTGTGGCAAAGATTTAATAACTTTATCTATAAGTATATTATATTTTTTTTTTATGATGGCTTTAGAAAGGCAAATAAGAGAAATAATAAAAATTCATTAAATGACCATAAAGTAGAATAGAAAGCTCTTGCTGATTACCAATGAAGTTGGTTTGTAAAATTACCTGAGCTTAAAAATTGTTGTAATAGTTAAAAGTAGAAGACATAATAAAGTTTGTGTATTCATTGAATTTCTTATATTTATTTATATATTTTATTATTGCATTATTGGCTTTTATGAAAACTGTCAAGAAAGTTGACTTTCTAATAAATTTATTTTCTTTAGAAAATGTATAAATTTGCTTATTATTGCTAAATTCAATTTTATTGAGTTTATAATATGTTTTTGATTACTGCTGATGTTAACAATAATATTGTTCATAGTGTTTCTACAGCATCTGATAGAAGAAGAAACTTCTATTGAAACACTATGAACAATAATAATGCAGTAAAATATAAACTTGTAAAACTTCAAAACACATATCGGTGCAGTTATTATAACATACTATAATTGGTGGGTAAACCTGAGTAGTCAAACCAATATTTACACCACAAAAAATAGGAACGGGATTTAAAAGTACTTTTCCGTTTTGGAATTATACTCTGCTCTACAATACTTCGTGGAAAGGCTATAATAAGTTTGTGCTGATGATGGTAAATTATAAAAAATATTTGACCTAGACCCACCTTTTAGTATACCGATCGACTCAGAATCCCTTTTTGTTTCGATTTAACGATGTACGTCTGTCCGTCCGTCTGTTGGAAATATTAATGTATTATATTCTGTATAATGACCAGAGAAGACTAATTTTATTTTTATGCTTTCTTGATTTATTTTCTGTTTTACACATAGTTGCTTCTTCTTGCTTTTTTGGACTTTCCGCTTCTTACCTTTTAAATTGCATTTTCTTAAGATTTTTGAACTCTAATTTGCATTTTTCTAAGATTTTAGCACAAAATGGTTTTTTTTGCTCATAAAAAATTTTTTTCTCACAACTTTGAACTTAAAAAAAAAGTGTTGTTTTTCCAAGTTTTTATTCCCTACACCACTACGTGGAGAGGGTATAATAAGTTTGTGCTGATGTTTGTAACATCAAAAAATATTGGACCTAGACACATCTTACAGTATACCGATCAACCCAGAATCACTTTTTATTTCGATTTATCGATATCTGTCCGTCCGTCTGTCCATGCATTCCTGTGCGTACTCTACAGGTCGCAAATATTAAGATATTTTGGTGAAATTTGGTAGACATATACATCGGCCCAAGGACGAAGCCTATTAATTTTGGTTAAAATCGGTCCATGTTTAGACCTTGTGCCCGGCTTTTTTACACGCCACGATTTGCTCTTCTTTTATCATGCATAGAAAATGCAAAGTCGTCAATAACTACTTTTGTGTTACATTAGCATGTTTTGCGACCATGTGTGATATCATTGCAAAGCCTGATGGTTTGCTAATATCGTATATCGTTGATTTTATTACAATGTCACAAAAAATGTTTATACTTTTGAAACATAATATAATTATTTTATATAAAAGAAAAATAATGTTATTTATATATGCAACAATAAAAGGAAAATGCCATAAAGTGCATCAGGCACAAAACTGCAACTATGATTTATGGTAACAATAGCAACAAACAGCAGCAGAAATAACAAAATATATTTAAACTTTTTAATAGGTAGTCTCCGGCATTCTACATGATTGCACTTCATTTTTATTTCATATATTTCGAAAAAAAAAATTAAAAAAAAAACAGTTTTTTCTACAAGAAAACAAAAACAAAATTAGTCCATAATTCCATATATGTGACAGCGCATAGAGAAAGGACCTAAGGGTAAAAAAATCATTTTTTTTTTTTTGATGTGGACAACATCTGAGCATCGAATGAGACCGATCCAATGCCCTCCTGAGAAAGGGGCCTAAGGGGACCTTAGGTCCCTTTTTATTTTGCGCGTCACATATGTACATATGAGTGTATATTAAGGTGGCCCAAAATTTAGATGTATCGTATATAGCCGAATTATTTTTCGTAATGTTCAGTCGGTTTTTTTTAACCAAATGGGTTATTATTTAGAGGTTGCAATAATTTTACAATATTTTTGTGGTAATATAGAAATTTAAAGAAAGGTTTTTGCTCACATTTAAAATCAAACTTTTTTAAAGTATTTAAGTCGACTAATCATAAGTCTTTAGTTAACTATTTCGCTACAGATTCTGTTTGGCTGTATAAATAGTATAGTTCTTCACCACACTTTATAAAAATGTATGAAATGTATTTTATTTTCGGTTTTGCAGCTTTAAAAACAACAGAGAAAAATCTATTAAACATTTTTCTAGACCTTGCAGAAAAAAACTGCTGAAATTAGTAGATTTTTTTGCTAAATTTTACTTTTTATTTTGTGTTAGTTAAGTTTTAGCTATTTAAAAATGGCAAATTATTAGTGTTTCCAATACGGTTAGTCTATTAAGTTATTCCTTGATTAATCGCATATATGTGGGTTAATGTTGAAACAAATAATATAAAACTCAAACAATTATTCTACCCAAATAAACGGCCAATAAAACCGGTTGCTTTTGCAGAAATTTCAATTAAAAACTAGTAAAAAAGTTAAATTCGGGCGGCATGCCATCTTGTTGAAAGTCAGCTAATTTTTGGATCCGAATTTTTAATGGATTGAAATGGACTTGAATCAAAATTTGTCTATAAATTGAAAATCGGAAATATAGTACATATAATGAGGTCCAAAGATGGTCATTAGAGCGTGCCACCTTACAGGCAAAAAAAAAGTGCGCTGTACACCCTCCAATATGAAGTATTTTTGCAAGAAGGTTTAAAAAAATTTTTTTTTATTTTTTTTTGCCGAACGTAGGGGTTGCCATTTTAAATTTTTCGTTATATCTTTGGTATTTAAAGTCGAATCTTAAAGTATGATACATCGATGTTTTTCTCTCAAGGAGACCAGTGTTTTGCTATAAGGACATTTTGACCTCACGTATCCCGTTCTAGTAGTTATCCACCAGATCTCAGTTGCTACCACCCTAATGTACCACCCTAATGTCAGAAAATAAAAGCTCGCAAAAAATCATTAAACTTTTGCTAAGAAAGTTATTCGCTAAACCCAGTAGAATTTTTTTTATATATTAGTTGCCGAACGTAGGGGTCGCCTTTTTAATTTTTTTTTAATTGGATTTTTACTATATAGTAAAACACTGGTCTCCTCGAGGCAAAAAATCGATATATCACACTTTAAAATCCGATTTTAAATGCCAAAGCTATAAAAAAAATTAAAAAAGGCGACCCCTACGGTCGGCAAAAAAACAAAAAAATATTTTTTGAAATCGCCTTACAAAAATACATCATAGTGGAGGGTGTACGGCGAACTTTTTTTTTGAGGTACGGTCTAATGGTCATACTCTATTGACATATACTAGGGTACCAAATTTCATTGATTTTGTATTTGCGACTTGTAGTGTGTGAGCAAGTATATTCGCCAAATTTTCGGGGGACCTTTATATAAGCACTAGGTCTAAATATAAAGCAATTGCCATTAAGTTAGCCCATATGGGTCATTATACCAAATTTAATTGAAATATCTCCATATTCGCGATCTATAACGTGCGAAGAAGCATAGGATTCAATTTGGAGACCTTTGTAAAATATCTTAATATTTGCGACCTGTATATATGGCCAGAAAGACGTATCGAACAGATAGATGAACATCGCTAAATCGACTTAAAAATCGATTCTGAGTCGATGGGTATACTAAAAGGCCCAATATTTTTTTATTGTTACAAATATCAGCACAGACGGTAGAATGAAATTGTTCTACAAGCTGTTCTTTGGAATAGACATTTTTGCTCATCAAATAATTTCATTATCTATGGTTGCATTATTTATACAAAACTCCCAAATGGTTTTGAAAAGTTAGCTCAGATATTATATTTATGGCATGTTGAAATTTGTGTCTGTCTTAATGATGATCACGGTGTGAGAATGATTACCAGGGGCTCAAAAGTTTTGACTAAACATGTAAGAACACCTCGAAAATCTCCACCACACATTTTAGCAAAGCACTAAAATGCACTCCATTTTGCATGGAAAATTTCAAGGTATTTTCACATTTTTATTAAAATTTCTAAACTATAATCTGAATTATCTGCTGCCCTTCACGTACAGGGTATAATAAGTTTGTGCTGATGTTTGTAACACTAAAAAATATTAGACCTAGAGCCACCTTTTAGTATACTGATCGTTTCGGAATAACTTTTGGTTTCGATTTTATGATGTACGTCTCTCCGTCCGTCTGTGTGTCTGTCTGTCTGCCCCTGTCTTGTGCGCACTCCATAGGATGCAAATATTAAGTTATTTTGATGAAATTTGGCCCAGAAAATCTATTAATTTTGGCTTAAATCGGTCCAGTAAAAAACAGTAAAATGCTGATTTTAGAACACAAGATTTTTATTCGCATTTAAAATAAACTCAAAAGAAACTTAAAAAATTGAAATTTTTGTCAGTCCACTAATTATTCAGCTAAGTTTTTTGCTCGTTTTTGTAATTGTTATTTTCTTTTAACTTAAAATTGATTCAAATATAACAATAAATTTGGGTATTTAACAGTTTCATATTTGCTGTACCTATCTTACTAATATTAAGCACAATTAATCTGTTACTTTCAGCAGTTTTTTCTGCAAGGTCATTTTTAAACAATTCTTAGTAGTTTTAACTAAAATTTTTGAAAAAAGTGAAATACGTGAAACAAATCAGCAAATTATAACGAACTCTTAATATCGTCCGATTGAGTCATATGTATGCAATTACATATATTTTCCGTTTCCCTACAAGCGTGGAAACCCCTAATGTATATCGTTGTTACCCGTAAGGAATAAATTTCAATGTTGCATGTTTATATGTACCGTGGGATAATAATAAGAAACTTAACAATTTTATTATGGTATTATATTTTTTTATGAAAAGAATGTTTGAGTTTATTGCAGAAAAAATTCTTAGAATTTCTTTTTATAAATAAAATAGCTTTTTGATTCTTTCTACAATTTTAAAAATAAAAGCATTACAAAAGTATAACAATGATTTTATTAATAACGAGTAAAAAGGTTAAAGTCGGGCATGCCGACTATACAATACCCTACACCAGTCTGGTTAAAAGCCAACTAATGTTTGGATCCGAAATTCGAATGGGTTAAAATGAGGCTTGTGTCAAAATTTTCTATAATGTGAGTCAGCGCACCAAATTTCATTAAAATATCTTAATATTTGCGACCTGCAGTTTGTAACCAAGCCAATTTTGATGGGACCCTTATATGGGCACTAGGTCTAAACATGAACATGAACCATTTTCTAAACATGGACCGATGTTCACCAAAATCAAACTTGTTCGTCCTTGGGCCAACATAGGTCTGCGTACCAAATTTCATCAAAATATCTTAATATTTGCGACCTGTAGAGTGCGCACAAGATTGCATGGACAGACAGACAGACGGACGGACGGACAGACGGACATCGTTAAATCGAAATAAAAAAAAATTCTGAACCGATCGGTATACTATAAGGTGGGTCTACGACCAATATTTTTTGGTGTTACAAACATCAGCACAAACTTATAATATCCTGACCACATAGTGGTGTAGGGTATAAAAATGTTTGCTTAAAATGAAACAACTTTTGTGTTTTGTTTAACTCTTTGAGGACCATACATTTTCTGCCGAAGCGATTTTAAATTTTTTGGGAATTTCATGATCTCTGACCTAATAATAGTTACGCCAAGAAAAATTGGCTCCCTAGAACCCCTCCTTACCCCTCATTTCGCTTGCCAAAAATATTTGGCATTTGATGACCCTGCCGTTCCGGACGAAGCGATTTATATTATTATTTTATTTTCGTGATCTGCAACTAAATTATATATATTTAAAAAAAAATTGGCGTCATAGACCCCTTGCTTGCCCTTCATTTCGCTTGTCAAAATTTGTGCTTTTTACCCGTTAAATTAATAATTCTAGTTAACCAACTTCGAGGGCTCGCAAGGGGAAAGCGGGACCAGGTAGGGATTTATCTCGTTCTACATTTTTGTTCCCCCAACACTCCTCTACAAATAACCTTTTAACATATTTACTCTATCTTTTGTCTGGGCAATTACAAGTGCAAAAAACTCTTGGGCAAGCATACTTGCCTATGGTCGTCAAAGGGTTAAGGGTTAAAAAAAAATTATAAGAATATAATTTAAACGAATAACGCTGTAGAATATACAGGTTTTCATGATAAAATTCTTTGAAAAAATCTTTATAATCCAAAAAAGAAAATATTATACTTGTTGTAAAAACAATTTTCAAACTACCATCCCACTGTTTTAAAAATTTACTACCCATTCACATAAACTTACAATGAGGAGTACCGAAAAAAATCACGTATACTATAGCCGGGTATTAGAGAACTTAAACATATACAATTGCACAATCACACATACAAACAAACACGCCACATACATATATATGTATATATTAGGATGTCCCTTAACATTACGATTTGCCGATTTTCGTTCATTACACCCCCCAGTTTTATTGGAAATAGCCCTAATAGGAAGAAATCATTTTTTTTTTTTTTTTGGAAAACGTCAACCCGTGCCGAAAGTTGGACGAAAATTCGAAATTTAGAAAAAAATTATTTTTTATTTCATTTATTCATTTGATATAGTCAAAGTGATTCAGATATGTAATTCTGTATATTTCCAAGTGGGTATTTTTTGCCGAAAAGTGAAAACATTAACCCTATATGGATCAAGTTACACAATATCATAATTTTTATCAAGTGGAAAAAAAAATTTTTTTTGGTGTTATTCTGTAAATTTCCAAGTGGGTCGTTTTTGGCCAAAAGTGTAAAAATTAACCCTATGTGGATCATGTTACATAAAATAATTATTTTTATTAAGTTGAGATTTTTTTTTTTCAAATTAAAGGCTTAACAATCTCTTAGTCATAATTAATATTAAGTTTCATGGGCCTTTTCTGACCCGAGGCCACTAAGGGTTAACGATTTTTAAACGAATGTAAAGATAATTATAGTCTTACCAAATTTAAGTGATACTTTTGCGAAAACTATGTAAACTTTGATGAAAACATTAAAATTTTGTTAATTTTTTTTACAAAATGAGCAATTTTTGTAAAATGTCCTGGACAGCAGTCGCTCCAAGCATAAACTTGAATTATCATTTTTCCAATTTATTTTTTTTTCTTTAATATCAACTAGTATTATGTGATACAAATAGCAATCGACATCTCCAAATTAGGTATTTTAAAAAATCTTTAAAATTAATTTTAAAAAAACGCGTTTTTGCATTTGTATCAAATTCATGGGTCATTTTGGATTCCAGGCTAAAGTGGGCTAATGATATCTGATGAAATCAAAATTCCATATCTGAATCACTTTGACCATATTAAATGAATAAATGAAATAAAAAATTATTTTTTTCTAAATTTCGAATTTTGGGAATTTTTAATAATAATTTCGTCCAACTTTCGGCACGGGTTAATGTTTTCCAAAAAAAAAAAAAAAATTGATTTCTTTCATTTGGGACCATTTCCAATAAAACTGGGGGGGGGGGTGTAATGATGAATCTATTTTTAAGGGACACCCTAGTGCATATGTATTAATTTTCTGTATGTGTCGCTAAAGTGCTGCTCTTGATTTATTACATGCAATTGTATTCACATTTGAAAGAAATATTTGTTGTAAATGCATTGCTTGGCCTGATGCGGCAATCTGCGGTGTTGCACACATTATTATTTTGTTGCTGTTATTTAATTTTGTTTTTGTTGTTGTTGTTATTATTATTATTGTTGTAGGGGGAAATGTATGCAGCTCAATGTACTGGAATTTCAATAGTATTTGTATAAAGTGTGTGAGAGAAAAAAGTTTTTGCAACAAAAAAGGAAAACTAAAAACGACAAATTAATTCAGTTAAAATTGTCTCATGTATAACACTCATAGAAAAAAGTTTGTAGAAAAGTTAGTAAAACTGTTAGTACTTCAACTTAACAAATTTTTAACTAATTTTTAGTTAAAATTTAATTTTTAGTTAATTTTTTTGCTACCTCCACATTACTAACTTACAAATTTTTTTGCTATTTTTTTGCTGAATTTAGTTACTAATTTTTAACAATAAATGTGTTAACTTTACAGTATTTTGCTGAATTTTAGTTACTAATTTTTAACAGAAGATTTGCTAATTTTACAAATTTTTTGTAAACTAAACCACCAATTTTGGAGCGCTTATAAACAGAATGTTAAATGACTCTAAAAATTACTGCATATTTTTAACTCGCCAAAAATAATGCAAAAAGTTTTTAAATAAAGCTAAATTGAAATGGTTGAAAATTATTAAAATTTATGAGAAAATTTTCTATTTATCGTAATACATTAATTTTGAAAGACCAAGGTTTATTTTGGATGAACCATTTTCATATGAAAATTGTGATTAAAAGTATCTCTGGGAGGCAAGTGGAGTTTACGGGGATGACCCTAATTTTTTCCTCCCAATATTGTACTTTTTAAGCTTATTTAAAGAATACGATATTTTTAATCGGCCACACCTTTCCTGTAGGTGGAGCTTTAAAGATGAAAATGGAAACTCAAACAAATTCGGAAGTACATATCCGATCAGCAAACAATGAAAATCAAAAGAAGGGTCTCTGAAATACATTTTGTTATGGTCAACATATTATTGTCTATAAATATTACCACTTTTACAAAAAAACATTCTTGGGAAATTTTCATTCTCAATGTCAATGCCACCAAATTTCATCACCATTCAATGCCAATGAAATTTTTTTCAATTTGCCTTGATGAAAACAATGGTAATGAAATGTACACATAATTGAAGAAAAAGCATTGTAATATAAAAAAATATAAGAAATACGTGAATTTTTAATTTTTTTTCTTAATTTATTCTTTTATTAAAACATTAAAACAGATACTTCTTTCATCAATTATAAATGGGCATTTAGGCATTGAACAATGCCAATTGAAAAAATTTCAATTAATTGACACATTCAATAAACTGGTCCCAAGTATGTTTTAAATACACATTTATTTTTTATTTATTAATTTTCATTTCATTTGCTACTTTTTTACCTTTTTCCAGTCCACTAGTAATCTGCAAAAGTTTTGTTGATTTCAGAAAATTTTAGCAAACATTTTGTAGATTTAACAGTTTTTTTTTGCTATTTTCATTCTACTATTATTTAGCAATTTTTTTGCTGATTTCAGCAAGTTAAATTGTTATTTGCAATTAACAAAAATTTAGCTCAAATATTACTAAAATTCTGTAAATTTAACAGTTTTTTTTGCTGTTTTCATTTTATTAATATTTAGCAAACTGATTCTGCTAATATTAGCAGTTTTTTCTGCAGCATCATTTTTAACTAATTTTTAGTAACTTTTTCTGCTATTTTTACGGACTTATTTGCTAACAAAAAACCAACTACATTAGTTCTACTGAATATATTAATTGCCAAATTGTAATAAATATTATTTCTTGTCCTTCCTTTATATACTTTTTGTTTTATTTTTTTTTGCAGGGTGCTGTGTTTGTTTGTGTGTGAAACAATTAATTTACTCAACATTGCAAACGTACAATTTTTTCTGCAAATTTTCTTGTTGCGGTACTCGATTGACAAAAAAATAATACAAAACATTGGGGCAAAATGAAAACCGAAAAATGGATTAAACATAAAATGTGGGGACATTAATGGATAAACTGTGATGTTCTACTAATTTCTGTTTGCGGTGCCAAAAATTGTTTAAAAACGAAAAAATAACACTTTTTGTGCATGACCACATTAAGCCGTTTTTATGGTGGCTCGAGTTTTTTGTTTGCTTCTCAATGACAAAAAAATAGGAGTAATAATTTAAAAATTTGTACTTTTAATGGAGTGTTTAATGTGTTGCTTTAAAGAATATTTAAAATGTTAGGAAATAAATTTATAGTTATTTAGTAACCAAGCATAATGTTTCTATTAAGAATATATTTATAATCAGTTATATTATTGAAACATTCCGGCATTATTAAAGAGTTTGCCTAAATTAAATTCGCAAATAAAAATAATAGAATAAAACGAATCAAAGTGTTAAAGTTGGGCATGCCGACTATATGACAACCTGCACTGGTAAAATGTCAACTAAAATTTTGATCCAAAATTTTAATGGGCTGAAACTCATGTTAAAATTTGTTCAAAAATGGGTAACCTAATGTTAGGTCTATTTAAGGGAAAGTGCTTGTGCAAATTTAAATGTTACTGACCCTTTATAAAATATTGTTTTCTACTGTTGTTTTTACTTGAATGGATGTCACTATATTGCTAGATCTGTCAAAACAACAGAGTAAGTAGTATATTGGGAGATGACAAAGCAAATTGTGGTAAATTTTTTGTTGTTGTTTTTGTTTTTTCTTTGATATTTTAAATATTTAATAACGCTACTAGACAAGAACAAGAAATTCTCATTGAGTTTGTAATTTAACTTAACAAATATTTCCAGAAATTCTAAAAACGTCGCTCAGTGCTTTGATCCCATATAACGATTGGACAAAAATAGAAGGAGTGAAGACAGAGTTTTGAAATTTGGTACACTGACATAGAACCCCCTAGTTAAGAAAAATTTTAATTTTTGGAAATAAGGACACGCCCACATAAATGGACGTAAAATTACAAAAAGTATCCATTGAGATACACATAAAACTGGAAACTTTGTGTCAATTTTTATCAAAATCAAAGCAAGGACTCTTAGTCCTGCCATATATCCTTTATCTTAAAATCTTTATAAAACCTGCAAAAATTATCCGATTGCCATGAAATTTAGCACGTGAATTGATATCAGGTCCAGCCATATTTGTGCAGAATTTGGGTAAAATCGATTTATAAAAAATGCCTCTCATAAAAAATGCGTTTTAAACGCTTAAAATGATTTTTCTAAGACAAAAAAAATTAAATAGGAAACCATGTGAATGCTCCATTTTAGCTATAGGGTATGTTCGGCGAACTTGTGTAAAACACTACGAGGAATATTTTTGTGGAAAATTTTAACCTTCTAACTCTTCAATTAAAGGGACTTTTTTGGCCCCTTTTAAAAACGGACAAAAACGACCCGTAAGTTGAAGAGTTAGAGGGTTAAATTGTTCCGCAAAAATATTTGTCATGAAATTCTACTATAAGTCTTTTAAGACATCAGTATTGAAAATTTAACTTCAGTGCCAGTAATAAGTAAAAACTTAAAATGTGTTTAAGGTTTAATTTCGTGCTTATTCAGAATTGGCGTTCAAATGTCCCACAAACCTAGATTATAGGAAGAAACTATGGGAATCTTCCATTTTAGGTATAGGATGCGAACTTATGTAAAACACTACGAGGAACATTTTTGTGGAACATTTTAACCCTCTAACTCTTCAACTTACGGGTCGTTTTTGTCCCTTTTTAAAAAGGGGCCAACAAATTCCTTTTCATTGAAGAGTTAGAGGGTTAGAATGTTCCACAAAATTGCTGCTGGTAGTGTTTTTAGCGGTAATGCTTTGTTCCCAAAGTTCAAAAATAGATTTTGTTTTTTTTATCAGCTGTTAATTTTATTAAAAAACGAAATAAATGTAGCTTTTGTTACGTGAATGAGATATAAGAAAAAAGTCTTTAAAAAACATTTTTTTTTATTTCTAAAAAAAAAAATTGGTAGATATTTCTTTTAAATATAATAAGTAAAGGTCTATTCCTAACAAAAAAAATAATAATATGAAAATCAATTAACATAATTTTTTTAATAATACCAAAAATTAGGTATATTTAATAGGAATGTGCGATTAATCGATTAACCAAACTTCCTGATTAATCAATTAATCGATCATTCAACAATTTTGATTATTCAAAAACATGATTAATCGATTAATCAGATATTTCGATTATTCAAAATAATCATTAATTGATTAATCATGATTTTGATTAATCAAATTTATGAATAATTGAATAATATCTTGTTTTTCTCTGTTGACGACGCCTTTTAATGCCAATTCAATATAGAAACATTAAATTTAGGAATGGAATTGGCCAAGTCTGACCAGTGAGAAAACAACCTTTCCGATTCTCTTTATTTGGAGCTATGTAAAGTATCGTCACAAAACAAGGACAAAATTTCCATATTTTTTTATTTTTAAAAATTTTTTCAATATTAATTAAAATTATTCAAGTTTTGATCAATCAAAATTCAAATTAATCGATTAATCATAATTCTGATTAAACAAATTTTCAATTAATGAATTAATTGATTAATCAAAGTTCTGATTAATCATACTCTTTGATTAATCGATTAATCGCACATCCCTAATATTTAAGGATTTATTAATGAAATAGATGATGTGTTTTTGCCAAATTTTATACTTTTTTTAAAAAACATAATATTACCTAAATTTTTTGACAAAAAATTATAACATTTTATTAAAATCTAAGAAAGTTGGAAACTTTTCTCGTAACCCATAAAAGATGAAATTACAAAAACTCATTTTTTGACACTTGGAAAAAAATTTTTTTTATAGTTAAATTAAGAAATTGGTTCTTTTCTTTATTTTTTCTTATATAAAATTATAAAAGCATAGCAAAAAATTTAAAAATTTTAAAATCAATTGACATAAGTTTTTTTTAAGTTCCATTTAACTTTTGATATTTTTAGGCTCCCAGCAAAAATATTGCAAAAATTCAAAGACTAATTTGATATGGTAATTGTAGAGTTTTTTACAATTTTATTATTTTTTTATTGATTCGAATACATAAATTCAAATATTTAAAAAAAAAATTTTAAAATTCTTCTAAAAATGAATTTTTACCATTTGTTTTAAAAGATCCATCTTTTTTCATTACATTCTATTCGTACATGTTCATATATGACCATATATGCTCACATATGATTCATGTATGCTCATATATGATCGTATGTGGCCATATACCTCCATATACCCTCAAATTTCGGATCCGAAGATATATGGAAATATATGAGATAATGTATGGTCATACATTGTACTATGCATTGACGTATATGATCATGTATGCCTATGCATGATCATATACTACTCAATGTATGATCATGTATGTTCATATATATTTCGATTTTCACATGGGATTCTAACTTCTTTTTCCCATAGAAAATTCCCCATATCTGAGTACTTTTATTCTCGAATAAAACCTCGAATTCTTAATATTTTTCTTACTAAAAAGTCCTCAAATCCTTAAAGTTTTTCTAAGCTGAAGACTGAGAAGTTTCCTGTATGAAAAACTTCTCAAACCGGAAGATTTTTTTAAAGAAAAAGCCCTCAGAATTTGAGTGTTTTTCTATAAGAAAAAGTTCTCTAAAAAAAAAATCCACAGAATCTGAAACTTTTCTGTAAGAAGAAGCCTTTAGATATCGCCAGATTTTATATAGGAACAATGACTGAAAATCCCTGGGATTTTCTAGGATGAAAAATCTTTAAAAACCTCTAATATTTTGTAATAAAACAACAATCAGAATCTGAGGACTTTTCGTGTAGTAAAACCTTTCTACCTTTACAAAAATCTGAGAGCTTTTCCCTACAGAAAACCCCTTACGTTTCGAGTATTTCTTCCTATAGAGAAACCCTAATATTTTGAGGACATTTTCCTAAACTCATATAAAAAAGTTATTAAAAAAATTTGCAAACAGTTATCATTCGCACTTTACTATTTTTGTACTGATTTTTAGTAAGTACAAGTTTTGTTTTTAGTAATAATTTTTGCTATTCTCTTATTACAAATTACGGATTTTTTTTACTAATTTTGGCTGCTGATTTTATCAAAACATTTTACTAATTTTTGAAAACCGAATGCTACCCAGGAAAATTTTTTACAATCGGTAGCCAACCACACCCATTCTACAACTGGTTCCACTGAAACCGATTCCATGCAACTGGTTCCGGAACCAGTTCCTGGGATCCTATATGGAAGGTGTGGGTGACGTATAATCAATTCCATAACTGGTTCCAGAAGTGATTCTAGAGCAACCGGTTCCACTTTGGAGCTACAGAAGGGGTTGCTTTTGGGACAATTTCAAACAAAAAGAATCGGTGTTAGAATCGACAGTAGAAGGGGTTGTGAATGAAAAGTAGCTATTGTACAACCGATTCTTTGGAACAGAAAATTTTCCTGGGTAAACTTAGCAAAAAAAAAAAATAAACTAATTTAACAACAAGTGGATACTTAAAGGAAATTTTATTTAAAAGAATTGGTTTATTTTTTAGAATTCTTGTTCAGTTTTTATTTGTTATTATTGATACCCAGGAAAATTTTTTACAATCGGTAGCCAACCACACCCATTCTACAACTGGTTCCACTGCAACCGATTCCATGGAACTGGTTCCGGAACCAGTTCCTGGGATCCTATATGGAAGGTATGGGTGACGTAGAATCAATTCCAGAACTAGTTCCAGAACTGATTCTAGAGCAACCGGTTCCACTTTGGAGCTATAGAAGGGGTTGCTTTTGGGACAATTTCAAACAAAAAGAATCGATGTTAGAATCGACAGTAGAAGGCGTTGTGAATGAAAAGTAGCTATTGTACAACCGATTCCTTGGAACAGAAAATTTTCCTGGGTATATTCTTACTTTGGAAATAAAACTCATAAAATTTTATTGTATCTCCAATGCAGAAAAAGGTAGTAAATGGAGAATCGCTTACAATTTTTACTCCAAATTTCAAGTAGGTATGTTGAAGTAATTATACATTTTTTACAATTGAAAGAAAAAACATTTTTTTTTTTATTAAATTTGATTTTAATTTGTTTTTTTTTTTTTTTTTTGATTTTACAGTTTTTTTATTTTTTAGTACACTTTTTTGCTTATTTCAGCATATTAATTGTAAATTACAGTTTACAATACTTTTCTGAAATTTAGTAGCGTCTAGTAATTATTTATACTAATTTCATTGTACTAAAATTATTCGCCCTTACTATAAAAGAGTATTTTACATTTTAAGTCGATTTTATTTTTAATCATAAGGTTTTGTTCATTTTGTGTATGAAAAACCTACAAAAATTTTTTTATTTTCCAATATTTTGATTGGTTGAAAATAAATTAACCAATATCGGAATGCTCCAAAAATAAACCAAGTCATGGCATACTACCACCCAATATTTTAACTAAAGTCGACTTTAACTAAAATATACTTTTGATTGATATTTAATAAATTTTTGAACTGATTTTAGCAAATCGATTTTGAATTGTAGTTTACAATTTTGCTAAAATTAATAAAATTTAGCGGCGGCTACTAATTTCATTGTACTACAAATCAGCAGACATGTGTTACAGGGCTCAAAACAGTTAAATTTCCCGTAATAACAGAACATTTTTCAGTAGCCATTACAGACTTTTTTGGTTGAGTGTACATTAGACCGTACCTCAAAAAAAAAGTTCACCGTACACCCTCCAATATGATGTATTTTTGGAAGGCGATATCAAAAAAAAAAATTTTTTTTTTGCCGACCGTAGGGGTCGCCTTTTTTAATTTTTTGTTATAGCTTTGGCATTTAAAATCGGATTTTAAAGTGTGATATATCGATTTTTTGCCCCGAGGAGACCAGTGTTTTGCTATATAGTAAAAATCCAATTAAAAAATATTTAAAAAGGCGACCCCTACGTTCGGCAACCAATATATAAAAAAAATTCTACTGGGTTTAGCGAAAAACTTCCTTAGCAAAAGTTTAATGATTTTTTGCGTGCTTTAATTTTCTGACATTAGGGTGCTATATTAGGGTCGTAGCAACTAAAATCTGGTCAAAACGTCCTTAAAGCAAAACACTGGCCTCCTCGAGAGAAAAACATCGATGTATCATACTTTAAGATCCGACTGTAAATACCAAAGATATAACAAAAAATGTAAAATGGCGACCCCTAGGTTCGGCAAGAAAAAAATTAAAAAAAAATTTTTGAAACCTCCTTGCAAAAATACTTCATATTGGAGGGTGTACGGAGCACTTTTTTTTTTTGCCTGTATGATTGTACTCTCCACTGTACATAATAACCCTCCTATTCTGGGGTCCTATTCCTTTAGGAAAACCCTCAGATCTGTAGGACTTTTTCCTATAGAAAAAAGTCAGATTTTAATTTTTTGTTTAGAAAATCACTAGTAAGTATAATGCTGATGAAATATTTGTTTTGTTGAAATTCCAAGCAGATCTTAACAAACGACGTTGCCATATCAAAAATCGAGTTTATTACATTTCAAATCAAAATTTTAAAATGGAATTTGTTGGTTTCTATGTATTTTTATACCCTACACCACTATGTGGTCAGTATATTATAAGTTTGTGCTGATGTTTGTAACACCAAAAAATATTGGTCCTAGACCCACCTTATAGTATACCGATCGGCTCAGAATTTTTTTTATTTCGATTTAACGATGTCCATCTGTCCGTCCGTCCGTCTGTCTGTCCATGCATTCTTGTGCGCACTCTACAGGTCGCAAATATTAAGATATTTTGATGAAACTTGGTACACCGACTTATGTCGGCACAAGGACGACGCCTGTTGATTTTGGTGAACATCGGTCCATGTTTAGACGTAGTGCCCATATAAGGGTCCTACCAAAATTATATTGTTTATACGCTATACGCTGCAATTTGGTACACCGACCTATGGCAGCCCAAGGACGAAGCCTATTGATTTTGGTTAACACCGGTCCATGTTTAGACCTAGTGCCCATATAAGGGTCCCCCCAAAATTGGCTTGGTTACAAACTGCAGATCGCAAATATTAAGATATTTTAATGAAATTTGGTTCGCTGACTCACATTATAGAAAATTTTGACACAAGTCCCATTTTAACCCATTCGAATTTCGGATCCAAACATTAGTTGACTTTTAACCAGACTGGTTAGGGTATTGTATAGTCGGCATGCCCGACTTTAACCTTTTTACTCGTTTAATTTAAAAACATTATTTTTTAAACAAAATTTCTATCATAAATAATGTAATTTAAATAAACTCAGGTGAAACGCAGGTTGAGCAACACTAACTATTGCTAATTAAGAAATAAAAATTTACACTTAGGGTGGGTGCGATCTGGCTAAATAAAATCTAAACTAAATTCAGGTTTTCAAATTTCTATGTAACTTGAAGAAGTATTAAGAAAATGTTCAAAGAAATTTTAAACCCTTTTTTCAATTTGTATTTACTTAAGAATTTATTTAGCCACCTCGCTCAGGGCCTTAATATCACTTTTATTGTTCACTATTAAGATATTGTTCTAGATGACCGTCTGTGAGGGATGAAACATTATTTGGCTTACTTTTTTTTTCAAAGGGATGAAAATATAAAAGAAATCAAACAAAATAAATACAATATATTTCAATATTCCCGTAAATAAATTTGTATTTTATATTATAAAACTTAACTTATAATTTTAGTTATTTAATAAAATATATAACCTTTTCCGTATTACATGTCTTCACTGGTTACCGTTGTTTTACAACTTTTAGGCAAGAGAAACACTGTTCTGCTAATATTCTTTCACTAGAAATTTCTAAACAAGCGCTTCGTATATACAATCTTGTTTGCTTCGTACACACACACTTTAAAATTGAAGTATTTGTAACAAAATTCAAAACAACTGCATAAAATAAATGTTACTACAATATGTAAAAAAAATAATGGACAAAAACATTAAAACATTTTGCTCTAAGTAAATTAACTTCAATTGTAGTTAAAATAACTACAACCGCATTACTACACAAATAACTGTGATGTAGTAACTGCAGAACTTTTCAGAGTGCATGTACATTAGTGTTATGACTTTTTGATTTTTTTTGCAAATATCAAATTTTACATGCCCTAGCCAAAAAGGCCATAAAAAAATATTAAGAAACGCAATCTTACTTTTTCGCTACTGTCAAAAAAGTTCCCGCACCAAAAGGGTTGAAATTTGGTCTATATTGTTTTAGTTTAATTAAAATATTTCTCCGAATTTTTAAACAAATGAAACACAAACGATGCGTATTAAAAGCTGTTTACGGTAAAAATTACAAAACCTTTTTGGAGGGACTTTTGGATTGATTTTTTGTCGTTTACAATAATTATTGTATAAATTCGTTATGTAAATTACGCAAAATCCCCGCGCAAAAAATTTTTTAAAAATTGCATTTGGTGCGGAAGGTTTTTTTGCCGAAATGACCCGCAAATACGATTTTTATTATTAATTTAGTATTGCCTATCACGTAGTGATAGGTAAATTTTTTGTTAAAAATGAGTCATAACCCTAATGTACATATGGGTGAAATCAAAAAATGTGATAAATTTTTGGGCCAATTTTGTGAGAAGCAAAAAGTGTTAATATTTCGGTTTTTTCTTAATGGAATCAGTAAGTTTAGTCATTATAAACCTAATTGCAAAAAATCTCTTCTACAAGTTGTCGCAATAACTTTTTTTGCACAATTTTAATTTTTTTTGTTGTAACGGAGTTTACATTTCTGCAAGCAAAAGATATAACAAAAAAATTGCGTACGAATTTTCTTCAATTTATTAGTTTTTCGTATTTGGGTTTTCAACTTGCTTTCCAATGATATATAATTTGTGTTGATCAACTTGGCGGTTTCGCGAATAAAAATACTATTCATTCATTTAATTTTGTATTTTTGGTCCTTTTAAATGCTTTTCAAAAACATAAATTTTTTTAAAATCCAAACAGCGGTTGCGCAGTAAGAAAATAATATATTAAAAACATAACATTTCACGATCAAAAAATTCTTAAATTGTGTGAAACAAATTTAGTTTGTCAAACTAATATCAGTAATGACTCGAAATATCGATTCAAAACCAATGAAATGCAAAATCAATCGTTTTTCGCTCCAGCAGCTTAGGGTAAAAAACTGATAACTTTTTTTGATTTGACGCAAAATTATTAGTTGAATCGTCTTTTGACACATAAATATTAGTTGAATCACCTCTGTTTATGGTTATTTTAAAATATTTTAAACATTTATCTGCATTTATTTGAATGAAATCTGATGCAAACAATTGTGGTTACGGAGTTTACAGTTACGGAGTTTACATTTGGTTACTTTTTTCGTTTTCTTTCAGAAACGCTTTGTCAGAATTTTTTTCCGAAACAAAATCGCATGATGCCTACAAGGTGAATCCAAATATGACACTTTTTTCTTACTCGTTAAATAGTTTGGTGTAAAAATTTGGAACGGAGTTTACAACATTTTTTCAAATTTTATTAAAGACATCCTTTTTCATCTCGAGAGTGTTACATGCTGCAGAAAGGCTTCAATTCTGTTATACTGGATGATTACTTACAGTCCAACGATCATTTGAGTATAAATAACATTATACTTTTCGCAATATAAATAATAGATAACTCCAAAATTCTGGTATATGCATTTTTATCAAAAATTATGACGAAAAATCGTTACAGAGTTGTAGTCGTGATAGCTAAGATATACGAAAAAGTTTGTAAAATGTATTAATTTTTATTAAAAACGGCGCTTTTGCTCTTCATAAAAACTCTTACAGTTAGTGTTTAGCTTTATTGGTTATTAAAATATAAGCTATTAAAGTTAAAAAACCTTATGAGTTACTTGTTACGGAGTTTACATTTGGCCTATAAAATTGGTCACAAATTTTATGTATCAACCAAAAAATGGTCAGATTGTTATAAATTTTGTAAAACAGGTGACAATGCGCTGATATATATCGAAATATGTTAATCAAATGTAATCCATGCATTAGAAATTAGGTGGTTACACGGTTTTTATCACATTATTTGATATCACCTATATACAGAATTCCTATTAATTGACTATCTTTTGCCTTCGATGACATTTAAAAATTAACTTGCAGTAGATAAGTAGTGTAGCCACTCAAAAAATTTTCATGTTCTTTCAATAATTTTCCAAATTTTGTATGATAATACTATAATAATAATAATAATAATAATAATAATAACCAACAGCGTCAGGTAGAAGTATTAATTTTTATTCAAAACATAATAAGAAAATCATTATTAACACTGCGAAGATTTTGATAGAAAAAGTATTGACTATTAGTGACAGAGAATTTCATAGAAAGAATGAGCAAATAATTAAGAATTTATTAAAGGATAATGATTTTTCGATGGGATTAATTTGTTCATTGATAAATCAATATAAATTTAGGAGGAATAATAACACAGGGAACTTAACTGAACAGAAGATTTACAAGTCTTTGGTCTATGTACCGGGAGTATCAGAACGTTTAGAGAAATCAAAGATAATCGATACTAATAGATATAGAATAGCTTTTAAATCATACAATACAGTAAATAAATTATACAGTAAGACAAAGGATAGGATACAGAAATTGGACATGTCGAATATAGTATATAAAATACCATGTCGTGGAAATGACGGAGAGAATTGTGATAAGGTATATATAGGTACAACGAAGAATAAATTGAGAACTAGAATAGCTGGACATAGATCAGATCAGAAATATAGGCATATTAATTCACAAAAGACAGCATTATCTTCTCATTGTTCAAATTTTAATCACTATCCTGACTTTGAAAATGTATCAGTTTTAAATACAGAACATAATTATAAACGTCGTTATATATTAGAAATGTTACAGATAATTAATACACCAACAACAAATAGAATTAACTTTAAGGCAGATATTGAAAATGTAGCTCAGAATTACAGATATTTAATACAAAAGAAATAGCACACATTACATTAATTTATAACACATAAATATTATATTAATACATTTTTATTGTTAATTATTATTATTTTTGTTTGTTATACTTTTATAACAAAAATTTTGTTTGCTGGTATAAATGTATACATACAATATATTTGACAAATATTTTTAAATTTTTTCAAACTTTCAAATTGTTCATAATTTGTTAATTTGTTAATTTCTTATTTCCTGAAGATGCTACACAATGGAGTAGCGAAATATCGAAAATAATAAAAAACTTTTTTATAAGAAAAATCAAACCTTACGCTCAAGAAAATTGTGAAATTAAAAACATAAAAAGAAGGTTAAATAAAAGACAAAAAATAATAATAATAATATAATAATTCTCAACTTTTAACAATTTACTTGCATGTGGCAACGTAGGTTACGTAAATATTTGAATTATACATCTCTAAAAAAATTACCAAAAATTTAATACCAAAACAAGTTATTTCCAAAATTAAGATTTGGAAATAAATTCTTTATATTTAATTAAAAAAAAAAAAGAAATATTAACCCATTTGAACCATATTTTCTATTTTCTTAAACAAATTCTAATTATTAACCATTTTTTGTAAGAAAACTATAACAGATAAGGAAAATTTCGTTGTATGATTTTGTCTTATAAAACAAATGAATCATTTCTTTAGCATTCTTCTTTAGCATTCTTAAGTTGTGCTTTTATTTATCTCTATATACATAAGTATTCCCCAGATTCACTTCTGAGTCTTTCGTTTGTTGATGCATTTAAAATGCGTTGAACATTTTGTGGAGCATTTTGTTTGTTGGCTTGGTTAAATAACCATTCATTAGTTTAGTTTAGTACGTTGTATGTTTTAGAAATAGTACGTAAAGAATGGCAAATAGCTGAACATACACACACACACACACACACACACACACACACACACACACACACACACACACACACACACACACACACACACACACACACACAGAGAAACAGTGATGGCCAGTGGAAGTTGTGGATACTACTACTAGTGCATGATATGTAGCAGAGATATTGAGATAAATTGTACAAATTAATCTCCATTCCTATAGAATTTTCAAGTGAAACTAAATGTTTAAAAGAAGGAGTTTGTAGTCTATTTTTTTCTTGTTTTCTTTCTATACGAAAACAAATGGATAGAGATTGTCAAAGTTCAACTATAAGTAAATGCTGTCATATTTCCAATGTCATTTCTTTTTCCTTATGTTTAGTTTGTAGTGGTTGTTCAGTTGTTGTTATGGCAGTTGTTGTTATAGTGATGTTACATAGTGCTTTGAGAACGGAAAAGGAAATTGCATACTAAATAAAAATGCCCCCGGTGTGCAATACGAATGAACATTTATATAGTGGAAAGACAGTGGTTTTATAAAAATTGATTTTTATTGAAAATTAGAAAGAAATCGGGATTTAAGTGGAAATGTTGAAGAGACTACATAGCTTAAGCAACACCGAGATACACACAGAAAACAATTACGTACTAACAACCGAATTTGTTGCCAATCGAATGGTTCATTTGCAGCAACCGAATTTCTCAGTTGTGACTACCGAATTGTTACTGAGTCATCATAAATTCTATTGGCAGAGACAAATTACAATTTTTTGCCTCAATTAAATTTTTGTTTTCACAACCAAAAAGTTCAGTAACCACAATCGAATCATTCGATTGGCTAGAAATTGCCTTGTCAGCATGATATTTCTTTCTTTTCGTAGATTAAGATATTGTATTTAAAGGCTAGAGAGGCATTTTAAAGCGCCGGTCATTAATTGTTAGAACTGTCGTTTAAGTGATCTTGACAATCTAAATGCCTTTAGTTAAAATTCGCGCTAATCCGGCTGTCATTTTTATCCTCATTAGCTATTTTATAATTAGAATTACTTGTGCCTAAATAATCCGAATTTAGTAGATGCTTTTTGATGTTAGTGTTAAAAAATAGTATTATTTAAAGGTACTTGAACCTGTTCTATTTTGACATTAATCTCAAATTATCTGTATTAACAAAATAGAAAAATTTAGAAAACAAATTTAAATGGACCTATCGGCCCAGAGACTATTAATTATAGCGATAGGAAATCAAAACTTACACTACTTACCGATAGAGGGCGCTGAAGTTTAGTATTACCTGAGCAACTATTTAGTATCAGTTTAGTACCAGCTGAGCCTATATTTAAAAACTCGAAAACTGCTGAAAACTGCTCAAAATAAGGAAAAAACAAACGCGGAATATATTCAAATAATAAAATTTTAAATATTTGTTTGTATTTTTTCCTTTGTTGTTTGTTATTATTTAAATTTATATAAAAAAAGAAAATTGTCAACTTTTTTTACAAAGTGCCATCTAGTGATAACAATTTTTTATAACTTATTTTTTTGGTGATGCCATACCCTTGTATCGGCCATTTCGATTTAGCAATTTTTATTACAGCATTTGACTGAAACATTCAGAGATATTGCAAAATCCATATTTAGAAATATACAGAGATAACGACGAAATATACTTACCTGAAAATAATGGAGAAATATAATTGCCCAACAGGATTATCTGTTTTAAAAAAGCAATTTCAAAACAAAGTCGTTTGCTTTAGAAAATGTTCAATTTTCGATTTTTTCATCAATGATTTATGGTCAAATAGTAGTGAAAAAAATAAAAAAAATAACAATAAATAAAAAAATATCGCGTGTCGGTGTCGAACTCGCGAACATCAAAATTATGAATTAACAGAATAGTCATTTTTTCAAAAAACTAAATTTTTATTTATCACAATATTCTCCTCATAGATACTCCTTGGAGTTTTTTTTATTTTTAAAATATTCTATCACATTGTAATGACGTGATTTCACTCTTGGCTGGGGTAAGCACAGACGTGCCTATTAGACCGCACCACCTTACAAGCAAAAAAAAAAAGAAAAAAGTGCGCGGTATACCTTCAAATATAAAGTATTTTTGCAAGACAATTCCAAAAAAAAAAAAATTTTTTTGCCGAACCTTGGGGGTCACCTTTTTTAATTTTTCGTTATAGCTTCGGCATTTAAAGTCGTATTTTAAAGTGTGATATTTAGATTTTTTTGCCTCGAGGTGACCAGTGTGTTGTTATAAAGTAAAAATCCAATAAAAAAAAATTTAAAAAAGCGACCTCTACGTTCGACAAAAAAAAAAAAATTAAAAAAAAAATTCTGCAGGGTTTATCGAAAAACTTCCTTAGCAAAAGTTTAATGATTTTTTGCCAGCTTTAATTTTCTGACATTAGGTTGGTACATTGATACGGTAGCAACTGAGATCTGGTGAGTAAATACTAGAACGGGATACTTGAGGTCAATGGTCCTTAGAACAAATCGTTGGTGCCCTCGAGAGAAAAACATTGATGTATCATACATTGAGATTCGACTGTATATAGCAAAGATATAATGGAAAATCTAAAATGGCGACCCCTACGTTCGGCAAAAAAAATTTTTTTTCAAAGCTCCTTGCAAAAATAATTTAGATCTAATGGACACTAGACCACACCTCAAAAAAAAGGTTCGCCGTACACCGTCCAATCTAAATTATTTTTGCAAGGACGTTTCAAAAAAAATAGTGAGAATTCGTAATATTCATTCCATTCAGTCAATTTGTTAAAAAAGCAAAACAAAAAAAAAATGTGTGTAAGTAATTTTTGTTAGTTATTTTGTCTAACTTTTGTTTTTTTATTAACAGCCCAGGAAAATTTTTTACAAACGGTAGCCAACCACACCCATTCTACAACTGGTTCCACTGCAACCGATTCCATCGAACTGGTTCCGGAACCAGTTCCTGGGATCCTATATGGAAGGTGTGGTTGCCGTAGAATCAGTTCCAGAACTTATTCTAGAGCAACCGGTTCCACTATGGAGCTATAGAAGGGGTTGCTTTTGGGACAATCTCAAACAAAAAAAATCGGTGTTAGAATCGACAGTAGAAGGGATTGTGAATGAAAAGTAGCTATTCTACAACCGATTCTTTGGAACAAAAAATTTTCCTGGGAGTAAAAAAAAATGTAGGTCGAATTTAATGACATATTAGAGGCCCTGTTTCAGGTTTCGTAAGCGGTGTTTGGAACGACTCATTTTCAGGATATTTTCCAAATGCATACTTTTCCAAAATTGGTTTAATAATGTGTTATTATACCCTCTCGCTTTAAATCCCGTTTTAGTGGACGTCTACGATGGTGAAGGAATCTATATACCAAATTTCAACATCCTAACTCCAGCAGTTTGGGCTGGGAGGTGGTGAGTCAGTGAGTCAGTCACGTTGTTCTTTTATATATACAGAAAAAGAAGAATCGTTAAGCTATCAAAAAATATAAACATTTTTTAATATTTAGTAGATTTGAGGTTAAGAAGAAGAATAAAGATTTTTTCAAAAGTTATAAACACATTATTAATTTGAAAATCAGACTAGATCTAGTTTCTGTTTTTTTTATGGACAGGCTTCATCAGTGATTTTTCATTAAATTGTATTATTGTTTATATTTTATTGTCAGATTGTCTCTATATAATAATTTTTTCAACAACCTGTCGAATAACTTTCAGAAAAAGTACTGAAATTTGGGTAATAACATTTTTATAATCAATATATAAAAAAAACTTTTTTTTTTTTAAATTCTTAAATTTCTCTGATTGATTACCTTCCCCAAAACCACTGTTGCATTTTGAACATAAAATGAAACAGGAAAAAAGAATATTTGTAGGAATCCATAAAAAAGAGTCCCTAAATGTGTTGATGTATGCTTTTTGTACGTATGGCCATTGTTGAATGTTAATAGTGAATGAACAGCGTAAGCCTAGTAAGTATCTGTATATTCCGATCCTCAACCTACTACCGATTTCAAATATATATCTATTTTTTATGTGTTTTTTTTTGTGTTAATGGTAAGTGAGATCTTCCGGATGCTAGAATTTGTCATGTCGTTTATTTATATACTCGATGACATATTCCTTTTTTTAGATTTTGCATTTTTTATAGCGTTTAGAATTTAAAAGTAGTAAAAAATAGAACTGTAGTTGTTATAAAGTATATAAGTGTGTAGATGATGTGACCTGATTTGTTGTTGTTGTTGTTTTTTATATTTTCTATCTAACTGGGATTCAAATTCAAATAGACGCCATTAAAGCAAGAAGTATTATGGCAGAGTGCTGTAGCAGAAATAAAAATGATTGCACGGAAGGAAAATTTAATGTGTATGTAATCTATACCTTGTTCAAATACTAATACATATAAATAGTTTGAAATACAAAATGAATTCATATTTTCAATAATTTTATATGTATGAAGGTATGTATTATGTGAGAGTATGAATTTTGTAACAAATACCCATACCCATACCTACACACATAAAAACAATAACACTTACATCATTCCATAGAGTTATTATTGGTTGTGTGTATGTGTAAATATTCTATTTGTGCTTATGCTTATGAAAATGTGTTTTTATGTGTGTGTACTTGTATGTAAACTTTAATGCATTGATTACAAACTGAACATTATTGGTCCTTCGCATTTAGTACACTATGTTTCAAAAGTAAAGCGAACAGAATTAGCTTAGGGATATATTACAAATATGAAATGCCAAAATTGTTATTATAATAATTGGGGTTTTCGCATAAACTTGTAAATGCCTTGCAAACCTTATATAAATATAATCCATATTTTCAATGCATGGAGTTTGACATTAAACTCATAAACATACCAGCTACACCGTTTACGACTAGAATACCAGTTTATATGAAAACCCCTAATATAAAATTTTATGTTTTTTTTCGAATCATTTTAAAACATTTTGTTCATAGTGTATGAGTTTATCTTATCTATTTATGTTTATGTCGGTCCATTCAATTGTGTACGTGCTAAATATATTCACAATATCGATACATGCATAGATACGCATATATTTACAACATATGTATTTTACTGCATTTATAGTTAGTTGTTGATGCTGTCGTTGTTGTAACTATTGATGGTGTAAATTCAATACATATTTTGTTGTTGTTATTATGTAGGTTTTTGAGGTTTATATTTAAATATTTTCCCAGTATCAATTCATTACATTTTATGTCTTAAATTATGTGTGTTACATAAAGAGATAGTTTGAACATGTTATAATGTTGTAATTTAACATAATGTTGCCATATATATATATTTTAGTAAATATTTCCCAATTAGATATTAAAGCTAATACATAAAGGGTTCTTCAATAAGAGCGCTACAAAAGTTTTTTTAAATAAAACAAAAACGGTTTTGGATATCAATGAAATTCTTTATTCCTATGAAAGTACGTTCGATGCCATTATGTATGGAAATCGATCTCTTTTACATGGCCACCACGGGCACGCTTGCAGAAGTCCAGACGCTGAACCCAATTTTCGACGGTTTTCAAGCATAAATCGGCCGATATTCGTACGAAGTTCATCAATCATCGTTGGCTTGTTGGCGTAGCCCCACAGGAAATAGTCCAACGGCGTCAAATCGCACGACCGAGGCGGCCAACCGACTGGACCATTTCGTGAGATAACAAGTTCTCCAAACTTGGTTTGCAATAAATTGTTTGTGACATTCGCTGTGTGGCTTGTGGCGCCGTCCTGTTGGAACCACATGTCCTCCAAGTCCATTTCATCCAATTGGGGCCAAAAATATTCGGTTATCATTGAACGGTAGCGATTCCCATTCACATACACGTGCCGGTCTTGAACATCACGGAAGAAGTACGGCCCAATGACGCCGCCGGCCCATAAACCGCACCAAACCGTAATTTTTTCGGGATGCAATGATGACTCATTGAGTACGTGTGGATTGCTGTCTGGCCAATAACGCATATTTTGTTTATCGACGAAGCCATTCATTATGACGACCATAAATTGGACGTAACGCTCTTAACGTTGAGGCCACTGACTCCGAATTTCGGTAGTAAATTTTAATAATTTCGACTCGTTGTTGGCTCGTATATCTTTCCATCATGAAATGGAAAACCTTACTGAAGAGAAATATCAAAAGAGCAGCAAGAAATATGGCGTCGTTTGCTGTCCCTGTCTTTCTACTTTTGTAGCGTCCCTGTTGAAGAACCCTTTATATATTTTGGATTTAGTAATTTTTATAGTTCTAAATTCTTATCGAATTATATATGCGAATTCTTATTTGGAATTTATTCAAACTGGCACTGGACCGTTCTTTTTATATTAAAGCTTCATCAAGACTAAATTTGTTTTGTGATTTACGTATACAGGGTGCTAATCATAGAAAAATTTTATATTTGATCTGAAGAAATGAAATAAAATCATTCTAACTCTTGAAAATTTTCACTTTTTGGTCTTTTGTCACATTGGCTCTACAATATTGGCGTATAATTATATAATATAAAAAATCAGCTCCCTATCATTATTTAAAAACACCGTAAATATATGCAAATAAATGTAGGAAATAAAAACTTCTAACCGATAAAATTGTATCAGGGCAAAAATCGGATACAATTTCATCTGATTAACACATAATTTAATCAGGTCAGATCTAAGCGGATACAATTAGATAAAAATTGATAAACAATTGATAAAAATATATCGGGCCATTTTTCGGATGAAACTGTATATTTATACAGATATAACTAAATCACATATATGACTATATGTAATTATTTTTACTCGGGTTGTGTAAATTATACGATATATCAAAGTATATGGTACTATATATGGTAGCATATATTATTATATCTGGAACTGTATTAAAATTTTTGATCATGAGGTACCATATATGGCCACTAGACTGTACCTCAAAAAAAAAGTTCGCCGTACACCCTCTAATATGATGTATTTTTGGAAGGCGATTTCAAAAAAAAATTTTTTTTTGCCGACCGTAGGGGTCGCCTTTTTCAATTTTTCGTTATAGATTCGGCATTTAAAATCGGATTTTAAAGTGTGATATATCGATATTTTTGCCTCGAGGAGACCAGTGTTTTGCTATAAAGGAAAAATCCAATTAAAAAAAATTTAAAAAGGCGACCCCAACGTTCGGCAACCAATATATACAAAAAATTTCTACTGGGTTTAGCAAAAAACTTCCTTAGCAAAAGTTTAATGATTTTTTGCGAGCTTTAATTTTCTGACATTAGGGTGGTACATTAGGGTGGTAGCAACTGAGATCTGGTGGGTAACTACTAGAACGGGATACTTGAGGTCAAAATGTCCTTAGAGCAAAACACTGGTCTCCTCGAGAGACAAGCATCGATGTATCATACTTTAAGATCCAACTGTAAATACCAAAGATATAACGAAAAATGTAAAATGGCGACCCCTACGTTCGGCAAAAAAAAAAAAAATATTTGAAACCTCCTTGCAAAAATACTTCATATTGGAGGGTGTACGGCGCACTTTTTTTTTTGTTGCCTAAAAGGTGGTACGCTCTAGTGGCCACATATTGTTTAAATGGCACCATATATAATAATATATGGTTTAAATGGCACCATATATGCTAATATATTGCTTAAATAATACTATATATAAATATATGTGGCACTATATTTAGTAGCATATATTATCATATCTGCAACTGTATTAAAGATTTTGTTCATGAGGTACCATATATGACCATATATTGTTTAAATGCCACCATATATGATAATATATAGTTTAACTGGCACCATAAATACCCGATCAAAAAAACATTACATATAGCATATGTAGTCATATCTCATTTGATATAGATCGACATTTAATCTTATCCAAGTTCATCTCAAAATTGGGGTATCCAGCAATATCAAATAAGATCCCTCAAATATATTACAGGATTAAATTAGATCCAAATAGATCTCAAAATTGGGAGATCCAATAATATAAAATTGAGATCCTGATAGATCCCAAAATATCCCATGGTATTAATTTACATCCAATTAGATACAAATGGATAGGCTAATTTTGGCAGATCGAATTGGATAATTTGATATCAAAATTTATCCTATAATACATTTGAAATTATTTAAATTTTAACATAATTTAAAAAATAATACAAAAAATTAATAAAAATATTTATTTATTAAAAAAATATTTATTTCGTAAAAAAAAATAACGCCGTCGGCAGGATTCGAACCCAGATTTCTGGAGTTATAGTCGGTCACTTAAATCACTCAGCCACAGACTGCTATACAAAATTACTGACTATATGAGACAACATTGTTCGTGTAATTGCTTTATACATATGTAGTAGGGTGACCGCAAAAAATCGATGTCGGAATTTTGTTCGTCTGGACATAAAATTTGGTGTTAATGGAGTTATTTGGACAACTTTCACTAAATTCCGCAAGAATCAACACACTGTTTTGGTATACTTCCAGGAAAAATCTCAATTTCAGAACTTTAACGAAATTATTATATATTACGATATCTAATTATATATTTAAAATATTATTAATTGAAAACATAATTTGAAGATGCTGTTGACACAAAATGGTTTAATCTTTTTAAGTCCTGTAAAAACATATTTATAAGTAAATCAAATTGAGTTAAAAAAAGTAAAAAAAAAAAATATTTTTTTTTTGGGGCCGATCTGGGATTTGATAATAGTACCTCAGTAACATATATAATTATGTGCGGGGTTATATATGACAATATATAATAACATATTAAAATTTTATTAATCCCAAGTTGCAGTAAACATAACTTTCATGTGCTGTTGGCAGAAAATGGGTTCATTTTTTTAAGATCTATAAAAAAAAATTTACAAGTAAATTAAATTGAGTTAAAAAAGTAAAAAAAAAAAAATTTTTTTTGTGGCCAAGCTGGGATTTGATAGTATGGTCTCTCAGGTTATATGTGAGTATATATAAACACATAGAAAATATTATTGATGTGGGACCATATATAATAATATCTCAAATAATATTGTTAATCTTGCACAATATATGGAATAATATATAATTATATCTTAGAGTATTTAATATAATATATAATCATATATAAAAATATCTTACATAATTCAACCAAAAAATTTTTATAAGACGACACATATCATTATATCTCAAAATATATGGCTTATATGCCACCATATGTGATCAAATATTATGTTATATATGATCATTTTATAAATTTTAATTTTATAAAAGACAATATATAAAAATATATGCTTATATAAGGTACAACATAAGAAACATATAATTATATATGGCTATTCATGACAACATATATATTCACATATTATACGATAAAACAAGACATGACTATATATACATTTTTTTGATCGGGTAGTTATATACCCTGCTAAAAAAATTATATGACTTTTGATATTATATGTAATTATATCCGAAAAATGGGAACATGTAATCGTATCAAATTAGTTCGTATTATGGTCATATTAGATCTAATTTGACACAATTAGATCTAATTTGATGGCATAAGATATGGTTTGATAACATTTTATCCGGATTTTGTCCTCATCCAAATGCATCAAATATAATATAATCATATTCAACTAGATATAATGGTATATAATTCGATACAATTATACATAATTATATGAAGCATATGTAACTATATATAGGTCTATATATAATTGGATATTGTAATATGTTGTACTATATATTGTGCAATATATAACAAGATATAGTTATATATTTAGGATATAATTTCGTAAAATTTTATAAAATTATATCTTGTTATATATGTTCCAATATATAATTATACAAAATTTTATATGATATTATATGACTATATCAAAACTTTTTTACTTCGGTATTGTTAATATTATATAATTATATATTCCTTAAATGCCGCCATATATATTAAGATATAGCTCTATATATAACTATATATGCAATAAGATCAGCCATGCCATGCAATATATAATCATATATACCATATCTAATATTATAAAGGCCGATATCTAATTAGATGAAATTATATATGGCATAATATAAGGAAACATTTTGCAAAAAGACGTCATATATAATTATATATGGATATACATAACGACATGTCCAATTATATATTGTAATATATGCCACATATGATTATATATAATTCTTTTTACTCGGGAATGCATGAAATGAAAATTATTTAGTTATTTTGCATTAAATGCAAAACTAAATTAAGGCAAATCTAATTTTGCCCCGAAAAACCGAAACAGGTCGCTTTTATACTACATTTATACTTGAGCAAAAACTACCTAGTTTTTGTACAAAACTGTTTTTTTCTTTTTTTTTTGTATTCGTTTTGACAAGTTAAAAACTACAAGAGCAAAAACCAGGTAGTTTTTGTTCAGGTATAAATGTAGTTTTCTATTTTTTTTATCACTCACATATACCAATTGAATTAAATTGTTAAGTGCTTACGTATAATCATTTGAAACGTTTATAACACGTTTATAAAATAAATGTTAATGCAAAATTTGTTTTATAATTCACGTATAAATTTTAAAAGTGATTGTGCATATGAACCTTACAGCCTTACTATCAATATTTTCCAAACGTGTATTTTAGTTAAAGTCGACTTTAGTTAACTTTAGTTTATTTTTAGAGCATTCTGATATTGGTTAATTTATTTTCAACCAATCAAAATGTATGAAAATACAAATATTTTTGTATTATTTTCATACACAAAATGAAAAAAAATCGTATGATTAAAAGTAAATTTAAAATACTCTTTTATAGTAAGGGCCTTAGATTTTAACTTGTACAACATCCAATATAAATAAATATTCATCATACGCCACATATGTCAAACAATAATTTCATACATCATACATATGTGGCGTATGATTGTTATGGAATTAACAAGTATACGCCATGTATGTTCATTTTTCAATGTAAAATGGTAATCAAACCAAAAAACAGCTTTTTGATATTTTGAAAACTAACATGTTTCTATTATAGACTATAAATCTAGTTATTTCTTCTGACACGTAAGCATTTCCCCCACTGTAAATTTGTCACATCTCATGCAATCTGTGAAATAAATTAATATAACTAAATCTGTTAACTCTACTATTGACATACTTTCCATGCTAATATTTGTTGTTAGATGGATAATTATTGTTTTAAGTTACTATGCTTTTACACTCTGCAAATCAAAATTGTGGTCATTGCTGTTACTGGGGGCATGATTGAATTACTATAAATGTGTACTATGGTCAAATGAATGGCCTCAAAATATTGAACTTCCTTTATAGTAATCAGAGACACACACTGACTGACAAAGGTTTTATTAAACATTATAAAGGTTACATGAACCATCGACACATTTCAAGTGAATTTATTAGTGTTGCAGTAATGACTACAGAGTTTTTTTTTATGTTATTATAAAAGCAATTTTTTTTTAAATGACATGCAACTATATGGTTTTGTTATCTCTTAAAAAAATTGTTATGCTCAGTGGTGTTTGTGCTGATGAACTTTTTAAACTTTTTTTAAAAAAACAAATTTTCATGGTGGACTAACGCACCACTATTGTGTTAGTGTTTCTCTATTGAGCTTGTTCGTAGAATATGAACAAGTCCTTGTTTTTGTGTATGCGTGTGTCATGCATAAAGAGATTATATCTTTAGTCTAATATTTTCCCTACACAAACAAAATATATATATATATTTATTTTTAAAAATTGCATGTTGGTATAAAATTTTATATTGATTACATAGCTGAGGGTGTAATGGTCTGTGTTTATCTGCAACAACATTATGTTTGAGAGCAACATAATTGTATTGCATGTAGTTTGAAGCTATAATAACATTTGTTAGTTTTATATTCATTTTTCCTATATTTTATTTGGTAAAAATGTTTGCTGGTGGCATCAGCAGCTTGTTCAGTTGAATTGCTTTGCATTGTTTTCAATATACATTTTTATGTATTTAAATTTTATGAATACTAAAAATATAAAGTACATTTTTTGAATTCACGCTAAAAGTAATTTGTTTCGTAAACTGTAGAAGATAGAACAATTTAATGTTTAATTTAAAATGATCAAATGTTTTCGATAAAAAGACAATGATGGAACTCACAGTTCCTACTGTTTTAAGTAGTAAATTAGCATTTCTTGTAAGCTTGACAAATTTCTATGGGTTAAACTTTAAAATCATGCTATTTTACAATGATAGTTCATTAGCACTTAAACTGTAAATTCCTTCAAAGATTTTTTTTAAATCGTGAAACCTCTTATACCCCTGTTCTGAGTTCCGAAACTTTTTAATTAGAGTGGCTTTGCAAAATCACACGGAATTCAAAATTTCGAAAATTTGCTATTGTTTAAAAATATATATTTATTTCACAAAATATATTTTCAACGAAAAAATAATTCGGATGGGATCACGGAACAGCAAAAACATTCGGAATGTTTCACTTTAGAATTTTTTATGTGGATTCGGGACTCAGAACAGCGCCGATAGCAAAAAGATAAAATATCTAATTTTTTAAACTTTTCAGTGCTTTTTTAGCTCTAGAACATTTGAATAGCCAAAAATGATTTATTTTCTTTTATTCATAAAATGAAGCTATTTTCCAAATTTTGTATTTCCTGCTGCACTGGTTTTAGAGATCACTAAAACTCCCTTTTCTCCGAGATTATGGAAGATTAAAAAATAACAAAAAAAGGTTTCGTTATCAAATATTGCTTCCATATTGTTAGGATGAATATCATGGTCATGGTGCAGAGTCTGATGATAAGACTTTGCACGGGAAAAATTCTTGCCCGACTTTAACTGAAAGTAAAATAATGTTTGGATCCGAAATTGAAATGGGTGTAAATGGATTTATATTAAAATTTGTCTATAAATTAGTAAGAAGTTAGGAAGTCGCTGAGAAATTTTGATTTTTTCTTATATTAGGTGTTTTTAAGAGTCGGAAGTCGGAAATATAGTCCGTATGGACGCTAGATACAAAGAAGAACCAAACTTATCTGAACCCAATACGCTTTGTGCCTGGGCCCATATTTACCAGCTTAGCAAATTATATTCCAACATTTTCATATTTACAATCTATAGCGTACGATTAGGCATTCCAGACAATCATATTTGCACCTTTAATCGGGCAATAGGTCTAAACGTGGATCGCTTTAAACCAAAATTAATAGGCTACGTCCTTGAACCGATAAGAGTCAAAATATTATAATATCAGTGGAATACCAAATTTAGCAAACGAAAAGGAATAGAACGGGAGACAAGTGGAATTGAAGCACTAGTCAAGTGGAACGAAATAGAATCGAACGGTAAATGCGTGGAAATATAACACTAGTCAATGAAAATAAAATGTAATGAAACGGGGAACGAATTGGAACGGAACTGGATATATGGGGAATTGGAACATGAAATGGAATGAAACAAGGAACGAAATGAAATGTATTGGGGTGTGGAATTGGAACACTAAAGTTAGGAAATTGAATGGAGAGGTAAGAAATCGAATGGAACGGAGAACGATTCAAATATTAGGCAATGGGAATGAGTATAATGGAACGGGTAACGAGTGGAATTGGAACACTAAAATTGGGAAACGAAATGGAATGAAATTAAAACACAAGACAAGTGGAACGGAATGGAATGGAACGGAAAATGAGCATATGTTAAGCACCAGATAATGGCAACGAAGTGCAATGGAACGCGGAAAGAAACGAAACGGATCGTGGAATGAGTGGGAATGGAACACAGAAATTTAGGAAACTTAAAATGGAACGGGGAATGATTGGAATTGAAACACTAGACAAGCGGAACGAAATGGAATTGAAACAGTAATGAAATTGAATCTAGGAAGCTTGGATTTAAATGATATTTATGGAATTAAATGTATTTTTTTCTTAATTTAATAATTTTTTTTAAATTTTTTCATTTATTTGGAGAAGAAATTAAAACCATTCAGCGCTATTCTGAATTCTGAAGCCACATAAAAAAATTTTAAACTAAACATTTCGATTTTTTTGCTGTTCTGTAATGTTTCAATTTAGAATTTTTTTTCGTTTTATTTATAAAAATTTATTTTAAAATTTCTATATAAATTCTAAAATTTGTTTGAAGGAGCAAATTTCCGACATTTTTAATTCCGTGTGGTTTTACAAATCCACTCTTATTCAAACTTTTCGGAACCCAGAACAGAGTTAATTTCATGAAATTTAGAAATGATTATGAAAGCAATCTCATTACGGTTAATATGAATACTATGGTAACGAAATTAATTAATTTGTCCACTTAGGGAAACTCTTAGTAAAAAATATTTAAAATTTCTTCTAAATATATTCCGATATTTAAAACAGCTAAAGTAAAGGGCTTTTAAGCTTTCTTCTGTATATATAAAAAAATTATAACGGTTGTGTACTTATTGTTACGAAATTGGATTAGTCTACTATAGAAAATTCTTGAATTTTAGTAAATATCCGAAGAAACGGGATTCACTAATCCCATTAATTTGGTGGCACTACATTTAAAAATAACGTTCAGAGATTGGGGGCTCTGCTATGAATAAAATAAGTGTTAAGATTTTAGTACACATGAATTTTATAGCAGGTTCTACAACCACTAGAAACCAAACTATAAATGAGCTGCCACTTGAAGTTCAGCCACTCGTTAGCCTTTGTGTAGTCAGTTGCATATTAGCCTTTATATAGTGAGTTGCGCACTAGCATTTGTATATTTGAGTTTGATATAAATATGTATGTGGTGCGCATAGTTCGGAGACATGGCAAAAATGTGCCCAAACTATGCTGTTTATGAGTCACAAGTGTCTTGAAACTATGCGCCTAGGACCTAGGAAGAATTTGAGGACAGAACCCAAACTAACCAATTATCTCCATACTAAACACTTGATCGAAAAACTGTCCCCGTAGCATGCGCTGTGCATACATACTATTGTATGTGAAGTAATAAAGTGTTAAATAAATAAGTGTATAAGCTTAATACCAAACAAAAGAGTGTGTGGTTATTTTGATTGCAAGAGAAAAGAACCCGGTTTATTTAAGGAAATAGATAAATATTTTTAAAAGGTAAAAACGTAAAAATAGCTTCTTCATTTTACTAAATTAATGCGACTTACTGGCGGACTATTTTAACATCTCTAAGCTAAGATTTTGTATATAGATTTCTTCTAAGTGGATATCCGACAAGGCGGAATTTTTGGGCTAATTCACTGATAGGGTACTTTTTCGTATTTTCGCCAGGCACATGATAAAAGTGGGGGTTCGCAAGTTCGCTGAATAAAATTTGTTTGGAATTTCCAACAAAAACTTGAAAAGACAGGATTCAAAAGGGAAAATCGCTCCATTTATTACACAGCCCAACCTCAAGAGTTTTTTACTTGGAATTTTGCATTTGAGTCTGCTTTTAGCGCAGAATATTTGGGAATATTTACGGGGAAAGGCAAAAAGGCAAAACCCCCTTTAACGACATATGCAATAACTTTAAGCCAGAAATCTGAAACTTAACATACTCTACAAAAGGCTTAAACAAATTTATTAAAAGGGAAAAACCCTTAGAAAAAGAATGCAATTTTCTTATAAATATATCCCAATATTTAAAACTACCTATTGCGAAGTATCGGGCTTTTAAGCTATCTATTGATAAAGTGGTGGAAAAAAATCTGATAAAAAAACTGAGGAGAATCTTGACTTTTAAATAAATTTTATGGCCCCACGATTTGTGCTGTTGCAAAAAAACGCTAACAGTTCGTGTTCGACTTAGAATTATACTTACCAAATAATTTTTTTACAAAATTCATATGTTAAACAAAAACTATTAATAGAGTATTAAAGTAACACACATTAGCAATTAGTAAAACTGTTAGGTTTTAATGAACTATAAAACTAACACTAGGATATAAAAGTTTGTATAATTTTGTGTACTTAAAATTCTATAAATTAACAAAATTAATTAAACTTTCATATATTTCTCGCCTTTATGAAGTTAAATTGCAACATTTGAACTACTTTTTCAAAAGTGAAGTGATTCCATTGTCAAAAATAATGGGGTTCCATTTCCATAAACTGAAACTTTTAAGACCGCTGGAATTTTAACCGGATTCTTTCATGAATAACACTGAAATCCTCCTCTAAAAATATTTTCAGGACGTTACAAATTTGATCTCCTTATTACAAATCTGCTCTTAGAATTTTTTCACCACCTACCATTTTTTAAAAGGTAGGTGGTGAAAATGCATTTTTTAAGCAAGTTTTTTATTATTCACACATTGTATTCTATGCATGTGAATTAATCAAAATTTGATACTAAATTACAGCAAAACTAACAAAATAGTATGTTTAAGTACCAAATTTTTTTTTGAAGTTAATATTTTGAAAGTGGCATTATTAAAAAACCGTAAGCAATTTGTTTACTTATCAAAAAGGTCCTCAAAGTCTAAGTAACAAACTTTTTCATAATCTGGCAGTTTTCTGCAGGAATCAATATTTTTATTAAGAAAAAAGTTCCCAGATTCTAAAAAGTCTATAAGAAAAATCAGAATCTAAGGTTTTTTGTAGGATCAAATCGGTAGGATCAATGAGGCTTTTTTAAGAAAAATTCCTCGGAATTTGAGGACTCTTAAGGAAGAGTGTCCATTTCTGACCAGTCCTATTGAAAAGGTCTCAGATTTTAAGTATTGTTCACAATCTGAAAAATTTTCAGATTCTGAGTACTTGTTGCTTCCGAAAAAGCCATATATTCCATAAATTTTTATAGGATTTTTTCCGAGATTTTTGGTTTTAAAATAAATTTGTTTAGCCTTTTTGTAGAATATGTTAAGTTTAAGTTTCTGGTTTAAAGAATTTGCACATGTCATTAAAGACGGAGTTCCCTTTTTTGTCCCTTTCCGTAAAAATTCCCAAATATCTTGCCTTAGAGAATGTCTTTACCAAAAGTAGAACCTACATTCAAAATTTCAAGTACCAAGCTCAAATCAGAATGATCCAAAAATAAACCAATTCAAGGCATACTGCCACCCAATATTTTAACTAGAGTCGACTTTTAATAAAATATGCATTTTAAAAATTTAGATATGATTTTGAAAATATTTTTCAAAAGTTGTCTTTTAAAGTTTCAAGAATATTGAAAAGCAAAACCGTTTTAATATATCGCGTATTTTAAAAAAACTTGGACTCATTTCACTTTCAAAATAAGTTGTTCACATACCTAAATATTGAACATGTTTTAGGCTATTATAAGTTAGGAATTAAAAAAAAAACACTCTTAATCACAAGCCATTTAGACTCAAGTGTGTTAAAGTACTTAAATTTAACAACAACAGCAAAAAATGTTAGTATATTAATGTAAAAAGTTTGAATTTATACAATATGTAAGTACCTATGTTGGTAGTAGATTTGTGTTTTAGGTTTTGTTGTATGCAAACCCAAATGACTTATTATAACAGCCAACACACTCACATATACACGTTTAAATATAAACATTATCAATAACCTTGTGTTACTAAAAAAAAAAACAAAAACAACAACAAGAAAATTGTTAAAACTAAAACTCAACACAACAATGTAATTTGTAAATTGTAATAGATAGCAAAAGTGTTTAAGAGGAAACGTGTTAAATAAAAATGATTGAAATACTTCAACCTACTTAATTTCAAAATATTAAGCTAAATTAGTATTTTTAGGCACACTTCAAGACTCACATATTAACACTTATATTATACTTGTACACACTAACACTAACACACTAACATCCTTAGTTACTTAAACACACACATACATAGAAGGAAGTAACAACATTATCATCACTCTTAGTCTTTGAAATAGATTCAAAAGCTATAAGCTGCACTTGTCAATGTTCTATAGCATACACTTGGGTTTTATATCCTTGTTGTTGCTGCTGCTTTTATTGTTTTTGTTGTTAATGATGATGTTGCTCTGTTTATTGTTGCTGTAAAGTATTTTCCTTAAAGTCAAAATATCTTAGAGAATCACTGCTGTAGCATTAACCTTGATAGCCTTGCTGAAATAGTTAAGATATGTATCATTAGGTATACTTTTATTATAATTCTATAATTTAAGTAATTCACAACTTTATTTTAAAATTCTGTGGAATAACCGATTTAACCCTAGAATATAATCTTAGTCGATTCGACTAACACCACTTACATTTTTGTGCACAGATTTTTTTCCATTTTACCGATCGGTCTCAATTCTCTTGTATTCTCATGCATTAAACACATAGACGACTACTACACATAGACGACTACTAGACAGCTACACGGCTACACGACTGCTTTTGCCGCTGTAGTCACCTTGGGATACTTTCTATTTTTGTTGGCTACAAAACAAAAATAGTGTTGACAATATAACAAAATATGTAAAACTGGACAATTCTTCCCGCTAGAGGCGAAATAAAATCGCTAGTTCTGACTAGAAAATCACCGTTATGGGAACAGCTGTTTATATTTTACAAATGTTTAAAGGTTTCATTAATTTATATTTGGAAATAATTTTATTGTAATGTTTTGTGAAAAAAATGGATCTTACAGAATTAACAAAATATTTCTCAGCCATTATTTTAGAAGCACAATCCAAAAAAGAATAATATTTATTAAAACGTCAAATTTTTTGATCAGCTGTGTACTATGTTGCTGTCGTTTTAAAAAAAATTAAGTAGCTGATTACTCGACTACAATTGCAGCCAGCAGCATTTGTAGTCGTGTAGCCACAGTCGTCTATGTGTTTAATGCATCAGTCTTCGGTGTTCTCTTGTTGTGAATGGTCACATTGTTGCAGTAAGTATTGCCATGTTAGTCGATTTGACTAATGGGTAGTGTTATTTTTTCTTATTTGTTCATTATTTTCAACAATTGATCTCAAGAGTATTTGTTATTAATATAAATTTTTTAACTAATTGTTTAACAAAAAATAAAATTTGTAAATTGATTTACATTTAAAATAAAATCAACTGTCAAACTTGTAATAATTTTTTGATGGTTCAAATATAGATATTTAAAAAATCGATAATATATATATGTTAATCGATTCGACTAATGATTAGCTTTAACGTGTAAAAAATAAGATTAGTTTTCCAGGGTTAAAATGTTATCGACTTCGAGTTACTGTTGCCAAATGGTTTGATTTTTAATGCTCTTTATAGTACTTTTTCGAACCGAATAGTGCCAAAAAGAGATTTGTTTTTCATTTCAAACTTATTTTTTTAACTCTATAAAATACAAATAAAACTACAGACTTTCCACTTATATTCGAATTCCTTCCCTATATCATACCCAAAAGAAAAGAAAGACGATTTTGACGTATTATTTTCCCAATAATCATATTACGATCATGTAGTAAATTTCGTGATAACACTATAATCATTTTGATCATATCTTGCTACAGACTAAACAACTTGAATTTTTTTTTTTAATTTTACTTTCCTTCAAAACTAAAATTGTCACGCCCCTGATTAAGGACTCATTCCAACAATATTTTTTAACGTGAGTACAAAAAATTAAAACATAAAGAATGTTTTTTTAGAATTTCCAACAAGAACTTGATAAAGATTGTGTTAAAAGGGGAATATGGCCTCATTTATTTAAATTTTGTATGTGCCACTGAGCCACTGAGGCAGAATATTTGGGAATTTTTACGGCGAGAGGTAAAAAAAAAGGAAAATAGGACGAATTTTTTTCTAAAAATGTTACTTAAGTCAGAACTTTCTAAACAAAATTTTTTACTTGAGAAATATTTAAAAAAAAATCGTGTTTAGTTCTCACTATAAAACAGGTGCAAGCAGCACAAAAGGCCATTATAGCAATGGGGTTGTCTACAAATCTACATTTTACCCAGACTTCCTACTTATGTATATCCTACCAGTGTTGAAAAAATATTAAGTCTACAAATATATTTCAAAAAATTTTGAAAAAAAACTAGAAAATTACTTTCTATTTGAAATAATGATAAAAATAAGTCATTATCAGCAACTCATTATTACATGTTTTAAAATAATGCATATGGTAAGTGGGTGTCATTACTGGTAGTCTAAAAAATAATGATATGTCATTACCGTTTCTATACTGGGGAGCCGTATAGAAAGGGTAGATACTATGTATATCTACATATTATCTAACAATAAGTATCTGGTTGTTGGCCACGCTATGTCATGCTCTTTAAAGTATTGTTTAATTTTTTTGCTGAGACTTAAATAAAAAAATTTTAAGAGCTCAAAAGGACACACTTTATACAATTAGGTTGTTCACAAGGGATGTGCTGTCTGTGGCATCGTTGTATCGTCCTAACAAAAAACAGAGTTGTTAAACATTTTATTTGGCTTTGACAACGATTTTCTTTTGGATTTGCAATCTGTTAGCACACTCAAACATAGGACACAAAACATACGTAAACGCGTTATATCGTGCTATTCTCAAATGTTGTATATTTTCAATTTAAATTCTAACAACTCTGTTTTTTGTTAGGACGATACGACGACACAACAAATAGCACAGCCCTTGTAAACAACCTTAATGTACTTCAAATAAATATTATCATACGAAAATAAATTCCATCTTAATATCATTAAAGACAATATTAACTTTAAGTTCGTTTGTGTTTGCAATATTTGTTTGCTGGCTGGCTGGTTCTCAGATAAGATGATGTGTTGGCAACAGCTGTTTTAGAAACTTTGTGAGAAATTTAGCCCAAGTGCATAATTAAAGTAATTTACATGCGATTCGGGAAATTTTAATATCAAATTTATACAGATTAAGCAGCATAAACTCAAATATAATTGGCAAAATACATGTTTATATGATAAAATTTTTTACAAAGAGAATAATTGTAATAACTAGGGATATAGTATTTAGAGACAACATTTTTATGGAAATAGATATAAGCAAGCAAGATTGGCAATCGATAGCTTTATAATATCGTTATCCATTTCAAAACCATTTCAAATTGAAAACCGAAATTGCAACGACTAGCTTGTCTGGGTATTACGGGGCGGCTCGTTCTACACCCCAGGCAAGTTTGGAGGTGATGCTTGGCATCCCACCACTGGATATTTATATCAGGGGCACGGCGGCAAAGGCAGCTCTCAGATTCAGGGAGATGCAGGAGCTGAGGCAACGCACTTGGGGGCACAGTACCATTCTGCATGGGATTGGTGGTGCACTACTGGATCGTGAAACGGACTCTATTGTACAGGTCACGAATTTCCAGAGGACTTTTGAGGTGATTGTACCGACCAGGGAAGACTGGGCAGCCGACTCCATTATTCTGAATGGTGATATCTCAGTGTTCACGGACGGTTCGAAGACGGACATGGGGACAGGGTCGGGAGTTTACTCCGGCGAACTGGACCTTCGAATCTCCATACGACTCTCGGGCGATTGTAGCGTGTTCCAGGCGGAAGTGTATGCAATTGACGTGGCCGCACGGATGATAATGGAACGGGATTTGGATCCATCATCCACTAGCATCTTTGCGGACAGTCTTGCTGCTTTGAAAGCCCTGGAATCCGATACTGTCAGATCGGGGTGTGTGCGGCACTGTATTGAATCCCTCGACCGTATTCGTCGGCACTCGGTAAGGCTGGCGTGGGTCCCTGGACACGCTGGGATTGCGGGGATTGAGAGCTGGATGACGAGTGTGCGAGGAATTGATCCGAGTCGGTTGAGGACCCTATACATACGGAGGTCCTGGTTCCTCTGGTGGAGCTATTCGGTGTGATAGGGGATATATCGGATAGGAAGACGAGGGCAAAGTGGACAACCTTGACCAATTGTAGGATATCTCGGACCTTATGGCCACTGCCTGATCCGGGGAGGACAAAGATTCTTCTTGGATTTGGCAAGCGGACGGTCGGGATGCTTGTAGGAGTTCTAACGGGATACTGCGCGATAGGCCGAATGGCTGCGCGTTGGGGTTACACCCAGGCAGACTACGGCAGGGGCTGTGGGGACGAGGAGGAGGAGGAGACAGTGCATCATCTGCTTTGTGAATGTCCGGGACTGAAGGAACCGCGACTCAGATATCTGGGGTGCAGGTTCTTCGACGATCTGGACAGTCTACGTCTGGTCTTGAGAACTTTTGAAGGGGATCGGGATGGTTCTAGATTTCTCGGGTCGTGGTATTTCCTTCCATGTGGGGAAAACTAAGGGAATCACAATGGGCCCTATGGCCTCCGAGTGAACTCGCCGTTCTGTCGGGCTCCCATTCAGCCTAACCTAACCTAAATAAGTTATTATTCAAAAGAGAAAGCTTGATACATATAATGGCTTGTATGAAAACAATATAGGTTTTTAATAGCGTATTCAATTAATTGACTTTCTATTTTAATCGATTAATCGTGAAAATAATTATTTGGGATTTTTTTCTTAACTAATTTGTCAAATAAAGTTTTGTTGTATTTTTATTTAAAAAAAGTAACAAACGTAATTGCAGTAAAACAAAAACATAAATACGAAAAATATTTTAATTCCAATCATATTTTGTAAACTCCGATTTGGATAAAAATTTAATGTGTGAAAAAGGGGATAGAAAAATATTTCATCCAAATTATTCAGTTGGTAAGAAATTCAATTGTCGCAATGAATTTGTTTTCTCTCTACATTAAACAAGATTTATTAAGTACATGAAGAATTAATGTAGGGACGGACATACTCAAATATCAGTCAGGCAATTTTCGAGTGATTTTTCAGTGTAGCGCGGTGTTATTAATGCTTTCGGTTTAAAAATCTTAAAAATGTATGTTTTTGAACATTTATATAAATTTTTACCATGTTCGATTAATCGTATTAGATTATTCGCATTATTGCCCGACAGGTCGGTTTTATATTTTTTTTTGCAGTAACACATATCCAAATTTTATCAAATTCGTAGTGTTTAGGTGTCAATAATTTTCATTCCAAATAAATAGTTTTACCAATTTTGATGAAAAATATAACTTTCCAAGCTTTCTTCCAATCTGCAAATATGTTATATTTTTTACAACTATTAGGACTACTTAAAAACTCTTAAAATTAAGTTTAAATTAAAAAAAACATCAACTAATTACTTTAGTACAAAAAAATAAAAATACACTCAAATTTATTGTTCACTTAAAAGGTCACTTGTTTTTTTTTCTGTTGCAGTTCTAGAGAATCTTTGCTCTAAAGAAATTGAACTCAATACTCTTCTAAATTTTCATTATTATACTTTTTAAGTTTTCCATACATTTTCCTGTTGTTTACCCAGTGCGATATTAACCATAAAACAAAGTTTTCATAACAAAAATTCGAATTTATAGTTTTTGTTTTGTTTTCTTACAAACTATAAACAGAAGAGCTAAAGAAGAAATGAAGACTTAGAGCCCATCCCAATACAACGAGTGCCGACTTATATTATTTTTGCTCCTTTGTATCGTATAACCAATAAGAATGTGAAAGCAACACTAACGCTATAAGTTCCTGTTACTTTTACGAAAGATTGTTTTTTGTGTGTTTTGTTTTTCCTTAAGAAAAACTTTTTCTTCAACCAAAGTTAAGTTTCCTTAGGTTCTTTATATTTTGTTGTTGCTATTGCTGTAGCTATTGTTGGAAGTGTAAATAAGTAAATATAAACAAATGCATGCAAAGATGTGTGAATTCAAACTCAGCTGTAGTTAGGGAAATCCTAGTTGTTGTTTTATATATTTTTATTTATTTTTTTTATTTTCAGTTAAGTCAAATCAGAATTATTACTATCTTTGTTTGCATTATCTTAATGTTTGAAAAACTAAAGTTTTTCTTACAATTTTGTTGAATGTGGCCAACTAATTTTCAAATTCAGTCCATGAAGAAACTAACTAACTAACATGATCGACCTAGACACCATAGAAATATCATATCAGAGCTTAAATATATGGAGTTTAAATGCAATCAGGGAATTATGTAGGTAAAATCAACTGCAAATGACAGTAAAATAACTGCATTTGCAGTTAAAAAGATGTAGACTACATTTGCATTTAAATCAACTGCAATGTGAAGTTATTTTTAACTTTTAAAAATCTGCTGACAAATGTAGTAAAAACAACTACAAATGCAATTAAAACAACGTACATGAAAATTATTGTAAAACTCTACAAACAACTGCAAATGTAGTTAAAATAACACAAACAAAAATTATTTTAAAAATTATTGTATTAATTTAATAAAATCAAATTTATGTAAATACTCTTAACTTAATTTTATTCTATAATAAATTTAAAATTGAGAAATCAAAATTTACACTTAATATCACTTTTTTTGTTCCCTTCTAAGATATTGTTCTAGATGTCCGTCTGTGAGGGATGAAATATTGTTTGGCTTCCTTTTTTTTCACCAGGTAGAAAGGTATGAAAATATAAAAGAACTCAAAGAAAATAAAGTATTTTTTTTAAAATTCCCGTAAAGAAATTTATACTTTATATTATAAAACTTACCTTATTATTTTAATAGTTTAATAAAATATAAAAGTTTTTCCGTATTACGCGTCTTCACTCTTAAGCGTTGTTTTATGACTAAGACATGTTCTTCTCATTTTCTTTCACCAGACATTTTTAAACAAGCGCTTCGTACACACAGTCCCTTTTGCTTCGTACACACGCACGCTTGAAATTGAAGTATTTATTGTATTTATTTTATTTATTTTATTTATTTTATTTATTTTATTTATTTTATTTATTTTATTTATTTTATTTATTTTATTTATTTTATTTATTTTATTTATTTTATTTATTTTATTTATTTTATTTATTTTATTTATTTTATTTTATTTATTTTATTTATTTTATTTATTTATTTTATTTATTTTATTTATTTTATTTATTTTATTTATTTTATTTATTTTATTTATTTTATTTATTTTATTTATTTTACTTATTTTATTTATTTTATTTATTTTATTTATTTTATTTATTTTATTTATTTTATTTATTTTATTTATTTTATTTATTTTATTTATTTTATTTATTTTATTTATTTTATTTATTTTATTTATTTTATTTATTTTATTTATTTTATTTTATTTTATTTATTTTATTTATTTTATTTATTTTATTTATTTTATTTATTTTATTTATTTTATTTATTTTATTTATTTTATTTATTTTATTTATTTTATTTATTTTATTTATTTTATTTTATTTTAATTTATTTATTTTATTTTATTTATTTTATTTTTTGTAGTTTCCCAGTGTAGAAACGGTAATGACATATCATTATTTTTTGGACTACCAGTAATGACACCCACTAACCTTCTGCATTATTTAAAAACATATAATAATGATTTACTGATAATGACTTATTTTTATGATTATTTTAAATAGAAAATAATTTTTTAGATTTATTTGAACATTTTTTGAAATCTATTTTTAGACTCAATATTTTTTAAACACTGGTAAGGATATATGTAACCACATATTTTTTTTATTTTTTGTATGTTGGCGAGTAAGCTTCCTTGTGTGTCAATTATGTTTTTATCTATTAAATATTACATGTCGATATAGCTCAGATGGTAGAGCTATTGACTGGCAATCTGTAGACCCAGGTTCGATTCCCGCACCAGCAAATTTTATTTAAAAAAAAAAATACAATAAAAAATATTTTTTTTTTAATAATTTTTTTTTTTGAAAATCTCTTTTTAGACTCATTATTTTTGTCAGTACTGGTAAGCACATAGGTAACGATATATTTTTTGATTTTTCGTATGCTTGTGTGTAACCATAACTCATTATTTTTCGCGACATCGCCATATAAAGGTAATAAGAAATGTAATAACAAAAGTAACTAGTTACCATTACCAAGTATGTAGTTACATAACCACATATATGTTAATGATTTTCTACACTGGATTGTTTAGAAAAATAACTGTCAAAAAGATTGAAAAATTTTCCTTTGAGTAAATTAACGGCAATTGTAGTTAAAATAACTTCAACTGCATTACTACACAAATAACTGTCATGTAGTAACTGCAGAACTTTTCTTAGTGTGGTATTACCATACCACCCAGCAAAAAAATGATATTGACAACTCATTACCGTATCGATTACCGAGTAATGATAGCTCATTACCTTGATAACGTCTGACATAAGTACTTATTTATTCTTACAAAATAATTACTTACTGGATGTTTGTTTAATAATTACCGAACTAGTGCAACTCCGAATCTATTTTTGCATTTATTTTATTTGGTTAAAAATTATACGTTTAAATTTTCGTTTTTATCAAAATCAACCCTTATTCGCTAATATAATGTGAAAGAAAAATTGAAAATTTTTCAGAAATGGAATTTTTGGAGTTAAGTTAAGCTACGAGTAAATCCAAAATGGATTTAGAAAATAAGGTTGTTGCAAAAGCAAATTATGAATGAAACACTCAGTTGGGACCTCTTACCAATCTTTAGGTGGGGCATTGCGAATTGGGTCGATTTCAATGCACAAAAGACCCAATGTTGTTGACCCATAGGTCTGTGGGATCGTCAATGTCATCAGTTATTATGGGTAATGGTGATATTGAGGATGTTCTGGCCATGTAAAATTTTCTATTCCAAAGAATTGGTTGTAGAATAGCTACTTTTTCCTTATATTCCCTTCTACAGTCAGTTCTATCATCGATGTTTTCTATTGCAAATGGTCCCTTCTTTAGCAGAAAAGTATAACAGGTTGCCCTAAAATCAATTCTAGAACTGATTTTCCGTCAATCATACCATTCATGTAAGATCCGTGGAACTGGTTACGGCAACCGATTGTGAAATATTTTCCTGGAAAGGTTTTATTTTAGCCGTTAGGGAAATATTTTTTCAGAAACATAGTTGGGTTGTTTTTTTACATTATTTCCAAAATGTTTTGATTTTGCCCCACTGTGCTTTAGGAATAAAGCTGGTTACATTAAAGTAGAATATTGAAGTATTTTGGAATTTTTTTAGGTTTATTAGAATAAAAAGGACTTCTTAGCCGGATTTTAAAGCAATTTTTGTAATTCAATCTTACAGAAAATTTGTATATTATATGGTAACAATTTTGGGTTATTTTCTTTCATATGATCTTTTTCGTGGTATGTAAGTGTGTTCTGTTAACTAGGAAGTAGGTTGCAAGTATGTGAGTGTGGGTTTCTTGAACATTTTAACAGTATTGTATGTTGTGTTATTGTTTATTTTGTTTTTCTAAACATTTATATAATCAGAATACTGGTACTATTTCGGTTTCTCCAGCTGTGGTGGTGGCGGTAATATTTTTACAGGCTCTTTCACTTGAACTAATTTGGCTTCCTCAAGCAAGGACTACCGCAAACATTTGGTTTCCAAAAGAAAACTTTACCGTTTTTCTTTTAATGTCAAATGGACGGACATGCAAAACAGATATTTGGTATAAGTTAAGAAAAAGAAAAACGAAACAACTAACTAGAAATGGAAAAGAATTTTTACATTTTATATTTTTTCTGTTTGGTTTTACATACTTTTGGTTCCATGCTGCATGACAAACCAAAAGTTTTGCAATACTAGTGTTGGTTGTTGTGCTGCCCAAGTTTCGTAACAGATTCAAATATATTTTTATATATGTATAATTTTTTACTATAAATAAGAATATGTATTTGCGTGATAGTGTATGTAAATATACACTTTTTGTATGAGTTTGCATAAGTCTATGTCTATGAATCAAGAGTTTAATTTTTGTTTGAAAAGTTTTGTGTGTTTTCTTATACTTTTTTTCACATTTGTCTTATGCAAATTTCCGTCTTGAGAATTTTTCAAAGAAAAAAAAAATTAAATAAAGTTTTCATATGACTTATAAACACATATTTACTTACTTTTACCAACTCATATATACTAGAGGGATTCAAAGCTGTATGTAGAATTTTCAAAATGAATTTCTGATATGAAATTTGGTTAAGAGAGAATAAAGAAAAGTCGGTGCAGAAATGCATAAAATATTTTATAAGTATTTAAAAAGAAAAAGCATTTTTATTATTCCAAATTTTTTGTTATTACTTAGTATATTTTTGTGCACCCGACGCCGATCATTCGTTATTTCTTGAATGATAAAAACAGGGTTTCTAAAATTTATAATAAAATGATTTACATTTATTAATAATCATACGATGGCGGTCCTAGAACTACCCGACCTGACTTAAAGAAGGCGGAAGTAGTTTGAAAAAATATCATTATAGGTGACGAATCATGGAGCTATGCGTATGAGCTTGAAACTATGTATGTATTTTTCATGATGACCGAAGTCTAACAAAATCTGTTCACTCTCGAAGCACCTTGAAACAAATGGTCGCCTGTTTTTTTAGAAAAACTGGTCATGTGGCAACAGTGCCATTAGAGCAACGTAAGATAGCTAATTCTGAATGCTCACCTCCATTTGTTTGAGAGAAGTGTTTGGAGAAATGGGAGAAAACAACCCTTAAAAAGGATTGTTCTTCACTATGACAATGCGACCTCTTACACATCGGCTCAAACAGATTACTTTTTGAGCACTCAAAAGATCGAATTAATAAGAAATCCGCAGTACATCCCTAACTTGGCACCCAATGACTTTTACTTGTTCCCGAATATCAAAAATAAACTACGTGGATAACGATTTTCGCCAGCCGAATAAACCCTAGTATATTCAAAAATCATGTTTTGGAGGTGTCTTGCGCGGAATGGAAGAAATGCTTTAACAAGTAGTTCGAATGCATGCAAAAGTGTAGAGATCATAAAGGAGAATATTTTGAAAAACATTAAGGAAATTTTCCATAAAAACTTCCTGTTCTTTCATTGTTAGGCTCAAAATATAAATAGTAACCCACGTAACTGTTATAGGTCAGCACATTATTTGTAAAGTAGGATTAATAGTTTAATAATTATTAAACTGGTTGGTTATAAAAAAAATATCTTTTTTCTGCGTGAAGTAATTGAAAGACCAGGAAATGAAGAATATTGTTACATTTTAGCAAAATTAGCGGGATCTAATTCTTACGATTTCAGCCAACATAATCTGAAAATATATTGGAAGATGACAAAGCAAATTGTGGTAAATTCTTTGTTGTTGTTTTTGTTTTTTCTTTGATATTTTAAATGTTTAATAACGCTCCTAGACGAGAACAAGAAATTCTCATTGAGTTGGTAATTTAACTTAACGAATATTCTAAATACATCATCCCCTGAATAAATTTGAAAAAAATAATCAGAAATTGTAAATAGGTTTTATGTGTTATGGCAAAAAATTAAAATTCCCTCCAAATCCTCTGAAATTAATTAGCAACCCTCACCAGGCTGGCCAGACTTGGGGTTTTGTCCCCAAATTTGGGGATATTTTGTTGATCTTGGGGACAAAAATTTTCATTTGGGGACAGGGGATTTTTTGGAGGATTTATAAAGTGTTTTGGGGATATTTACAACTTTTCGTAAACTTTGGATTTTATATTAATTTTGAATAGTTTTCGGAAAACTTTAGTCAAGTTTTTTCATGTAATTTAAACGAAAAGTACAAATTGACCCTTTTATACATTTTCTGTAACAATTCAATGCTTTCTACACGAATAAATATTTAATGCCTGAAAATTTAATAGCATTAATGTCCCCAAGTATCTAAAATATTGAACAAGATAATTCTTTCTTGAATAATCTGGCATTAAAATTTATTCATTTTATGAATTAGTTAATAATTCATAATCACTTTAAATCAATGATTGAAATTGAATGAAGTTAGGATGAGATTTATTCAAATTTGAGTTGAATGAATTTTGATTCGATTAAATTTTTCCTTTTATGATATGATTCGCGAACTATAAATCAAGGCAAACACTTTTGGTTAAACAGATTTGTTAAAATTGAATCAATTAGCTTGTTTCTATGAAAAGAATCAACAAAAATCAAACTGATTCTTTGAATAAGATATTGATTAATTGAAGTAGGAAATAATTCAATCAATAATTTGTTTGTTTGATTTGTTAAAAATTGATTCAGATTTAAAAGTCGAATTAAAGAATTATGATTTTTAATTCAAAATCTTAAAAAGTTGAGCAAATTAAATAAACTGGATTACCTTTTTCAACATTTTTTCTAGTTGGGGATTTTTTGGGGATATTTTAAAATTTGTTTGGGGATAACGAAAAAAAGTATCTGGCAAGCCTGGTCCTCACTAAACTTAGTACCTAATTTCGTAAAACACTTGGCTGAAGTGAATGGAACTTTCAATGTAAATTGTTTTTGTAACACAGACAATTTCTATAGAAATAACACAACACTTGTTAGGAAAGTGTTTTAGGAAATTACCCCCTTAAATACGGATATATTTAATAATTGTAATTTTTATTCCCTTTTTTGAACTTAAACATCACTGTGGACTTGCTAAAATTGCAATTTTTATTTTATAAAATTTTCAAAAAACTGAAATTTGAGTTTTGAATGTGATTTAAAAAATTATGCTTAATATGCCTATAATTATCTTAGGTCCAAACTTTTAAAGTGTACTTAAATTTTTTTGAACACTTCTAATACCAACACATACACACATAACTGTTTCTGACTTAAGTGTATATGTATTTTTCTAGATATTCCATTTGTCGTAGGAATACAGTTAATTTAAAACAAATATTTGATTTAAAGTTTTTATATTGATAAGAATTTGTACTTTTTATTACTTTCTTAAAATGATATGTAATAGTTCAAATTTTAACTGAATTTTTTAAAATATTAAATTGGATCTTGACACACTTATTCTTGTTAACCTGCTTCAAAATGCATGCAGGTCTTGGTGGCTGTATTTAAATATCTCCATAAAAAATAAAACTGTTTAAAAAAACTTATTCTTTTACTTCTTGTTATATTAATTAAGCAAAAGTTTAAAATTTTTAACATTTTTCTTTGAAGCTTTGATCACAGAATGGTTTATACAAATTCTAGTTTATTGTTTTTATTTTTTCAACTTTTTCCCAAAATAAAAAAAGAACACAAATAAATTATTAAACAAAACTTTAATAGAAACGTGAGCAATTAAAATATACTTCAAGTTTTAGTTTTGTCATGCCTTATATAACCACAGCAACTACAAATGCTATTCCAGGCAGCAGCAGTATGCGCACAGTTTCATTTTGCAGAATTTATGCTTGTTATTGATTATAAAGTCGTTTCGTTTTTGCCCAAAAACAGCACAACTACACCCAAAAAAATAAGTAGTTGCTGATCACTATTTTTTCAACTATCTCATCTATCACTATGGATGGCATAGTTAATAGAAAATAGTAGGAATCAACTATGGGGATCTTAAATTTACAAACCAACTATGGAAAAAGTAAGTGCCAACTATTTGTTAGTGGAAATTAAATAAAATCGGAAAATAATCGATATTGATTATATTCATTTAGAAAAATGGTTAATAGAAACCATGGATCATGTTATTTTGTCTTAATTTTTTTAATTAATTTATTTTTGTACTTTTTTTATAGTTAATTACAATTTCTTTGCATTTTGCAAACAATTGTCTGTCATATGTTTGTTTGCTCTTTCCAACATTTCAATATTTTTTTAAAATTTTTGATATTCTGACTGTTTTAGTTTTTTTTTTTTTGAGGTTTAAATTTTCTAGTTCTTTAGTAATTACAAACTTGTATAACATTGTGGAAAATAACTATATTTGTGGTTGTTACTGATTATAATAGTTGATTTACAAAATCTTTAAATTGACTATGGTTTTTTTTTGACTATGCCCCTTTTACTTTTTTTTTGGGTGTATGTATAACTAGAATATCAAAGCCACAATCACTATTATGCTGTTGTGTTATGTACAAGTTCAGTGATTATTAAAATTTTCATTGGTATTTCATACTTGTTGTTTTGGTGTATTCGTTGGGCTTAAATATTTTCGACTCGAAATACGTTAAAACCAACAAATGTTTAGTGAATATATAAGGATTCCATGTGTTGGTAAATACTTGTGAAATTTGTAGGTAAATGTAGAGCATACGAGTACAAGAAATACTGCATTATGAATTTGAGGTACACTAAAAAAATAGTTTGATTATTACTACAGGATAAGTAGTTGTTTGTTTATCAATCAGTAGTTGTTGTTTTTAACTGTAATTACAGTTGTTTGAAAAAATACTATATTTCGTAAAATAGGGCACACACGTTCAATATTATGGATCAATTTTTGATTGATTACAAATTAATTGAAGGTCTGTACCCTATATTGAATGTTTATCAATTAAATTGAAAAATTCAAAATGTTTTGGATTTTTGTTTTTTAAGGTGCTTTCACAATGGTGGAGTGGCTCTACTCTGCAGCACAGATTCAAATGTTAACTGTTCACAATGCAGAGTAGAGTTACTTCAAAAAAATATGTCACGTTTCAGTACTTACGCAGTTTTTGCGAATATCTTGGCATGGCTTTCACTGCAATTATTATAAAAAAAATTTTTATTTTGTAATTTACACGTAATTGTAAACATTTGTTTATATTTTTTAATATTTTTTTATAATTTGTTGACAATTAGAGATGTGAACAAATTAGGGATGTGTTTTTTTAGTTATATTTGTCATGTTAAACAGTTAACAGAGTGATGTTAACTCTAGAGTGCAACAAATCCGTACTCCAGAGTCAAACAAATTTGACTCTGGAGTGGAATAAAAAAAGATAGAAAAATACAAAAATGTATTAGTAAGAAAGAGAAAAGAACTAAATTTGCTACAGATTGGAGTACTCCATCATTGTAAACGCACCTTTAAACTCATGTTATTGAAAAGTATGTGGCGAATATTGAAATATTATTTTTTTTTAAATTTGTTGTTTGTTATTGAAAAATAATGAAATAAAATTAAAAAAGCATATAAATTATTGCGAAATAAAAAAATAATCACTTTAAACGTGGCTTTATTTTAAAATCTGCAAAATATTGCAACTTTTCATAGGATGGAAAATATGGATCAATTTAATTTTAACTCATACTTTTCTAATAATATTGAAAGTGTGTGTGAAAAGATCAATAAAATTGAAATACATTATATTGACCGTGTGTGCTCGGCTTTACAGTTGTTTAAAACAGTTGCTTTTAATATTACAATAAACAACTATCAAAACAGTATTTTTACAGTAAACTGTTATTTTTCTAAGTCATTTAAAAAATAAAAAAATTTTTTAGAATTTTTGAAAATTCTTCCTTAGTTTATTGACATATTCCTACACAGAAAAAAGGAGGTACCAACAATGGAATTTGTGAAAACAAACTAATTTTTTTTAAATTAAAATTTTATTTTCAACAACTTTTTTTAAATGTTTTTAAAATTATATTTTTTTATATATAAATTGGTTTAAAAATAAAAATTCAAAGTTATAAAAAAAAATAACAAACATTTTTTTGCATTTACAAATTCCATTGTTGGTGCCTTTTTAACCCTTAAATGCATGATCTCTTTGATTTTAACAATTTTTTTTATATATGATTTCTAAAGGCGTGTACATTTCAAAAAATAACAAAAAAGAAATTTATTTAAAAAAAGGTGATTTTTGTTTAAAAATATGGTTTTTTGCAAAATAGCTTAATTGTGATTAGTTAAACGTGTATTAAAAAAAAAACAAAAAATCTATAAACTATGAATTATGCATTTATGGTCGCAAAATTAATTTTATTGCGAGAATACCACTTTAAATATTTAAACAAACATTTTTGAATATTAAACTTTTCATAAAAGAAATGTGTATTTTAGATTTTTCACAAACATACGAAGCTAAACCAAGATTTTTCCTATAACTATTTAAAAAATCTGAGCTAAGCTATAAGAGCACTTTGTACAGAAGAGGCCCCAATGCCCAAAGTGAGTTTTTTTTTTATTAAAATACCGGTATGTTGCCAAATGGGTTAAAAAGTATTTTTGTATTTACAAAAACGGTATGAGAAAGATGTTTTGTTTAATAATTTAATCAGAATTTTGTAAATTCCTTCTGTGTAGTTTACAAAAAAAAAAAAAAAAAGAAATCAGAAAATTTTATTGTATACATATTCAATGCATAAAAATGAAATAACTGGACAGCCGTATGCAATTGTTCTCCAAATTTCAAGTCGGATAAAATAATTTCGTATATTTTGCAAATGAAAGTAAAAATTTGCTTTTCTCTATTAAAATATATTTTTATATTATGAACAAATTCAATTTTTAGCAATTTTTTCAGTTATTTTAAAATTTTTATAGTTAAATATGTCAGTTGATTTTACAAAATTGTTTGTTAATTTTAATGTATTTGTTAGTTTTTTTTCTATAGTTAAAAATAACCATATCTTTATATTAAAAGAACTAAATGTGCTAACATCCCAAAACTTATTTTAAAAAAATAATCTGTTGAAGGCAAGTCTCTATTCGGGTTTCATTGTTAAAAAAAGAAATGGTCAGGAGACGATTTTAGTTGTATTTAAATATGTTATTTTTGCATTTTTAACTGCATAAGCATTTGTTTTAACTATCATTTTCAGTAGATTCTCTAAATATTTTTTTGAGTGTTTATATGCATTAGGGATATAACTTTTTTTTTTATAGATATTTCAAATATTAAAATCGTTATATAACACAGTTGAATAAGCCACTTTAATGAGATCGTCAAAAATGTTACCCCAGGGAAAGCCTTTAATCTCGAAATAGTGATTTTTATATTAATTTTCTATATTTGTGGATAAATACAAAATGAGACTTTTTTTTATCAATACTATTACTTGAGTCAAATAAGAATTAAGGAAATTAATCGGAGCCTAAGGCATCCATCCTACAAGTAACACATCGGCTGAAAAGTCCGTAAGATAATCAATAAAACAACAATTTCTTTTGGCAAAATTCGACTTTATTCATCAACGTAGTGATACAATCACTCCAATGCCTTTCTAGAATTTCGTTACCTTTTTTATAGAATGATTTACCTTTCACTTCAAAATAGGCTTCTGTATCGGCAATTACCTCTTCATTTGAACCAAATCTCTTTCCAGTGAGCATTTTTTTGAAGTCTGAAAACAGATAAAAATTTGTATTATTTTGTATCCACGGAACCCCTGACAAAACTAAGAAATCACAATATATATATTTTTTGTGTGTCCCATAGTGTATATAGAACTTGCTTTAAAGATACCCAAAAATGACTTTTTTCTGCGTGTAACCTGAAATTTCCAATTGTTGGTACACATTTAGTTATATGTACCTTGGCGATATGTATAATTTATGAACAACACCGATTTTTTTCAGCATCGGTTTTTTGGATTCATTTTTAGCTTTTTCTGCCACTATAGCCTAAATTAAGAGATAAAACGAAATTTCAAAAACGCCATAGTTTGTTATTTTTTTTTCATGCCTAACAAATAGTTTAAATTCCATTGCAAACAAATATTTAGGTATTAGATGTTTAATATTAATGGTATTTTTTAAAACTACATTGAAAATATAATCTCCTCTTTTTCTATTAAAGTTAAACAATTATTTAATTTCTTTATCTTTCCTATAGTACCAAGTTGTTATTGTTTTTAACAATCATTAATCAACTACGAACTCATTTGTCAAATTGCCAAATACTTTTAAAACTATGGTTAGAAATTATAAAGAAATTGTAGATTGTAATTACCAGACTTCTTTAAATTTTGCACTACTTTAAAAGTTGTATTCAAAATCTTGGAAAATCATTGTAAAATTTAAAGATTTAAGAATTCCCAATAAGCACATAGGTTTTAAAAATTCAAGTGCTTTAAATTTTGCTTGAAGTAAAGTATATTACAAATTCTAGCACTTGTTTTTTTAACAAAAATATTTCAAACTTGAATTTTTGTTTCCCTTTTGCTGGAGTATGCTATTGAAATAAAATGTAATAAAAGTTGAATTCAAGCCTTGAAACTGGAAAACAAGACTAGAATTGAACTTGATTTCAACTTGAATTCCAGTGAAAATGTTCATAGGGTTTTTTTATGTATTTTTTTTAAATTTATTTTTATCGGGATATATATTAATAGCTTTAAAGGAATTAAATGTGTTAAAATTCCAAAACGTATTTAACAAATTGTGAAAAATAATCTGCTGAAGGCATGTCCCTACAAGCTCAATGAGAATTTCTTTTTCTCGTCTAGGGGAGTTATTAAACATTTAAAATATCAAAAAAAAAAAAAAAAAAAACAAAAATAACAACAAAAAATTTACTACAATTTGCTTTGGCATCTTCCAATATACTACTCTATTCTCTTGTTCCTGAAATATTTGTTAAGTTAAATTACAAACTCAATGAGAATTTCTTGTTCTCGTCTAGGAGCGTTATTAAACATTTAAAATATCAAAGAAAAAAGAAACACAACAACAAAAATATTTACCACAATTTGCTTTGTCATCTTCCGATATAATACTCTGTTGTTTTGATAGATGCATGTATAAACAACAATAGAAGAAAAGTTTTACTAAAGTGTCAGTATTATATAAATTTGCACAAGCACTTGCATATTAGTTTTTATACCCTACACCACTATGTGGTCATTATACCCTACCCCACTATGTGGTCAGGGTATTATAAGTTTGTGCTGATGTTTGTAACACAAAAAACTATTGGTCGTAGACCCACCTTATAGTATACCGATCGGTTCAGAATTTTTTTTATTTCGATTTAACGATGTCGGTCTGTCCGTCCGTCCGTCCGTCCGTCCGTCTCTCTGTCTGTCCATGCAATCTTGTGCGCACTCTACAGGTCGCAAATATTAAGATATTTTGATGAAATTTGGTACGCAGGCCTATGTTGGCCCAAGGACGAACAAGTTTGATTTTGGTGAACATCGGTCCATGTTTAGACCTAGTGCCCATATAAGGGTCCTACCAAAATTATACTGTTTATACGCTGCAGGTCGTAAATATTAAGATATTTTGATGAAATTTGGTACTCAAACCTATGTTGGTCCAATAACGCAGCCTATTGATTTTGGTGAACATCGGTCCATGTTTAGACCTAGTGCCCATATAAGGGTCCCACCAAAATTATACTGTTTATACGCTGCAGGTCGCAAATATTAAGATATTTTGATGAAATTTGGTAAACAGACCTATATTGGCCCAATAACGCAGCCTATTGATTTTGGTGAACATCGGTCCATGTTTAGACCTAGTGCTCATATAAGGGTCCTACCAAAATTTTACTGTTTATACGCTGCAGGTCGCAAATATTAAGATATTTTGATGAAATTTGGTACACAGACCTATGTTGGCCCATTAACCCAGTCTATTGATTTTGGTGAACATGGGTCCATGTTTAGACCTAGTACCCATATAAGGGTCCCACCAAAATTATACTGTTTATACGCTGCAGGTCGCAAATATTAAGATATTTTGATGAAATTTGGTACGCAGACCTATATAGGCCCAATAACGCAGCCTGTTGATTTTGGTGAACATCGGTCCATGTTTAGACCTAGTGCTCATATAAGGGTCCTACCAAAATTATACTGTTTATACGCTGCAGGTCGCAAATATTAAGATATTTAGATGAAATTTGGTACACAGACCTATGTTGGCCCAATAACGCAGCCTATTGATTTTGGTGAACATCGGTCCATGTTTAGACCTAGTGCCCATATAAGGGTACTACCAAAATTATACTGTTTATACGCTGCAGGTCGTAAATATTAAGATATTTTGATGAAATTTGGTACACAGACCTACATTGGCCCAATAACGCAGCCTATTGATTTTGGTGAACATCGGTCCATGTTGAGAACTAGTGCCCATATAAGGGTCCCCCCAAAATTGGCTTGGTTACAAACTGCATGTCGAAAATATTAAGATATTTTAATGAAATTTGGTGCGCTGACTCACATTATAGAAAATTTTGACACCAGCCCCATTTTAACCCATTCGAATTTCGGATCCAAACAATACACCAGAGTGGTGTAGGGTATTGTATAGTCGGCATGCCCGACTTTAACCTTTTTACTCGTTTTTAATTTTTTTTTATTTTTTTAATTTATTTTTTTTTACTTAAATTATTTTCAAAAGTTTTATTAATTTTTTCTAAGTCATAAATATATATAAATTTATATAATTATACAAAACGCAATAACACGAATGGTGTTGTCTCACATAGTCAGAATGGTGCTGTCTCACATAGCAGTGTGTGGCTGATTGAGTTAAGTAGCAATCTGGGTTCGAATTCTTTCGATTGTGCTTTTAATAAATAAATATTTTTAATTGTATAATAGTTTTAGATTTTTATTAAAAATTTTATTAAAAATCTAAAAACAATTACACAATTAAAAATATTTACTTATTAAAAGCACAATCGAAAGGATTCGAACCCAGATTGCTACTTAATTCAAGCAGCACACTGCTCTATAAAATGACTGACTATATGAGACATCACCATTCTTGTTACTGCGTTTTGTATAATTATATAAATTTATGACTTAGAAAAAATTAATAAAATTTTTGAAAATAATTTAAATTAAAAAAATAAATATAATCAAAAAAAAAAAACTAATATGCATGTGGTTGTGTAAATTTAGAATTTTAATTTTAGAAAAATTTTCCAATTTTGATCTAATTTAATCCTGTATATTTAAATTTTTACACAGACCTTTAAAAGTTGAAGTATTTTCTGAACAAAGGGTTTCAAACACTTGATTCTATTCAACCGTGCTTATGCTATCTGTGTACTCCACCTCTTTTTGTTTTTGTTGTTGTTGTTGTTGTCGTTTTTGGTTCTATAGTAAACTCACTTACTCTCTATTATCGTATTTTGCAAGTTCACATCTAAATTAACTAATTGCTGTTGAAAACTGTTTTAAAATTGCTTAATTTCTAATGAACATCAATATTGAACTGTTTTATTTGATTGTCTGATGGGTTTGTTTCACTATTTAAATTGGTGTCCTTTTGTGTTTGAACAAAAAAAAAAAAAAAACACAACAACAACATTTTAAACAACGACAATAATAATAAAACCTTTTATTATTGGAAATGTTATCCCCATTCACAATCACTAAAGTATCCAATAGAGTGAAATTAGTATCGTTTTTTGTATCGTAATCAATTGAATATAATAAATTTGCAATATTTCAAATTAGCATTTTAGTGAGTTGTAAATGTTATATTAGGTAATCACACATTTAAGTTTTGTAATGGATGGTGGGAAGTTGCTAGGTGTATGGTAGTTAAGATAAGTGAATGTGCGTGTGTGTGTGTGTTTGTGTTTTTTGATCGTGTGATATGTGAGGTTAAAAACTAAAATACGGATATGAACTAGAATTAATGGATAACAATCAATGTTTAACACGCAACATTTAAATAAACGGAAAATGTTTGTAAAGGGTTTTTCAATAAGAGCGCTAGAAAAGTTTTTTTAAATAAAACGAAAACGGTTTTGGATATCAATGAAATTCTTTATTCCTGTGAAAGTACGTTCGATGCCATTATATTAGGAAATCGATCTCTTTTGCATAGCTACTATGGGCACGCTTGCAGAAGTCCAGACGCTGAACCCAATTTTCGACGGTTTTCAAGCATAAATCGGCCGATACTGCTGCAATTTCACGTTCGATATTCGACGAAGTACATCAATCGTCGCTGGCTTGTTGGCATAGACCATAGATTTGACGTAGCCCCACAGGAAATAGTCCAACGGCGTCAAATCGCACGACCGAGGCGGCCAATCGACTGGACCATTTCGTAAGATAACACGTTCTCCAAACTTGGTTTGCAATAAATTGCTTGTGACATTTCCTGTGTGGCTTGTGGCGCCGTCCTGTTGGAACCACATGTCCTCCAAGTCCATATCATCCAACTGGGGCCAAAAATATTCGGTTATCATTGAGCGGTAGCGATTCCCATTCACAGTAACGTGCCGGTCTTGATCATCACGGAAGAAGTACGGCCCAATGACGCCGCCGGCCCATAAACCGCACCAAACCGTACTTTTTTCGGGATGCAATGATGACTCATGGAGTACGTGTGGATTGCTGTCTGACCAATAACGCATATTTTGTTTATTGACGAAGCCATTCAGCCAGAAATGAGCATCATCGCTGAAGATGACTTTTCGATGAAAATCCGAATCATTTTCAAGTTGTTGCTCAGCCCAATTCACGAACATACGACGCTTCTGGTGGTCAAGCGGCTTCAGTTCTTGCGTCAATTTGATCTTGTAAGGATGTAGGCCAAGATATTTTAGCAAAATTCGCCACAACGACGTCACAGAGATGCCCAACGCTTGAGAACGACGTGTGAGAGACACATTTGGGCTTTCTTTAACTGAAGCCTCAGCGGCAGCAATATTCTCGACACTACGGGCACTTCTTTATCTCACTGGTACGGGAACATTTTGTACTGTGCCTGTGGATTCAAATTTTTCCACTAGACGCTCAATTGTTGATCTGCTAGGACGATTATGACGACCATAAATTGGACGTAGCGCTCTTAACGTTGAGGCCACTGACTCCGAATTTCGGATGTGAATTTTAATAATTTCGACTCGTTGTTGGCTCGTATATCTTTCCATCATGAAATGGCAAACCTTACTGAAGAGAAATGTCAAAAGAGCGGCAAGATATATGGCGTCGTTTGCTGTCCCTGTCTTTCTACTTTTGTAGCGTCCCTGTTGAAAAACCCTTTATATGAATAGATATAGGCAAACATTTATTATTGTTGTTTTTGTTGGATTTGTATGCGTATATGTTTAAGAATTCATGTGTTATATATATTTCCGACCTACCTTAGGCACCTGTTTTCAGACAGCGACGGAACGAGGGTTTCTATATCCTACACCACTCGAAATTCTGAAGATAATTACACAAATTTTGACACATAATATGTATTAAAATAAATGAAAAGTTATTAGACCGCTTTTCAAGTGATTTTTCATTTATTTTAAATTACATTTTCAGTTAATTTAAACTACAAACTACTTTGAGTGTATATATTTTAATTATGTCTTATCGTTTCTAATTATATTTATCGAGATTTTTTTATAAATTCAGCAAAATTTACAAAAAAAAAAAAAAAAAAATTATAATGTGGGGTAAATTCCTTGAGCGATTTCAAAACGTTTTCATATTGGTGTTTCAGGCACCAAATTTTATTAGAAACGATTTCTCACAAGACACAGGCAAGGTTCTTTTTTTTATTCAATTTAAGACTCCGATCCTGCTCCAATTTAACTCAAATATTTAGCTTATCAGCCTTAGACAAATTTGCACAATATTTCGCCCGAGTATCAGCGAAATTCGAAAGTTGAATTTTTATTGCCACCCTAATGAATATTTTTCTTCCAAAATTATATTACAGACTTTTTATGCATTTTATGGCAAATAATTACAATTTCATTGAGGGATAAAATAAACACTTTTGGCGTTTTACTACACTAGCAGAGTACTTTTTTTAGGCGTTGGAATTATCCACCCACCCACATCATGACCTCTAATTTGTATTATAGTATTATGTACCTATTTTGGGTCAATTATAATTATGTATCAATTATTGAAAGTATTAATTTAATTTAAACTTTTGATTTTGGTGTTTGAAATTAATTTAACCGGCTCTTTATATATCGAAGTCCTACATTTATTATTTCAATATCCTTGGAATTATTGCCAAAATTACCCAACTAGTTTAGTCTGATTAGTTTGATAATTTTTTGTTCATTTATAAAACACATTTAAGCAGCAGGCGTAGTTGTCGATTGGTCTAGAATTTATTATACACCTTAAACTTTTGCGGCATTTCTCTGTGTGTATGTGAACAGAAAGTTCTATAATTGTTTATACAAATTATGTTTAAACATCATGCCAACTATAGTTGCTGTACAATACAATGTATTGACGTCATTTATTTATATATTTAAATTACTCCACATAACAATTCATCCATTCAACCATTTATCTATACATTCGTTATTGACGTTTTTAATACTATTTGCACTCATTTAGCTCAAGTATACAAATACGCTAACTAGAAGTTTTCAACGCGTTTTCTATGAACATTTTCCAATACAATGGTGGTATGAATTTCATATTATTTGCTCTTACAATAAACTACTTAAACTTATCCTGAACAAATAATACCCATACTACTATAATTCAACTCGTCCAATATAGTTTGATAAATAATGAAGTCCTAAGTATGCATTATACCGTGCAATATTATTGTGCAACTACAATAAGGCAGTAACTATTATCGAATATTTTTTAATGTTCATAAAATTAAAAATTTCAATATTTAGATTTAAACAAATTACTAGTCTTTAATTTGTGTCATTTTGTTTTTCTCTGCACCAAAATCCTTACAAAAATGTTACTCAAATAAGTTGCACACTAATATTTATATGTATTTTTAAATTTGAGTAGATATTCAATGTGGTTTTATTGTCTTGTTTTAAAAACTTCTTTGAAATTTAGTACTTCAAGGTTGAATGTGGTGTTCATGCAACAAATCAACTCAAAGCCAATTTAACAAACATAAGTCTGTTTTTTCAATAGTGTTTAAATTTCATAAACAAGCCAAGATTTTTTTTTCATAAGTTGCAAATTTATATGAACTTGTGTAACTAAACTACTTGGTTAACGGCTGCTTTCACTCTCAACTCAAGTTAGTAACAGTTGCGAAATAAATAATAAAAAAAAGTTGAGAAAATAGTAAAAAATCAAGCCTACAAATGATGGGGAATAAAAACAAAGTTTGCTGCAGCCCATTGGTGTGTCGATAAATAACGACAACAATGTAACAAATGGGTATTCTATTGTAGTGGGAAGTATTCTAGTAAAAATGATAAAACATTGTAAAAAGTCTTTTATACCTGCCAAATTTTTGTAAAAACCTTTGCAAGGCTAAACAAATTTAGCTTCTAACGAAATGATTTTGAAGTAAACAAATAATGATTTTGAAATTCCATTAATGATAGTATTCCGGAGAATAGTGAAATCGTGCAATAGAAAACCATGCCTATAGCTCCTAATAAACTCAACTTTCATAAAACTTTAAAAGGAAACCAACAACAAAAATCAAGGATTAATAATAAAAAATGTAAAAAATCAAGTCGAACATGCCGACTATATGAAGCACTATGATTACACGGGGATAAAATTCTAGGAAGGGAAATTTCAATTAGCGGTGCCATCAATGCAGTGAAATATATAATAAGGCATGAGCGGCTCCAGCAATTAATATAAGAGGAAAAATCATACGACACAGTGCCCAACTCAATGAGTTTGTCTACGGTGTGGCATATGATTTGTCCACTTATATTAATTGCTGGAGCCGCGCATGAATAAAGTGTAATAAAAGGTGGAACTCGGTGAAGTATTTTTGGTAGTAACAAACATCAGCACAAAGTTATAGCATCCCTACGGAAATTTTAACAAACTGTCACCGAACTGGCCCCTTTATATGAAATAGACTGGTCACTTTTACATGGCGTTGTCATAGGAGGGGGAAATTGACCCCTTGTGACATGTCACAAGACAAATCCCAGGACAGGTTACTGAACTCTCATAAAAAACAAAGTTCAGGGACCTGTCCTGGGATGTGTTATAGGATCCCTACGGGAAATTTTAACAAACTATCACCGAACTGGCCCCTTTATATGAAATAGACTGGTCACTTATACATGGCGTTGTCATAGGAGGGGGAAATTGACCCCTTGTGACATGTCACAAGACAAATCCTAGGACAGGTTACTGAACTCTCATAAAAAACAAAGTTCAGGGAACAACACTGACGATGGCTTTGTAGCGAAAGCCGAAAATACGTATTCTGTCCTGCTGGCCTTATCGAATTCTTTCAAATTTTTTATTCTTTTTAATTTACTTGTAAAAATTGTATCATCTTTATTAAATTTGAAAAATAATTTAAACAAAAAGAGCTATTAATGTATATGATATAAAATCGAACGAAAATCATTCATTTACCAAAGAAAAGATCAACTATACATACCCTTCATTCAAATAAAATATTATATTAATATTATTTTTTAGCAAGTTTTTTTTAACTGCCAATTGAGTTTCCTTTGAACTCCTTGAAAAAGTACCCTCTTATGATAACTCAAGTTTAAAATCATTAGTGTTTCTGTTAAAAATAAGTTCACCTAGAACAATAATTGTAGTAGTTTTTCTATTGAGTTTGCGTCTCCTTTTTTTATGGGTAGATATAACTTTTTTACAAGGTTGGCAACCGATACCGTTATAATACCGTTATCCGTTTCAAAACCCTTTCAAATTGACAACCGATACCGATACCAATACCGAAATTCTTTATTTCAAAAAATACCGGTATTCAAAAACCTTTTCCCTTAATACCGGTGTCGTACCGGTATGGAATCGGTTTTAAAAAAATTGTTTTTTTCACGTTTTTAGCAAAAATACAAATTTTTTTAATATAAAATATCCAAAATTGTTAAACAATTAAACTTCCCAGGAAAATTTTCTGTTCCAAAGAATCGGTTGTACAATAGCTACTTTTCATTCACAACCCCTTCTACTGTCGATTCTAACACCGATTCTTTTTGTTTGAAATTGTCCCAAAAGCAACCCCTTCTATGGCTCCAAAGTGGAACTGGTTGCTCTAGAATCAGTTCTGGAACTAGTTCTGGAACTGATTCTACGTCACCCACACCTTCCGTATAGGATCCCAGGAACTGGTTCCGGAACCAGTTCCATGGAATCGGTTGAAGTAGAACCAGTTGTAGAATGGGTGTGGTTGGCTACCGATTGCAAAAAATTTTCCTGGGTTTATTATTCATTGTTAATAGAAAATCGTGTTATAAATTCAAAGAGCGGTTATCAGCCTTTAGTTTGCATTGGCAACATTGTTTTTAATTTTTTTAACTTCATAAATATTCTCTAACTTGTGGCAAATTTTGTAAATATAATTTAATATATAAACTGGTTTCTTAAACCTTTAATTGAATTTACGGTTTCTTTTAGAGGATCCTTTTATTAATTTTATAAACTTATTTTTTTTTTTATTTTATTATATGATCTCAATACAAATATAAAATATTTGTAGTGAATCAACTTGTGTTCCTGAGAGATTTAAAAAAAATTTTTGTGTTTACAAAATAAAACACTTACAATTAGAAATTTTTAATAACTTAAATACTTATTTATCCTTTATAAAAATTTAATAAAATTGAGTTTTTTTTTATAATTAAGAACGTTTTTTTTATATTTTTTAAATTTTTTCAATAATACCGGTATATACCGGTATTAATGTTTCGGTATCGGTTATACCGATACCGAAATGATTAAAATACCGTTACCGATACCGATACCGAAACAAATAAAAAATCGATACCAATACCGATACCTATACCGTTATTCGTTTCGGTTGCCAACCTTGCTTTTTTAACAGTTAAAACCGGTTTCGTTGCTCATTTGAGTTATTTTTTAAAGAGAGTGGATTATGTGACTACAGTAAAGCAAATTAAATATTATATGTACAGTAGTGGACTAAAGTGAATACATTAATTAAAAATTTTTCGAAATTTGTTATAATTTTTATTTTATTATACACTCACAAAATAAATACAGTCACTTTTTGTTAGTTGTTTCTGAAGTTTTTCCGTTGAGTTGTTTTTAAAAATAATAACAGTTGTTCGTAAAAAAAAAATAATTTTTAACTTTTTTCACAAGTTATTTAAAAACTTAACTAAATAAAAATACGGATGTTTTGTAACAGTCAAATTTTCTAGTCAATTTTTATTGTTTTAAAATAAAACTAAAAAAATGAACCAAAAAAAGGTATTTTGTAGTAAAAGTTGTTTGAAATAAAAAAACAACAATACATTTATCCAATTTGTTTTTTTTTTTAGTTTTTTATTAAAATCAATTATAAATTTTGTTCTTCGCACCATTTTGCTTGTTATTTTTATAGTAAAAATAAATTAACTTTAAATTGATTTTAAGTTTCTGATAGTCAATTATTGATGGTCAAAAACAAATAAAAAAAATTGTTAAATTAAATGAAAATGTGAGTAGACCGGTTTTTAATTGAATTTTATTCGTTTTAAATTGTATTTTTAGTGAATTTTAACTTCAAAATAATTTGTGTGTAGAAACTTAAATGATTTTTTTTAAAGCATAAAACTAAAATATGCTTCTTCAATAAAAACCTAAATAGAGTAGACTATATCATTAAGAAGTTAATGAAAAAAATAATTGCAAATTGTGACCGCTTTTATCCAGTATTGTTCATATTTGAAATTTTCGGCACGCTTTTTCTTTAATATTTTGTCGAAAGTCCTGTGTTCTTTAAAACAGCCCTACGGGAAATTTTAACAAACTGTCACCGAACTGGCCCCTTTACATGAAACAGACTGGTCACTTTTACATGGCGTTGTCATAAGAGGGGGAAATTGACCCCTTGTGACATGTCACAAGACAAATATCAGGACAGGTCCGTGAACTTTGTTTTTTATGAGAGTTCAGTAACCTGTCCTTGGATTTGTCTTGTGCCATGTCACAAGGGGTCAATTTCCCCCTCTTATGACAACGCCATGTAAAAGTGACCAGCCTATTTCATGTAAAGGGGCCAGTTCGGTAACAGTTTGTTAAAATTTCCCGTAGGGAGATTTTATGCTAGAAGGAATGCTTTCCACGAGATTTTTAATAGTTTGAGGTGGAATATTAGCCCATTCCGCTGAAACTCCTCACCAAAGATCATCGAAGTTGGTCGGTGCTCGTTCGCATTGGGAGAGTCTTCTTTTGACAATTGCCCACCAATTCTCGATGGGATTCAAATCGGGGCTCTGACCTGGCCACTTCAAAAACTGGAAAAACTATACTTGGATATCACAAATTGAACAAAAGTTATTAATACAGATTTAAAAATATTCAAACATGTATCCACTTTAGTGCACTACTGTATATGTTAATTTTTTTAACACGCGATAAAATTTTTATATGCTGGATTTATATTTTTAATCCCTAATGTCGAGTATTATAAATTAATATTTTGCTATATTTTTTAACCCTTAATAAAACTTTTTCAAGGTTTATTTTAATCTAAGTAGGGTTTTATAGGGCAGTATAAAAAAATTATTTTTTAGGTCCGTATAGAAACATTTTAAATGTCAGAAGTTCTTTTTCATGGGTGATAAGAAGTTAATATTTTGTATGGCAGTTGCACAGGAACGTGCTGGCACAGAAATCAGAGGGTTGCGAATCCTACCGGGTCGGAAAAAAATTTTTGTAACTTTTTTTACACAATTAATATTTTTTTGTAGTTTTCCTTGTAAAATTTTTATTTTTTTATTTTTATACACTCAATTAATTTTTGAAATGATTTAAAAAAATTTTTTTTTAATTTTCTATTAATTTTTAATGAAGTTTTATGGAAATGTAAAAATTCTAAATAAAAATGTAATTCCTGATATATTTTTTTAAATACCAAAAAGTAAATATTACAATTTCGTTTGTATTTAAAAAATTGTAATTTAAAAATCCATTTTGATAAAATTTTTACGAAATATATGGATGATATCAAAAAATGTGATAAAAACCGTGTAACCACCGAATTTCTAATGCCTGGATTACATTTGAAGTACATATTTCGATATATATCAGCGCATTGTCACCTGTTTTACAAAATTTATAACAATCTGACCATTTTTTGGTTAATACATAAAATTTGTGATCAATTTTATAGGCCAAATGTAAACTCCGTAACTCATAAGGTTTTTTAAATTTAATAGCTTATATTTTAATAACCAATAAAGCTAAACACTAACCGTAAGAATTTTTATGAAGAGGAAAAGTGCCGTTTTTAATAAAAATTAATACATTTTACAAACTTTTTCGTATATCTTAGCTATCACGACTTCAACTCTGTAACGATTTTTCGTTCCTAATTTTTACACCAAACTATTTAACGAGTAAGAAAAACAATGTCATATTTGGATTCACCTTGTAGGCATCATGCGATTTTGTTTCGGAAAAAAAATTCTGACAAAGTGTTTCTGAAAGAAAACGAAAAAAGTAACCAAATGTAAACTCCGTAACTGTAAACTCCGTAACCATAATTGTTTGCATCAGGTTTCATTCAAATAAATGTAGATAAATGTTTCAAATATTTTAAAATAACCATAAACAGAGGTGATTCAACTAATATTTATGCGTCAAAAGACGATTCAACTAATAATTTTGCGTCAAATCATAAAAAGTTATCAGTTTTTTACCCTAAACTGCTGGAGCGCAAAACGATTGATTTTGCATTTCATTGGTTTTGAATCGATATTTCGAGTCATTACTGACATTAGTTTGACAAACTAAATTTGTTTCACACAATTTAAGAATTTTTTGATCGCGAAATGTTATGTTTTTAATATATTATTTTGTAACTGCGCAACCGCTGTTTGGATTTTAAAAAATTTTATATTTTTGAAAAGCATTTAAAAGGACCAAAAATACAAAATTAAAAAAAAAATAAAATTTTTTTTCGCGGAATGAATTGTATTTTTATTCGCGAAACCTCCAATTTGATAAACACAAATTATATATCATTGGGAAGCAAGTTGAAAACCCAAATACGAAAAACTAATAAATTGAAGAAAATTCGTACGCAATTTTTTTTTGTTATATCCTTTGCTTGCAGAAATGTAAACTCCGTTACAACAAAAAAAATTAAAATTGTGCAAAATAAGTTATTGCGACAACTTGTAGAAGAGACTTTTTGCAATTAGGTTTATAATGACTAAACTTACTGATTCCATTAAGAAAAAATCGAAATATTAACACTTTTTGCTTCTCACAAATTTGGCCCAAAAATTTATCACATTTTTTGATTTCACCCATATTTATTATTACACTAACAGAGAAAGAAAAATGCTGTAAACATTTTAATTAGAACTACTAAATATAAGTTAAAAATTAACTTGCAGAAAAAACTATTTTTTGTCTATTAATAAGCTGCAATATCAGCAGTTTTTTTGCAAGGTCATTTTTAATTACATAATTTTTAGTAGCTTTTTCTCCTATTTTTACAGTTTTATTTCTTTCTATGAGTGTATTATTTTTTATAAAAATAAAACACTTTAAAAAAACAACTTTATATATTTTTCCAATATGTTATATATTTTTGTAAATAAAAAATGAAAGAAAGGAAGATAACAACAATTTACTGAACAAGACTTCTAAAAATCAGCTATCATGTACAAGAAGCTATAGCACAGGAGGAGGAGCATCTGCTTGAAATGACAACAAGTCTGGGTTCAAACCCCACACGCTGCATGATGATTTTCTTTTTTTTTTAATTAAATTAAAATAAAAGAAGTGAAAAAGAACTTCCTTGTCATCGGTTTAAGTATACATACTTTGTTTTTAAAACGAACAACTTCCTTCCTATGACAAGCCAATGTTAAATTCATCGGTGAAAAACCAAAAAAAGAACAACTCCCTATTCAACAGTTGCAGTGCTTTAACTACTTCTTTTTCCTTACTTTTTTCCTGGGAAGTTAACCCTTAACACGTTTTAAGTTTTGGGTTATTTCTGGCATTGAAGTTAAATTTCCAACTTTAATGTCTTCACAGGCTTATAGTAGAATTTATGGACAAATATTTTTGCAGAAAATTTTAACCCTCTAACTCTTCAACTTACGGGTCTTTTTTGTTCTTTTTTAAAAGGGACCAAATTCCCTTTAATTGCAGAGTTAGAGAATTAAAATATTCAAAAAAAATCTTCCTCGTAATGTTTTACATAAGTTTACTGAACACGTCATATATGAATGGAAGATTCACTTGGTTTCTTTGTGTGTATTTTGAAGATAATGGTATTTTTCCTATTCAGTAGTGGTATTTCAAAGACAACAATAAACGGTTAAAAAGGTTTTGAATCGATAACTGTATTTTACCGATATTTTTACCAATGCTGATTTCGATTGTTTTACTACACAAAACAATTCGGTTTTCGCAACCAATTCATTAAGTTGACAACAAATTTGGTTGTCGCAATGAATCTGTTTTCTCTGTGCATATAACTCGACATGGGATGAAAATCGATGTTTAGCTTTGTTTATAACACAGTACAACAGCCAATCTGGGGGGTGAGAAATTCCAAGTCAGGGTGATGGTACTAGGTCAGTATAGTAAAACCCTCAAAGGGTTTGGCGTTCATATGTGTCATTTTTTTTTATGACCTTTTAAATTTTTTCCTTATCTTGATGTTTTTTCGCTTAGTTGTAACTCGAGAACCACTTGTCCGATTTTGATGAAACAAATTTAGAAAAATTTAGAATTACAATTTCTTTAATCCGTTCATATAACATTTTTCTTTATAATCAACAGTTTTGCCGGTAAAAATAAATTTGTGGAGAAAAAAAAATATTTTTTTGCCTAAAAATTCAAATTTTTTTTTTTTAAATTCATAAAAAATTTTAATTTTTAGGCAAAAAAATATTTTTTTTTCTCCACAAATTTATTTTTACCGACAAAACTGTTGATTATAAAGAAAAATGTTATATGAACGGATTAAAGAAATTGTAATTCTAAATTTTTCTAAATTTGTTTCATCAAAATCGGACAAGTGGTTCTCGAGTTACAACTAAGCGAAAAAACATCAAGATAAGGAAAAAGTTTAAAAGGTCATAAAAAAAAATGACACATACGAACGCCAAACCCTTTGAGGGTTTTACTATACTAACCTAGTACCATCACCCTGACTTGGAATTTCTCACCCCCCAGACAATAATCCCAAAAATGTTCCATAGTGTAATTAAGACTTTTGCACCTACAACAGAAATTACACGAATTTAACTTTAAGTAATTTGATTTATTAATTTGCTTTAAAACTTTTATAAAATCTCATATATCCACTATAGAATACATTCTTAGTTGGTTTTAAAGAACAATGTCAGTGGTTTGCTCGGTTTACTTGGCTTGTTATTCATCTAAAAATTTGTCGAAGGACATTTGCCACAATGCAAAATTATATGTAAGCAACAACAGTGTCAAGTTTGAAAGACAGTAAACAATACAATAGGCAGACAAAGCTTGAGAATATGTACGACAGAAAAAAGAAAATCTAATGCAAAGAATAAAGAAACTTTTACAATGAAAAAGTAAAAGTAATAAGAATTTTCAGCACCCATCCACACATATACAGAGAAATGTTCTTGAATTTTCATTAAGCCTTTCAAAACAAATATAAAATAGATTACTTTGAAAAACAATGGAACAAATATGTACATTATAACACCCAATTCTTAACAACATTCTTGTTAATAATGACAATTGTTCTTGACTATATCATTGCCAGCATTACCAACACTACCAACATTGTTGAATTTTAAAATTTATTAAGTAATTTTCTGGTATATAATTTACACCGTTAATGTTATACGCTACTCTCTTACGTATGCATCATAAGGATGATAATGAATATTAAGATGAAAATTAATTAGAATCTGTTTTCTTCACTCACCTACTCATACCACTATTATTGCCACTTAGTCTCAGCCGAACAACTCGTGTTCCTCTTCATCTATTTTCAACAATAACTACAATTAAAAAAAAAAAGTCAGTAAAGTCAGCAAAAAATGTTGCTGTGTCAGCAAATTTTTTGTCAGCAGCGTGCTTGCAAAAAAGTTGGTAATTTCACCAAAAGTGTTTGCTGAAAATCAGCGAAGTTTTGCTAACACTTAGACGATTGCAAATGAAAAAATCCTTGCTAAAATCACTAAACTTTTTGCTGAATATTAGTAAACTGAAAAAAACTCAAAAAATTTGTAGAGAAATTTTACTTTAGTTAATTTATTTGCTGAAAATTTAAATACATAAATTGTGTAGAGTTGGTTTTTTAATTATCATTTCCGTTATACTACATCCAGACAAGCTGCGATATATACATCTTGTATATCCGGTTGTCGTCCACGCTATAAATGTGGTTATCATAGGGTTTTTCTTTTCCCGGACTTTTTCATTTCCCGGGACAGCGGGATTTTTTTCGGAATTTCCCGGGATCCCGGGAATTCCCACTCGTTAGAAAATATATAAATTCGACATATATTGTACTTGAAAAACTACTTTTTGGTTAAACACCGTTCGACAAAGTTTATCTTTTGGTTGTATCCATGAGAAAATGTTCTGAAAGGAGGGCTAAATAATCATGTCTTCCAATTTTTCTAGGTCAATTCGTTTAACAATTTAAATCGTGAATTAATATTTATGTAATATATTTATATGGAAGGCCGTCCTAATTAAAAAAAAACTCTTAGTAGTATATTAACTAAATATTAATTTCGCGGTTTAAGCTGTTAAACGAATTGGTATAGAAAAGTTAAAGACACGGTTATATTATTTTGATCCCTTTTTTCAGGATATATTGGTATTGTTAATGGGTGCAAACATGTGTCAGACCAGTTTTATAGTCAGAACTAAAATCAATTTTTTGCTTAAATATTTCTTATACATGAAATCCAAAAATTTCTATTTCTAGATATTTTGTTTTTTTCTATGCAGATTTTCAGAAGTATCCGTCTAGAATTAGTTTTATAAAAAAGTTTAAAAGTAAGCATTTTTCACAGAAATTTTTAGGCAAATTCGCCTAAATTGTTTTATAAAAGTAGACATTAAAATATTAAATAGTTTCATAACTTTAATTAGTTTTCTTGAATAGAAAATTTTTATGCCACAACTCCTTAAAAAGAAATTATTTAATTTTCATATTTAGTTGCATTTTAAATTAGCATATAAAAAATTCAAAATAATTTGAAAAAGCTTCTGATGTATTTATTATTTTAAAAATTAATAATATTTAAAATAAAGGAATAGCAATTGAACTTAAAATGAAATTATTTGAAGTAAAAGAAACTCAAAATACTTATGTTAATTGAAAATACGAAAAAATTACTATTTTTAACTTTAATCCCTAGTTTGTTGGAGGTATTTGGAACTGAAATAATGATGTTGAAATGTTGTATAAGGCTGGTTTCCACTATTTTCGGTACGATTTTACTTCAGTACACGTGCAAAACATATAGGCAAGGTTGCAAAATCTTTCCGAGAATCTTATAGTTTAAAACAGCCTATATAAATATTGCTTTATTTGAACAAATATCATCATCTTTAAGAAGAAAAAAATTCCCGAAGGACAAGTATGTTAGTTTGTAAATTTGGTAATTGCTAATATAATATTTTTCGGTTTAACTAAACCAAATTCAGTTGGCATCCAAAAACAAAAACTTTATTTTTAAAAAAATCAATGCTTTAAATTTAAAATGATTTATTTATTTATTAATTTAAGGCCTATAGAACAAATGTTCCTTACAGACTATGAATATCTTATAATTAAATTAATTATGAAAATAAAGTTAATTATGAAAATGAAATTAATTATAATAGTTTTCTATTTTCTAATAAAAAGTTTTTAAAATTATTTTTTGATGTATCAAATTCCACCAACTTATCAAGGGGTAAATTATTAAAATAACTTAAAGTTCTCAAAATGGGCCCGTTCAGGACATAATCACAACGGTGATGTCCCATATAGAATAAATCTTGATGACGCAAATTTCGAGATGGAACATTAAAAGTAATTTTATCCAATAAATAAGGGCAATCAATATTGCTATTAATCAAATCAAAAATAAATATCATTGATTGTTTTTCTCTTCTTTTTCGCAAAGTTTCCAACCCTATTAGTAAACCACAGGCCTCATATGAAGCATTAGATTGAAAATTTATAGACTTCAAAACAAACTTAATATATCTATTTTGTAATCTTTCTACACGATCAATATAAATTTTGCTATGAGGGCTCCAAATAAAATTTAAATTTAAAAAAATCAATGCTTTAAATTTAAATAAAGCTTCTAAAATTGCAATAAAACTAGCTAAAACTACTGTAAAAGACTAAAATAAATCCAGGGAAATCCCGCATAAAATTCCCGGGATTGCGGGATTCAAAAAAGGGCGGGATAAATCAGGTTATCAGCACAATTTTTGTAGCAAAATAAATTAGTAAAACATTAGTTCGAAATTAGTTTAGTGCTAAAAAAATATAACTAAAACTTTTGCTGAAAACGGAATTTAAGCAAAAAAATTGCTGAAAACTAGTAAACTTGATATACAAGACGTTTTAATAATTTTTCTACTAACTTATTTTTTTTGAGTGTACGGACATTATTACAATGTTATTTTGCATTTAAATCACAGCAACATCAACAAAAACTAACAATAACCAACAATACAAAATGATGATTATGATTAACACATTCCTAAAACACCCACTCTATCATTTAATACACTGGCTGATAAGTGAATGTATTCTTGAAAATCAATCTCACAATTAATTGATTTAATGGAATCTGATAGCATCTATCAGAGATAATAATAAACTGAGCATCATCATTCTTACCAACAACGTCATTTTTAAATACGACACCACCATGACAAAATGATAAACGTCTGACCAAAATATAAAAAAATAAATGGAATATTTTACATTACAAAAATCAGCCAATGAACTCGTCTCCAAGGCAATAATTAATAATACTTTTTGTTCAATACAAAATAATAAGTAAATCAGAACTTGAGAGTTCCATAATAAAAACAACCCAACAAACATTTACCGAATAAGTAACGATTTGATAACTAGTTTATTTCTCAAATGTTACCCTTGAGAATAGCTTTGAGAATTTTTATTCTTAATTCGGAAATCATAGCTTTCTCCATAAAAACGGCAGTTAGAGCTCAAGTATATTTCTCATATCTTTACAGAGCCTAATATAAGGGTCGATATTAATATAAAAAAGTATATTTCAAATCTTTCTCTAACCTGATTTTTGTGTAGAAAAAATTTTGTTCTGTAGTAGAGAAATATTGTTGATAATGAGTTGAGAAATATGTTGATTATCAAATGATACTCCAGTGTAAATACATTTACTCAATAGTTACCACGTCTATTTCAATGTATTTTTTATACAGTTTTAAGAATTTTTAAATGCAATTATGTGTAATGTTATTATCAAAATATTTAATTAACAGTTAAAAATTACATAGGTAGAGTATTGTGAAGAAAATTCATTATTTACATATTCAAATTTATATAACTGTTTAGGTATTTAAAATTATCAACGAGAAGAAATGGAAAACGAAAAATGCATTTTGAAAATTAAATATACAAATTTCTGTACTTCCAGCGTAGATACTGGGCAGCACGTCATCAATTAGACTTCTCCAAATAGATTTAGCAAACTTTTGAATACAACTTGCTCTCTCCTATTCAAAATTTGATACCTGGAAATAAGAAATTAAGTTATTGTGGATTAGGGGATTCAGAAAAACAAAAGCATAAAATTCTGAGTTTTTTTTCAACAAAAATAACATCTAATTTTATGAAAAACGAATATTTTTATGTGGATTCGTTTTACAGAAAACCCGAATACATTTTGGCGGAGATTTTTAAATTCATCTATATGTTTTTTTTTATCTGTATGATCCTTACCAACTCAGAATACTTCTCCACATCATTTGTTACCTCCACTTCAAAATTTAAAAACTTTAAAATAAATACTTTTTTTTTTTTGATTAGTTGTACTTTCGGCTTCATCTTTAAATTATTTATAATTTTTACCTCCTCTAAAACACGTGTTTAACACTCTTTTATTGCTTTAAATTTGCTCTTTAATTTCTGTAAAAACTCCAGTAATTGCAAAAATTACCATCAGTAATTCTTTTCTCTGCCTTTTGTATCTCATCTTTAAGTTCTTGCTTGAAAGTATTGAAATCTAAGATATATAAATATCCCTACGGGAAATTTTAAAAAACTGTCACCGAACTGGCCCCTTTATATGAAATAGACTGGTCACTTTTACATGGCGTTGTCATAGAAGGGGGAAATTGACCCTTGTGACATGTCACAAGACAAATCCCAGGACAGTTCCCTGAACTATGTTTTTTATGAGAGTTCAGTAACCTGTCCTAGGATTTGTCTTGTGACATGTCACAAGGGGTCAATTTCCCCCTCCTATGACAACGCCATGTAAAAGTGACCAGTCTATTTCATATAAAGGGGCCAGTTCGGTGACAGTTTGTTAAAATTTCCCGTAGGGATAATATAAATAAGAGGCACGCTACTCTTACAGATTAATAGAACTTAGTAAATTTGATCTTAAATTCTAGTTTCTGAAATTGTAAATACTTAGATTAATGCAGAGACCAACACTTAATAATTCAGAAATTTTTATATGACCAAATGGTGCAAAACTGGGATTAAAGATTTCAATAGAATTTATAATCCAAATTTAATATACTTACCGGATATTGTTATAAAATTTTAATTTTTTGCTTATTTTTCTTGATGCACTTTTAATAGATTTGCAGATTTTTTTATGCACAACCAAAATCCTTAACTTTTTAAGTTGTGTGCACCACAAAACAAAGATAATCTTTTTTGGATGCCCTAAATTGTTATTAATATCCCACACAGAACAAAATTATATTGTAAAATTTTTTAAATTTTTTGAAACAAAATTTCAAAGATTTTTGATTACTTAAATTCTTATAAAGTGAAGCTCGAGGAACGTTTGAGAAACCTGAAAATTTTTAAGTAATTTTCAAATGTTAGCATTAGGTAACAGAAAAAGGTTCGAAATGGGTTTTAAATATAGCCTTGGTAACAATAGCAAATTTTAAATTTTTCAACAATAGAATATTCGTAATTTTTGATTTGAAAAAGATTTGATAACAAAACTGGATATCTAACACTTGAATTGTACTAGAAGCTGACTTGAGCTATACATTGGATATTTTAATATTTATTCGTTATTTTGAACGCAATTTTCTAGCATAATTATCAAATGATTTTCTAGTAGTTTTCAAATCTAATTCAAAGGCTCTACTTTATTATCAGAGAGTGACTTGATAAATACACTTGTTATCCATGAAAAATCTCAATATTTCTCTAAGGCTAGAATTGGTGTTTGTTGGGAAGTAAAAAAAAATAAAAATAAAGTCGTACTATATGACACTACACTACAATACGAATTTTATCCGATTCCCTCAATACAAGCAGAAATATTATGGGAAGCGAAAAAAATTCCGAATGGGAATTTCAACTAACACATAGTGAAATATAGATATAATGGGTGCGTATTTGGACCTATCTCTCGTATGGACTATATTTCCAATTTTTTCTTAAACAATCCCAACATTAGAAAAAATCAAAATTTCTTACTGATTTCCTAATTTTTTACTGACAAATTTTTACACAAGTCCACTCAACCCATTGAAATTTTGGATCCAAACATTATGGCGCATAAAAGCACATTTTCAGAACAGGTCCTATTTTAGTGCATTTTTTTGCTTGCTTTTAAGATATCGATCATAAAAATCGCGTAACAACAAGAACATGTGACAGCGCATACAGAAAGGAACCTAAGGGTAAAAAAATCAATTTTCTTTTTTTTTTGTGGACAACATCTGAGCATCGAATGAGACCGATCCCATGCTCTCCTGACCTTAGGTCCCTTTCTATTTTGCGCGTCACATATATGTAATGGGTTTAGTTTTCATGGCTGTTGTTTTTGTTAAATTTCAGCGCAAAATTAAAATTTTGTGACGAGTTTTGACTGTTAATTTTAACATAAATCGCTTTTTGGATATTGTTAGGTCACCATATAATGCATTTATTTTAATTTGTTTGTTATTTATTCGTTTTGTATAATTGTCTCTATTTTATTTTATTTTAATTTTACTTCAAATTGTTTAATTCGTTATAACTTGTATCCACTGTAGGTTTGTCCAAGTCAATTATATCCAGTACCCACTGTATTTGTGTTTAGTTAAAATTTACCGGTGGTTTTAATATTCAATTTTTTCTGTCTTTTTATTTGCTCTGCCCATAATTACTTGTTATGGTGTTGTTGTAGTTTAAATAAATGCAACTAACTCAAGTATAGGGTATTTTGTTTTTGCAAATAAAATAAATTTTATGATTGAGTCAATTTTTTGGTATTTAGCAAAGAGACAGAATATACCAACAACAACAGTGGACCTTTTTATGTATTTGTATGTATTTTTAATTGTTAGGTTTAAGCTAGGGATTATTTTAAATAAAGAATTATTGTATTGTTAAAATCGAAGCAAGCATCTGGTCTTGTTATTGTTCTTGTCGGTTTCACGGTCGCAATTTCTTTTACACTGTCCCACAAAATCGTTCAGCAGCATATAGATAACTTTTATAAATTCTAATTGCTCGATATAGCTGCCGGTGGGGAAAACGCTCCTCATCGTACATTTTGGCGCCCAACGTGGGGCTCGAGAAAATTCACTTAAAAAATCTGGTGCGGTCCGTGAAAAACTTTTTCGTTGATGTACATCTTAGGCAATAAGTGTACGGTCTTTTTGTGAAGTGAAAAATTTTGTCGTGGTCTCTTGTGTAAAACAAAAACATTTTTTCAAATAAATAAATATATAAATATTTGCAAACAAAAAACTGTTGGTGCTTTTAATAAAAACTTTTGGTGCATAAAAATTTTTCGTGAAAAAGAAAAAAAAACTTTTGTGGAAAAACTAAATTGTGAATACAGTTTAACTAAAAAATTTTTGTCGCTACTTAAAATAAATTTCATTTTAATAAATAACGGAAAAATAAACTTTTGGTTCATCAAATAAAAAACAGTTAGTCAGAAGAAAAAAAAATCTTTTTGCCAGTGACTCTGAACTTTTCGCCATTTTTATAAAAATAAATACATAAGAATATTTTTGGCGAAAAATTTGTTGGCATCAGTTACAGTCATCATTGAAATTTTGACTCCACTTTATTTAAAAAAAAAAATCAATCAACTTTTGAAAAATTGTTGGCCATCGTCCATCATCATAAATACAGTGATTTTAAAATTTGTTCGGCTGATAAAATATAAATTTTAAAATTGTTTACAATGAATCTGGAAGAGGTAAAGCAGCAACGGGCTAATACGAAGAAAAGTTTAACCCGCATCAAAAACCAAATCGAAGCCAATGGTAGGGGTGAAGGTAAGGCACTTTCGGTTCCTGAGTTAAAGTGTCGCCTGGGAATTTTGGAATCGTATTTTAAACAAATTTTGTCGTTCCAAACCCAAATTGAAAAATATGATCCAGAGGACAATGCTAGACCCGAAATAGAAGATTTGTATATCTCGGCTAAAATGAATATTCAGTCACAGCTATGCGAGGATATTCATAATACAACCTTTGCTGAATCGTCCATCTGTCTCCCAGCTCCTAGTCATAAACTGCCTCAACTCAAATTGCCCACATTTAGTGGTAAGTACAGTGAGTACAAAAATTTTATTACCTCGTTCAATCACACTATTGATCGTGAATATGGTATATCGAACATCGAAAAATTTAACCACTTGCTCAACTGCCTCCATGGGCAAGCATTAGAAACGGTTAAGGCTTTCCAGATTACGAATGAAAATTATCCCAAAGCTCTGGAAAGGCTTAAATCACGTTATGACAACAGTACGCTTATTTTTATGGAAAATATTACCACTCTTTTCGAACTTCCAACCATGTCAAATTACAATTGTGGCCAATTGCGCAGTCTAGTTGATAATGTTTCAGCTCTTTATGGCTCACTTCTGTCTCTTGGCTCCCCAACCGACATTGCAAATTCGATGCTGATTTATATAGTGATGGAAAAAGTTGATGATGACACCAAAAGAAAATGGAAAGACTCTTTGGACTTTACCAAACTGCCATCATGGGATGAATGCTCCAAGGTTCTTGAACGGCGTTGCCAATTTTTAGAATCGGTTGACACGCACCATACACACGCTGCCCCTCGTAATTCTGACGTTCATTCTGGTAAGTCCAAATCTAAAAATACAAAATCTGGTTATTCGTTTTCGGTCTCAAATCGCATTTGCGCTCTATGCTCGAAGGCAGACCATACAATTAGTCGTTGTTCTCGCTTCAAAGATATGGATGTTGCCAAACGCTTTGAAAATGTCAAACGTTTAGGTCTTTGTCTCAACTGCTTGTCGAAAGGGCATCAAGTTAACAGCTGTTCCTCTACATTCAAGTGCAAATTTTGTTCTCGCTCTCATCATAGTTTGCTTCATCGGTCTCAGCCAGCTTCAAAGCCCTCGTCTCCTGCTGCTAAACCAGTTGCTTCTACTTCTCGTGCTGCCTTGAATGAAAACTCAGCTTCGGTCCATACCCATATGGAAAAATCTTCGCCGGAACAGGTGCTTCTTGCTACTGCCATGGTTCTAGTCCGTGACGCCACTGGTCGCTATCAATTGGGACGCGCTTTGTTGGACTCTTGCTCTCAATTAAATTTCATTACCGATGAATTTTCTCAAAAATTACATCTGCCTAGAATAAAACAAACCACTGAAGTCGCTAGTATTGGAAATTCGCATATAAAAACCAAACACAAATCGTCTACAAATGTCAAGTCTCGTTTTACTGATTTTGAAGTTTCTCTCTCGTTTTGTATTACACCTCATATTTCGTATCAGCCTGATTCTGAACTTGATGTTTCATCCTGGAATTTGCCTGCAAACACACAACTTGCCGATGAAAACTTTTTCAAGTCAAAGCGCATTGATTTGCTCATTGGTACAGAAACTTTCTTCGATATTTTATCTGTGGGTCAAATAAAACTTGGTCTCAACTTGCCCAAATTGCATAAAACGCTTTTTGGATGGATTGTAGCAGGTAGATATGTCTCAAATCAATCCAACGCTTCTGGTTTATCGTGCATGCTGTCAATTGAAGAAGAAGTTGACCTAAAATTACAACGCTTATGGGAAATTGAAGAAATTGACTCTGGCTCAAATCTTTTGACTCAAGAACAATCTGATTGTGAATCGTTTTTCAATGATACTGTCCATCGTGAATCTTCAGGTAGGATTGTTGTTAAACTTCCGTTCAAAGAATCTTCTAGCTCTTTAGGTCTTTCCCGAAATATGGCTGTAAAACGATTTGGTTCTCAAGAAAGACGTTATGCTCGTGACAGCAATCTGAAATGACAATATGCTGCTTTTATAAAAGAATATGAAGATTTGGGACACATGACACTAGTTCGTAATCCTCGCTTAGATGAGCCTCATTATTTTATTCCCCACCATTGCGTGTTTAAAATGAGTAGCACTTCAACAAAATTGAGAGTTGTTTTCGACGCCTCTTGTCCTACATCAACACAAAAATCTCTGAATGATATTCTCATGGTTGGCCCAACAATTCAAGAAGAACTTTATAAAATATTACTTCGTTTTCGCCTGTACAGATTCGCTATTACTGCTGACATCGTTAAAATGTACAGGCAGGTTCTAATTGACCCTTGTGATCGAAAATATCAGTACATTTTGTGGAGAAATTCTGAGGAAGAAGAAATGCGTACCTACCAGCTCAACACTGTCACTTATGGGTTGTCTTCTGCCCCTTATCTCGCCATTAAAAGTCTTCATTATCTCGCAGATCAATACATGGATGAATTTGAACTTGGTGCAAAAACAATAAAATCATCATTTTACGTGGATGACTTTCTGGGTGGTGCAGAAACATTAGAAGAGTTGGCTCAAATCAAAAATGAGGTAAATCAAATTCTAGTTAAGGGTTGTTTTGAATTAGATAAATGGCACTCAAATCACAAAGATTTTCAAGATGACAAAACCACTAAAGATTTAAATATTGATGACTCAGCTATAACCAATGCACTTGGTATCACTTGGGATCAACAAAAAGATGCTTTCCTTTTTTCGTTTTCGCCCAAAACTCACCTGGATGAAAAAATCACCAAAAGAACTATTTTGTCACTTTCGTCATCACTTTTTGATCCCCTCGGACTCGTAGCGCCTCTTATTATAAAGGCCAAAATCATAATGCAAGAACTATGGATTTTAAAACTAGGCTGGGACGAATCTATACCTCAAGAGCTTCATACAGCTTGGGGAAAATTTGTCTCAGGTCTCAAAACTTTATCATCGCTTAAAATTCCTCGCTATTGTCTCGCTCCTAATGCTCAATCAGTTCAACTTCATGGCTTTTGTGACTCGTCAATTCGCGCGTTTGGTTGCTGTTTCTATCTTCGAGTAAAAAGTGCTTCTGGAGAAATTTCTGTTCATCTTTTTACTGCAAAATCTAGAGTTGCCCCTACAATAAGAAAATCTTTACCAAAACTAGAGCTATGTGGAGCACATCTTTTGGCAAAATTGTATTCAAAAATCAAAGGTCTATTGCTTATACCAAATTTGGAAGTCGTTTGTTGGACCGATTCTCAACTCGTTTTACACTGGCTCAAACAACATTCTTCAACTTTATCAGTTTTTGTTGGCAACAGAATATCAGAAATTCAAGATCTCACCAATGGTTGTACTTGGAGACATGTTCCGACATATGTCAATCCTGCTGATATCGTTTCTCGTGGTTCAACTGTACAGGAACTCGCTCCATCAATCTGGTTCAATGGACCTGCTTTTCTTACTCTTGATCCTGCTCAATGGCCCGCTAACAAAATCGATCAAATTTGCAAAGAAAATCTAGAAGAAATTAACAAAGAAAAACGTAAAACCGTACTTTGCCTCGAAACAAAATCAAATTATATTTTGGACTCAATTGAAAAATATAGTTCTTATATGAAGATTCTTCGAATTGTCGCCTGGATGCTACGATTTACTCAAAAAATCAAATCTAATATTTATAATTCTGACTCTTTGCAGCCTCAGGAAATAGAAAACGCTTTGACTCGCATAGTTTTTAATATTCAGCGACAATACTTCCAAGAAGATATTTCTCGAGTCCTGAAGAAAAAGGACTCTCAAGGCGCTTTAAAATGTCTCAACCCCTTTATCGATTCTACAAATGGCATCAACTTGCTCAAAGTCGGTGGTCGCTTAGAACTCGCTGCTATACCAGATGGTCAAAAGCACCCAATAATCTTGCCCAGCAAAAATCATTTTGTCGATTGTTATGTACGCCATCTACATTTAAGTAATTATCACGCTGGTGCCAAGGCTCTAATGTCTCTAATTCGACAAAAATTTTGGATCATCAATTCTCGAAATTTATGCCGACGTATTGTCAACTCGTGCCCACAATGCATTCGCTATCGCCCGAAACTGCTTCAACAAATGATGGGAAATTTGCCTGTCGAACGCCTCAACCCTTCAAGGCCATTTGCTAGATGTGCTGTGGATTTTTGTGGCCCAGTTAACACTTATCTTAGGGTCAGAGGAAAGGTTCCATACAAAACCTACATTGCCGTTTTTGTCTGTCTCGCCATCAAAGCAGTCCATATTGAAGTTGTCTCGGACTTATCTACAGATGCCTTCATTGCCGCTCTAAAAAGGATGATTGGTCGAAGAGGTCTCCCCACAGATATTTTCTGTGATAATGCCACTAACTTTGTTGGCGCAAACTCTAAGTTGTCACAATTGAAATCGTTCCTTTTTGATCCAAAAAATTCTAATTGTATTATTGATTATTGCTCAAATCAATTTATTAATTTTCATTTTATTCCCCCCAGGGCACCCCATTTCGGCGGATTATGGGAGGCGGCCGTCAAATCTGCCAAAGGTCACCTTACTCGGACTCTAATCAACACTAGGCTGACATACGAGGAGCTTGCAACTGCAATGATCGAGATAGAAGCAATCTTAAACTCTAGACCGATTTCGCCCTTATCGTCCGATCCCAGCGATTTTGAAGCCCTCACACCAGGTCATTTTTTAATTGGCTCTGCCCTACGTGCGTTACCAGAACGTGATGTCTCAACGAAAGAAATTGATAATCTTCAGTATTGGGCCCGTATAACTGCTATCAAGCTACAATTTTGGAAGAAATGGTCCCATGATTATATAAATGAGCTCCAGACCAGAAACAAATGGACTAGGTCCAATCCCAATATCGCTACTGGCGCTTTAGTTATTGTTCATGAAGATAATGTACCTCCACAACGCTGGCTCATGGGTAAAGTCATTAATATTGTACGTGGCAGAGATGATCGTGTCAGAGTAGTCGATGTCAAAACGACAAAAGGTATTATACGTCGCCCTATCCACAAATTGGCCCTCCTACCATCTGCTTGAAAGTGTCCTTTCAATGGGGCCGGAATGTTAGGTCACCATATAATGCATTTATTTTAATTTGTTTGTTATTTATTCGTTTTGTATAATTGTCTCTATTTTATTTTATTTTAATTTTACTTCAAATTGTTTAATTCGTTATAACTTGTATCCACTGTAGGTTTGTCCAAGTCAATTATATCCAGTACCCACTGTATTTGTGTTTAGTTAAAATTTACCGGTGGTTTTAATATTCAATTTTTTCTGTCTTTTTATTTGCTCTGCCCATAATTACTTGTTATGGTGTTGTTGTAGTTTAAATAAATGCAACTAACTCAAGTATAGGGTATTTTGTTTTTGCAAATAAAATAAATTTTATGATTGAGTCAATTTTTTGGTATTTAGCAAAGAGACAGAATATACCAACAACAACAGTGGACCTTTTTATGTATTTGTATGTATTTTTAATTGTTAGGTTTAAGCTAGGGATTATTTTAAATAAAGAATTATTGTATTGTTAAAATCGAAGCAAGCATCTGGTCTTGTTATTGTTCTTGTCGGTTTCACGGTCGCAATTTCTTTTACACTGTCCCACAAAATCGTTCAGCAGCATATAGATAACTTTTATAAATTCTAATTGCTCGATATAGCTGCCGGTGGGGAAAACGCTCCTCATCGTACAGATATAAAACAAAATCAAAATTTGATTTTTGTGGAAATAATTTTTTTTTAAAACGAATTTTTTCTTTTACAAATTCAAATTTTTTTCAAATGTTAAACAGAAATGGTTTCGAGAGTCTAATTTGAGCCAAACTCTCTCACGCTAACGAGAGAAAAATTCCAATCAAACACTTTTTTCTATTCACTCAAGTGAGTAGATCACGCTTGATTCAAGTAAATTACGCAAAATCGCCAAAAAAAAGAAGAAAAAGTATGTCTGTAGAATCTACTGGTATATCCAATTAAAAAGGAAACAAAGGTATTTATTTACCATTAAAATAACTAAAACTTAGGTACTTCTTTTTTAAATTAATTTTTTAAAAAAATTTTTTTACTACATAATTTTTAATTTTGGTAAAAACTGCTGTTTTTACAATTAATTTTTTTATATTACATAAGTGTGTATATTTTAAATTAAATAGGATTAAAATGCCTTTAATTAAGTTACAGTATCTATAAAATAAATGCAAGTATCTTATGATAAAAATAGTAAAAATAGTAGTTTTTTATTTCGATTTTAGATCATAATGTGATCTAAAATCGAACTAAAAAAACATTAATTTAATAAAAGATCAACTATATATATACCCTTCAATCATCTCAAATATGATCTAAAATCGAACTTAAAACGAGTAAAAAGGTTAAAGTCGGGCATGCCGACTATAGAATACCCTACACCAGTCTGGGTAAAAGCCAACTAATGTCACCAAAATCAATAGGCTGCGTTATTGGGCCAATATAGGTCTGTGTACCAAATTTCATCAAAATATCTTAATATTTGCGACCTGCAGCGTATAAACAGTATAATTTTGGTAGGACCCTTATATGGGCACTAGGTCTAAACATGGACCGATGTTCATCAAAATCAATAGGCTTCGTCCGTGGGCCAAAATAGGTATGTGTACCAAATTTCGTCAAAATATCTTAATATTTACGACGTGCATCGTATAAACAATATAATTTTGGGGGGACCCTTATATGGGCACTAGGTCTAAACATAGACCGATGTTCACCAAAATCAATAGGCTTCGTCCTTCGGCTGCCATAAGTCGGTGTACCAAATTTCATCAAAATATCTTAATATTTGCGACCTGCAGCGTATAAACAATATAATTTTGGTAGGACCCTTATATGGGCACTAGGTCTAAACATGGACCGATGTTCACCAAAATTAATAGGCTTTGTCCTTGGGCCAACGTAGGTCTGTGTACCAAATTTTATCAAAATATCTTAATATTTGCGACCTGCAGCGTATAAACCATATAATTTTAGTAGGACCCTTATATGGGCACTAGGTCTAAACATAGACCGATGTTCACCAAAATCAATAGGCTGCGTTACTGGGCCAATGTAGGTCTGTATACCAAATTTTATCAAAATATCTTAATATTTACGACCTGCAGCGTATAAACAGTATAATTTTGGTAGGACCCTTATATGGGCACTAGGTCTAAACATGGACCGATGTTCACCAAAATCAATAGGCTGCGTTATTGGGCCAATATAGGTCTGTGTACCAAATTTCCTCAAAATATCTTAATATTTACGACCTGCAGCGTATAAACAGTATAATTTTGGTAGGACCCTTATATGGGCACTAGGTCTCAACATGGACCGATGTTCACCAAAATCAATAGGCTGCGTTATTGGGCCAATATAGGTCTGTGTACCAAATTTCATCAAAATATCTTAATATTTACGACCTGCAGCGTATAAACAATATAATTTTGGTAGGACCCTTATATGGGCACTAGGTCTAAACATGGACCGATGTTCAAAAAAATCAAACTTGTTCGTCCTTGGGCCAACATAGGTCTATGTACCAAATTTCATCGAAATATCTTAATAGGTGCGACCTGTAGAGTGCGTACAAGATTGCATGGACAGACAGACAGACGGACGGACGGACGGACAGACGGACATCGTTAAATCGAAATAAAAAAAAATTCTGAACCGATCGGTATACTATAAGGTGGGTCTACGACCAATATTTTTTGGTGTTACAAACATCAGCACAAACTTATAATACCCTGACCACATAGTGGTGTAGGGTATAAACAACATTCATCTACCAAATAAAAGATCAACTATACATACCCTCAGTCAACTTAATGTAAAAAATATTTAAAGAATTTAAAAATATGAGTTTTCATATAAAAAAGATCGAGTGGTACCAAATACGTAAGATACTAGAAAATAATATGCCAATTTTCGTAAATTCAATTAATCATAGGAGACACAAATAAAACAAATTTTTTTGTTCAAGTTACCTTCGATTAAAGGTATATACAGTTTAAATGCCCCTAATTCTTATTAGTTTTTCTGAGAAAAAATTAAAAAAATTAATTTCTTCGATATTCACAAAAAAAAAAAAAATATTTAGGCCCGATCACTGAATGTCCAGTTAGCTGCTGACTGGGACTTTAAGTGACACATTTGTTGTTGTTTGCCATACAAAATTTAAGTGTCGGCTAAATTTTAATTGGACATTCAGTAATCGGGCCTTATAAACCGAAATTTAAAAATCAGCTATGACAGATTTGTGCGGAATTTTATAAAGTCAAACACAATAAAAGAATTTTGCAAATCGGTTAAGAATTGTGGCCTAAAATGTTATTTGCTCAAAAAAAAGTGCTTTTGGACACACTGTGCGTTGGTCTGTTATACAGAAGGTTACGGGTTCTAGTAGAACGTAACAGTAAAATATAATCAACTTTTCCAGCTCAGATAGTGAACCAAAAAGGATTGTTTTCCTTTATCTTGTGTTGGTTATTCACTTAGGGAATTATGTAGTTAAAATCAACTGCAAAAAAAATCAACTGCAACAGTTAAAATGACTTCATTTGCAGTTAAAAAGGTGTAGATTACAATTACATTTAAATCAACTACAATGTGAAGTTATTTTTAACTGTTAAAAATCAACTGACAAATGTAGTAAAAATAGCTACAAATGTAATTAAAACAACATACATGCAAATTATTGTAAAATTTTACAAACAACTGCAAATGTTAGTTAAAATAACATTAACAAAAAAATAATTAATTTATTAAAAACAAATTTATGTAAATACTCTAACGGTGGGTCTCATACTGCAGGTTTAAACTTAGGTTAGTAGTTAACCCAAAAATTTGTTGTTGTTTTGTGTACATTTTTTTGACATTTTATTTTGTTTTTAGTTAGGTTAAAATAAAACCTACAGTATGAGACCCACCGTAAGTTTTATTCTCGAATAAATTTAAAATTGAGAAATCAAAATTTACTTTTCATATCACTTTTATTTATTTGTTAAGATATTGTTCTAGATGTCCGTCTGTGAGGGATGAACTACTGTTTGGCTTCCTTTTTTTTCTCCAGTTGGAGGATGGAAATATAATATAACTGAAAGAAAATAAATACAATATTTTTTAATATTCCCATAAATAAATTTATACTTATATTATTAAACTTACCTTATTATTTTAATTATTTAATAAAATATAAAAAATTTCCCGTATTACGCGTCTTCACTATTTAGTGTTGTTTTATGACTAAAGGTGCAAGAGAAAACATGTTCTTCTCATATACTTTCACTAGAAATTTCTGAACAAGCTCTTCGTACATACACTCTTGTTTTCTTCGTACACACTCGTACACACAATTAAGGTATTTGTAACAAAATTCAAAACAACTGCATAAAATAAATGTAACTACTATGTAGTAGTTTTTGTAGTTTTTTAAAAAAATAACTGTCAAAAACATTGAAAAATTTTGCTCTAAGTAAATTAACTGCAATTGTAGTAAAAATACTACAACCGCATTACTACACAAATAACTGTCATGTAGTAACTGCAGAATTTTTCTGAGTGTTCCTATTTAAAAATTTCAAAAAGTGATACATATGTGTGATTTTTTTTTAAAAATTTTTAATTTTTTCATAGAATTTAAATACAACAAAAAATTTTAAACTTTGGACAATCTTAACCCGTTTGGAGCAGCAGCGTGTTAAAGTTTGAATTTTTTGTCCAACTTTTCCGCACTAGCTGGCGCGAAAAAAACTCTACAAAAAACTCTATGGCGAAAGGGTTAATTTACTTTTTCGTTAGACATGCAAAAAATTAAAACCATTATAAATATCTCTAAAATTAATACTACGATTTTTTTAAATAGTTCTATTTGAGAGTGGGATTATGATGCTGTAAAATCCTTTACCTACTATTTGTGGTGAATTTTGTTTTGTAATTCATGGTTTAAGAGCATATGTGCAATTTTAATGGTTTTATAGCAAAATTTTTTAAATAATATTATAATAAAGCTTTTTTTTACCACTTACCTTTTGTTATGTGATAATAAATTTTTCAGAGATTTTTTTTACACACCAAAGAATATTTTTTAATGAAATTGTTTGAAAATTATTATAATCAATATATTGTACTTGATTGACCCAATAATTAATTTAATATATACGACCGATATACGCAAAAATTATATACATTAATATATAAATATTCACAATAAAATTATGTACATATAATAGGGTGTCTACAAAATATTAACTTTTAAAAGAAACTACCTTCAAGATTAGGAGTCGAAATCCCTAATATTTACATTAATAGTATCACAGATTCGAACGAAAAATCAAAAAGTGGAAGTGAACTGTCCAAAACTAAAAATGATAATAAATATTAAAAAAAAAATATTAAAGTTGTTCACAAGGGGTGTACTATTTGTTGTATCATTGTATCGTGCTAACAAAAAACAGAGTTGTTAGAATTTTAATTGAAAAAATACATCATTTGAGAATAGCACGATACAAAATTTTTACGTATGTTTTGTATCCTATGTTTGAGTGTCCTAACAGATAGAAACCTCAATAGAAAATCGTTGTTAAAGGCAAATGAAAATTTTAACAACTCTGTTTTTTGTTAGGACGATACAACGATACAACAGATAGCACACCCCTTGTGAACAACCTAATTATATTCTTTGTAATTTACCTACTTGTAAAATTTGTATCATCTTTCTTTAATTTGAAAAATATTTTAAACAGACAGAGATATTAATATACGAGTATATGATCTAAAATCGAACGAAGAACATTCATTTACTAAATAAAAAGACCAACTATACATACCGCTCATTCAAAAATTTTAGAATTAAAAACAAAAAAAAGAAATGAATGTGTCGAAAAAAATAAAGCAAAAATGAATGTTAAAATTTCATTCCTAAAATTTTTAAATTTCATATATATATTGCATAAATTATTGCACTTTTTCAATCCAGAAACCATTTTTCTTTTTTTCTAAAAATTTTAAAATTTTTTTCTACTCTTAATTCACACTTTAAATTTTTTAAACGAAAAGTCCGTTATGTTCTTGTGTGTCACCATTTCACCATGTTCTAATTTTCGCACTTGTTTTGTTCGATGTGCTTAGTCTTAATTAGTCTTAATATTATACCCTTCTTGGCTATAGCCCAAAACAGATAAATACTTCCAGTGCGAGTGCACTATAGTAGTGCCCTCACTCTCATTATTTATTGCACTTTGGGAAAACTATTTACTATTTCTAAAAGCTTGTTATTACAATTTGTTTGAAAGCAGCTGTTATTTATTTAGTAATGTTTCCAATTTTTTTGACAGTGTAAAATAAAGAAAATTAAAAGCGCTGCGATAAAACTCGGTAAAACTGCCGACTCTGTTTTGGCCTTACGTTTTAAAAATTTAAACTATTGATTAAAGAAGTAAGATTTTTTTTGAGAGAAAAACCCTCCGAGTTTATTTTTGCATGCCAAACACATATTTGCAATTTCAATGGAAACAAAAATTAGTGCATTTGGGACTTAATGCCACCAATGTTTTAAGGGACACACTAAAATTTGCATACATATGCGTAAACTCATACATGTATAAATGAAAAGCTTTTCAAATATGTATGAAATTTAATTGAATGCAATAACAACAACAACAACAACATCATGTGTCCATGACGTACAGTAGAGTTTTTACAAATAGCGCTTAAAATTAACAATGGCGTTGTTTCAATTTTAAATATTGGGAATCACGAGATGGTGTTTATTCAATTTGCATAAATCTGCAACATTATTAGCTTAAATCATCTGATTAAAGTTTTGTGTGAAATAAAATTTGTTTTTAAACAAATATTTACAGCAACCGAACGATTCGGTTGGAACCAAATTCGGTTGAGACAACAAACTTTTTTTGCAGGTGTATTTTTTTAGCTTTTTAAGTAGGTAATTCTGAACACCATCCAAAAAATCACTTAAGTATTGCTTCAAAAAATTGTTGCTCTAAAAGTGACTTTAAAACAGTTTATTTCCAAATATTCAGATGATCGCGGGTTCGATTCCTGGGGGGACAAATATTAACTAAAAAAAAATTTTTAATATGTTTTTTTTTCTAATATTTATGATTAATTTGCTTAAATTGAATATTTTTTTAATTTTCTAATTTTTAAAAACACCCAGCAAACAAATCGGAATTCATTCTTCAAAAGCACTTCTTTCATTGCTGCACACAGAAAACAGATTCGTAGTTCCAACCGAATTTTTCGCCAACCGAATTTTTGTAGTTCCAGGTACAATCACTTTTATTTATTTTTAACTACCGAAATTTATTTACAATTTTTGAATTTTTGTTTTGTTAATAGATTACTTTAATGTTTGTGGATTATAAATTCTATAAATAGAAAAACACGTTCCACAAAATTTATTTAAAAATTAAAATTTTTTATGTCGCTAACTGGGATCGAACCGGCGACCCTCCGCTTGTCAGCCCATTGCTTTCCCTCTAAGCTAAGCTCTATTTAAATTTTTTTAGGCCCATTAACTTTTCTCGAGAAGTTAACTTTACCTTAACCATGGGTAACTAACCAATACTAAATATGTATCCCTATGAAAATTTAACCATAATAACTTATCAATATTTTAACTCTGGGTAGGTAACCTTAGTATGAAATGTCAGAATAAAAATAAAAGGAAAAACAAAAATTAATAACAAAAAAAATTTTTTTTCAGTACGGGAAAATTAAAAGTTTTTCTCGCGGTTTTCGTAAAAAAAATAATACACTTGACCACGTTGTTTTTTTTAAGATTCGCGGTCGCTAAATGATATAAAATGATTGTGTCTTTTTGCATACTACGAGAGGTGATTTAATTAAATCCATTTGGTAAGTCTATAAAATAAAAGTGGATTATTTGAACTATTAATAAGTATTTCGTGCTAATCGAAATAACGGCGGAAAGATTCGCGCATAAAATTAAAAAAACTAGTGGAAATTTTGTGATAGATTATTAAATTAAGGCAATTTATGTGATCAGCAAATCAAAGTGAGTAGAAAAATAATCGCTGTGCATGATTTTGTATCCTTTTTGTAACTGCGAGTCAAAACTCTGGCTTGTCCAGGGGTTCCTCACATACTTTTAAAATATTTAAAACATGATTGGTTGACATTTCATAAATTCGAGAGTGACCACTATGTGGTCAGGGTATTATAAGTTTGTGCTGATGTTTGTAACACCAAAAAATATTGGTCCTAGACCCACCTTATAGTATACCGATCGGCTTAGAATTTTTTTTTATTTCGATTTAACGATGTCCGTCTGTCCGTCCGTCCGTCTGTCTGTCTGTCCATGCATTCTTGTGCGCACTCTACAGGTCGCAAATATTAAGATATTTTGATGAAACTTGGTACACCGACTTATGTCAGCCCAAGGACGACGCCTATTGATTTTGGTGAACATCGGTCCATGTTTAGACCTAGTGCCCATATAAGGGTCCTACCAAAATTATACTGTTTATACGCTGCAGGTCGCAAATATTAAGATATTTTGATGAAATTTGGTAAACAGATCTATATTGGCCCAATAACGCAGCCTATTGATTTTGGTTTAGACCTAGTGCCCATATAAGGGTCCTACCAAAATTATACTGTTTATACGCTGCAGGTCACAAATATTAAGATATTTTGATGAAATTTGGTACACCGACCTATGTTAGCCCAATAACGTTGCTTATTGATTTTGGTGAACATCGGTCCATGTTTAGACCTAGTGCCCATATAAGGGTCCCCCCCAAATTTATACTCTTTATACGCTGCAGGTCGCAAATATTAAGATATTTTGATGAAATTTGGTACACAGATCTATATTGGCCCAATAACGCAGCCTATTGATTTTGGTGAACATCGATCCATGTTTAGACCTAGTGCCCATATAAGGGTCCTACCAAAATTATACTGTTTATACGCTGCAGGTCGCAAATATTAAGATATTTTTATAAAATTTGGTACACAGACCTATGTTGGCCCAAGGACGAAGCCTATTGATTTTGGTGAACATCGGTCCATGTTTAGACCTAGTGCCCATATAAGGGTCGCCCCAAAATTGGCTTGGTTACAAACTGCAGGTCGCAAATATTAAGATATTTTAATGAAATTTGGTGCGCTGACTCACATTATAGAAAATTTTGACACAAGCCCCATTTTAACCCATTCGAATTTCGGATCCAAACATTAGTTGGCTTTTAACCAGACTGGTGTAGGGTATTGTATAGTCGGCATGCCCGACTTTAACCTTTTTACTCATTAAGAATTAAATTCAGTAGTCTTATACTTCATTCAGTAGTCTTGAGCTTTGATACATGATTTATTTTGAATTTGATACCCTGATTCCAAATTCTTAAATGCAAGTTACCCAAAATTGATGGAATAATTGTTTTTCTGAGAGTGGTTTCAAAAGAATGTTTTCCTATAACGGTACACAAATTAAAAACATGTCCTATTTATTTTAGAGAACAAAATTCATTCTTTAATACCATCGTAACAAAAAGTCTTAAATTATTTGAATACGTTTTGTATAGTATTTTAAAATTCGTAGAAAGCTATTTTTCGCGTTTTTAATCACGATTTTCTCAAAATTGAGAGGTAATAGAGAATTCGGAATAGAGATTTGGAATCAGCAAGTAAAATACTAAAATTATGTACCAAGGTTCTACTGACAGCGACTTTTCATTTTGTAGAGGTGTATAATTCGTGTCAAATTGTTCTAATATTGGTCACCATTTTTGGTTTTAATTATTTAAGACAGATTTTGGCTCCTTGAACCAATAAAAAAATATTTTTTTCTATTATATGAGGCCAATTTCTGTAAGCTATCACAGAAACCTAAATCCTAAATAGCAAAAATTTGTGTACGATTTTAAGTACTGATGCAATTTTTGTAAGTTTTGGTAAAGTGGGGAAATGCACATCGAAAATACTTATATGTATCATAAACAATTATTAGTCAAAGTTTGGTTAAAGCTTCGCTTTAGATTTTTTTTTTATTAATCATCATTACAACTTTAATTTATTAAAATATCTTATATAGGGTGAATTGTTCTAAAGTAGCCCTGGTTAAGTTTCTTAACCACAGAAATTTCTATGGTTAAATTTTACCATTGGTTAGAAGAAATGCTTGGTTAAAATTTAGATAAGTTATTCAAAAAATATGTTTACCAGTGGTTAAGGCTAGTAGAGGTCTTAACCAGGGTATAAATTGAGATAAGTTAACGGGCCTTAGTCAAATTTCAAATTTGAATTTCTTCAGGTTTGAATATTTTGTCTATAAATAAAATTATATCAACAACAGAAAATCAGTTGTGTCTTTTAATTTGAATAAAAAAAAAAAATTATACCGCGAACTGGGATTGAACCGGCGACCTTCCGTTTGTCAGCCCATTGCTTTTCCTCTAGGCTAAACTCGACATAAATTTTTTTGTCAAATTTCAAATTTAAATATCTTCAGGTTGAAAATTTGAATATTTTGTTTTTGAATAAAATTATATTCACAACAGAAAATCAATTGTGTCTTTTAATTTGAATCAATAAAAAAATTATTTAAAAAAAAGTAAGGCCTTGGTTGAGGTTTGAACTCAAATCTCTAAGGCTATAAGGCTGTGTCTCTACCTCCTGCGCCACAGATACTTACGTTTAGTTGTTGTCTAACTTAGAATTTAAACACGCATATGTATGAAACGAAAACATGTGATAGATTCCACAATTTTATTATGATAAATAAAATTTCTGTTCCTTGTCTCAATATATTATTACAATTACCAAAATAATGGAAGTTAATGGTTAAAGCTACTAAAGTTAAAAAAATTTTAAATTGATTGGAAAAACTAATACTTTGGATAGAGCGATCGATTTTATTGAAACACAACTGATTAGTATTGTTGCTGCCGATATTTTATTCAAATGACTAAATCTTCGATAAATTGGTGGTTGTTGGTATTGCAGGTAATGTGGAAGTTAGTAGTTTTTCAATATTGGTTAGAAAAGCTAATATTTTGGATAATGTGACAGTGTTTTGGTTCATCATATATATTTTTTGTTCACAAATAAATATAACTTTCCTGATGATGAATTTTAAATAACTGTAATTAAAATTATTGAATGATGTATATATTTCGTTGGTTCCGATAGAATTCCGACCAATTTATTTTCTGTGTGTGCAAAAGTCTTGGTAAGTGTATTTTTCCTGCTTTTTTTAGAAGTAATTTTGAACAACTTTAAAAAACTACTTCTTTCCTTGCTTACAAAGGCTCCATTAGAATACTTTTACACCTTTTTTAGAAGTAATTCTGAACAGCATCCAAAACATCACTTAACTATTGCTTCTAAAGCATTATTGCTCTAAAAGTGAACCTTAAAAGTGATTTTGAAACAGTTTATTTCGAAAAAGATGACCGCGGGGATCAATTCTAGGGGGAAGCAATATTTTTTTAATTTGTGTTTTAATATGTTTTTCTTTTTTAAATATTTATAACACAGTAGTACAACATTAAAAATGCATCGAGCATGCGACATATCAATTCTGATAGATTTAAGGAATTAATATCACGAATGTGAACACCAAATTTTAATATTAGCTCTAATTTTTTGAATATTCGCAAATTTTAACTTTTAGAAAAAAGACAATTTATTTTTTAAAATTCCTTATTTATTCATACACCTAAGTAAACCATGGATAATTTTCAATATGGTTTAAAAGTATAGATTTTGGGCTTTTTGAACCCTATAAACTTATTTGGATTAGGTAAAGGATCTAGGATATATTGCAATTAAAATGTTATAATTTCCTAACCAGGGGGGGGGGAGATGTTTAAGTCTGTTTGATAATTTCACCAAATTACACCGTGCTACAATTTTTAACTTTTGCTATAACTCATGAAAAATTGATATGCATATAAAAATAGAGGCCACGCACACAAAAAAATATATAAGACAAATATTCAACAAACCCATTTGTTTCAAATAAAATTTAAAAGCAATAATCCTACATATTTGATTTAAACATTATATTTAGCGATATTGCAACTTTTAATTATAACACTCAATAAAATGCATTTGATAAACAAGTTATTGAATACGTTTCAGTTTTCAATAAACATAACACTTGTATCAAAGTAAAAAACACACTTTTTTTTAATTTTGGCCATTATTTTTATTTCTTTTTTCTTGTCAAGGCTTTTCTTTCTGGTTTCTTTTTCTTTTTTTACCTTTGAAGTTTCTTACTTTAGATGCTCTTTGAAAATTGATGCGGTTACAAGTGTTATATATAAAAAGGTTTGTGAAATTATAAAATTGTTCAAACTCATATGATGAAGGTAAAACTTATAAAATTTCATATTTGTAATTGATAAGTAGTACGTATTTTTTTGCAATTCAGAATCGAATACGTTTGGATTTTTTTTTTGCAAACTTTTCATCTAATGGATGCCCAAGTAAAAAAGTTTATATAATATTATTGTATATATGAATGGGTATAATCTAGGGTATTCAATTAATCGGCTTTTTGTTTTAATCGATTAATCGTGCAAATAATTATTCGGGTTTTTTTCTTAACCGGTTAATCGAAAAAAATTTTTAAATTAATCGATTAATCGAAAAAAATTTATGTAAAATAATATACATGGCTGAAATCAAAAAATGTGATAAATTTTTGGGCCAAATTTGTGAGAAGCAAAAAGTGTTAATATTTCGGTTTTTTCTTAATGGAATCAGTAAGTTTAGTCATTATAAACCTAATTGCAAAAAATCTCTTCTACAAGTTGTCGCAATAACTTTTTTTGCACAATTTTAATTTTTTTTGTGGTAACGGAGTTTACATTTCTGCAAGCAAAAGATATAACAAAAAAATTGCGTACGAATTTTCTTCAATTTATTAGTTTTTCATATTTGGGTTTTCAATTTGCTTTCCAATGATATATAATTTGTGTTTATCAAATTGGCGGTTTCGCGAATAAAAATACAATTCATTCCGCGAAAAAAATTTTTATTTTTTTTTAATTTTGTATTTTTGGTCCTTTGAAATGCTTTTCAAAAATATAAATTTTTTTAAAATCCAAACAGCGGTTGCGCAGTAACAAAATAATATATTAAAAACATAACATTTCACGATCAAAAAATTCTTAAATTGTGTGAAACAAATTTAATTTGTCAAACTAATGTCAGTAATGACTCGAAATATCGATTCAAAACCAATGAAATGCAAAATCAATCGTTTTTCGCTACAGCAGCTTAGGGTGAAAAACTGATAACTTTTTTTGATTTGACGCAAAATTATTAGTTGAATCGTCTTTTGACGCATAAATATTAGTTGAATCACCTCTGTTTATGGTTATTTTAAAATATTTTAAACATTTATCTACATTTATTTGAATGAAATCTGATGCAAACAATTGTGGTTACGGAGTTTACATTTGGTTACTTTTTTCGTTTTCTTTCAAAAACGCTTTGTCAGAATTTTTTTTCCGTAACAAAATCGCATAATGCCTACAAGGTGAATCCAAATATGACATTGTTTTTCCTACTCGTTAAATAGTTTGGTGTAAAAATTAGGAACGGAGTTACAACATTTTTTCAAATCTTTTTTAAGACATCCTTTTTCATCTCTAGAATGTTACATGCTACAGAAAAGCTTCAAGTCTGTTATACTGGATGATTACTTATAGTCCAACGATCATTTGATTATAAATAACATTATACTTTTCGCAATATAAATAATAGATAACTCCAAAATTCTGGTATATGCATTTTTATCAAAAATTATGACGAAAAATCGTTACAGAGTTGAAGTCGTGATAGCTAAGATATACGAAAAAGTTTGTAAAATGTATTAATTTTTATTAAAAATAGCACTTTTCCTCTTCATAAAAATTCTCACAGTTAGTGTTTAGCTTTATTGGTTATTAAAATATAAGCTATTAAAGTTAAAAAACCTTATGAGTTACTTGTTACGGAGTTTACATTTGGCCTATAAAATTGGTCACAAATTTTATGTATTAACCAAAAATTGGTCAAATTGTTATAAATTTTGTAAAACAGGTGACAATGCGCTGATATATATCGAAATATGTAACTTAAATGTAATCCATGCATTAGAAATTAGGTGGTTACACGGTTTTTATCACATTTTTTGATATCACCCACATACACTTGTTGTGTTTTAAATAATTTTATTTAAAAAAAGGAACAAAAATAAATTCAGTAACTCTTCTGAAATTCAAAAAAATAAAAAAATGTAATAATTGAGATCAGATTTTGTCATTATTTTTTTTTATTCTGTCCCCTCTTTCACATATTAAAATTTTATCCAAATCTGGGAAAACCACACCGCAATGAGTTAAAGAATAATATAAGACCCCGTACATTAATTTGTATCTCTTTCGTACGTATTGAATACATAAAAACGTAAATGTAGAGAGGAATTCTGTTGAGAATTGATTTCCCCTCTACGTTTCCGTACCTCCATTCATTTATTTTATTTGATTAATTCAGAGTGCTCACTAAACAAGCTTTATTACATTGAGCATTAATTATAATTAATAGTTCTAATAATCATTAATTACAATAATTATTAATGCTTTCGTTCAATGTCAACGTTTAAAAAGTCGTAAAAAATAATTTAAAATTTATTATACGTAAATAGATACCTCTACTCTACTAGATAAGTCACAACAACAGAGTAGTAATTTGGAAGATGGCAAAGCAAACTGTGATAATTTTATGTTGTTTTTGTTTTTCTCTGGGATTTAAGATGTTTATTAACGCTCCTATTGGAAAACATGAAATTCCCATTGAGCTGAAGCTAACAAATATTTCTAGAAATTCTAAGAGGTCGTCCCTTAATTATTTTCTTAGGCCAGAATGAAATCCGGATAGGTATAAGCCTACAGCAAATTATTTATAAAAATTTTTTAAAAAAGTTTTGAGATTTTGCAACATTTACTTTAATATAAAATTTCAATTTTTTAAACATTTTTGTAATTTTCTACCAATTTTGATTAATCGATTAATCGTATGAAATTATTCGAATTATTCGTTATCCGAAATTTTGTCATTTTAAATTATTCGAACAATTTGTGGGAAAAATTGTTCGATTAATCGAATAACGATTAATCGATTGAATACCCTAGTATAATCAGGGTTGAAAAAGCTACGACTAAAGTAGCAGTAGTAACTAAAAATGACGATTATTGTAGTAAAAAAAACAACAAAACTAAAAGTCATCACATCGCTACTACTACCACTATGCAAACTTTTCTGTAGCACAGCAGTAGCACATATCTTTGTTTTGAAATTGAAAACCACCACAGCATCAATCGATGTGTCTGCTACTAAATTCAACAAGTAGCAGTAGCAGCCAAATAGACAAGACTCCCAAATTACTACTCAGCTACTACTACCACTACACAAAAATTTTATTAGCTAAGCAGTAGCACACATCTTTGTTTTGAAATTGAAAACTACCGCAGCACCAATCGTCTACTTAAAAAATAAGCAAGATCAGTAGCAGCCAAACATACATGACTCCCAAATTACTACTCAGCAGAGTAGTCATAGAAATATTTTTCGTTGTTTAAAAATGAATTATTTGTTTGGTTTTTCCAGTACTGTGTGTGTGTGTGTGTGTGTGTATGTATTTTATATTGTTTTTGTTAAACAGAACAAAGCATGAAGATGCTAATTTGCCGTTTTGGAATATTCGATTGATTTTATGATTTATATTTTGTATTTTAAATTTTTTATTTTATAATACATTATATAATTTTTAAATCACCCCTAATTATGAATAATTTGCAATTTCTTTTTATTACGTAGGCCCTGTGCGAGGTGGCTAAATTTTTTCTAAACTAAATACAAATAGAGAAAAGTGTTTAAAATTTCTTTGAAAATTGTTTTAAAAAATTTTTTACATTCAAAGGAACTTTTAAACCTGAATTTAGTTTGGAATTAGTTTAGCCAGTCCGCACCCACCCTTGGTACCAATTAATTTTCAATATTTTATTTATTGTTTTAAAAATTAACAGTTGTAAGACACATAATGATAGAATTAGCGTACATAAATTTACGTCACAATTTCACAGCACTGTTTCAACGGTAAATTGTTAACAAGTGGTGGGCGAGAGCAAAATAAGGATACACACAAAATTCATACGTAGATCAGTATTTGTTGTTAGGGTTGTCGCAAAATAAGGATACACACAAAATTCATACGTAGATCAGTATTTGTTGTTAGGGTTGTCAGATATAGCGATTTCTTGCCAAACGTGGCGATTTACAAAAACATTTGGAGATTTTATTCTTGAAATGGCGACGGACGGTTTTTACGCTGATTTAGGAAGTGGTTGGAGATTTTTATGGATTTTTTTACACTCAGTATCTAATCTCACAGATTATGATTTTAACCTTTTATATAATCCCTATCTTTGATTGAAAAGATAATATTTTTATAATTATTTGGTGCTAATGAAAACAATTTTGCGGCTTTTTGTTTTAAAAATACGAAGTCACGTCAGATTAGCGTTTTTTATTTTTCATTTTGAAGATTATCCCATAATTAGCCAGATTATTAAATATAATTTTTATAAAGTTTCGACAAAAATCGTTAACCGAAGTCCTAAAATAAAATACACTGCTTTAGGCTCTAGTTTAGGCTTAAGAACTCTAGAACTGAGTTAAATTTAAAGACAAAATAACGGAAAAATTAGTTTAATTGAATCAGAACGGGTTTAAATTTTGCACTAACTTTTTTATATGAGTGTACTAAAAACTACTTTAAAATGACCATGTAGAAAATACTACTGACAGTAGCATATTATTTTTGTTATATATCCGTAAGATAGGAACATCAAACATAAAACTGAATTTTTACTTGTTTTTAATCAACAAACATATTCGTCGCTGCTCCTAAGAAACTACCCAGTCAGAAATCGCCAGTGGTACAAAAAATCAAGCACTGGCATACCACTGGGTAACCATGGTATTAAAAATAAATGACTGGCAGAACACTCATTTGGGACGCTTTGCCAGCGTTTGCGAAAAGCGTTTTACCAGTATTTTTTTTACAAAAATTTCGGTGGTTTATAAAAAAAACCACTGGCCAATAATTGGCTTAGAGTGATATGCCAAGGTTTGCAACCAGTGGTTATCCAGTGCTACCTAGCCAATGCTACCAGGCGTACAAAAATCAATTCGTTAAAAAATGTTTGTAGTCGGAAGGTTCCGAGTTCAAATCCGGTTGCAAGCAAAAAAATTTTTTTGGATTTTTTTTAATTTAAAATTTTTTTTGTTTCATTAAATTATTTTTTTTGTTTGTGGGAAAGCTCCTTCAAGACCAACTTTCTTTTTGCCCTCCAAACACTGGCATACTAGTTACTAAAAATTGTTTGCCAGTACTAGCATTTTGGCACAGCCAGTAGTTGTCCAGCTATTATCACTCATTTATGTGTTTAGCCATTAAATATTATATGTCTTGTTAGCTCAGTGGGTAGAGCAATCGTCTGCCAATCTGACGGCCTGGGTTCAATTCACGGCAGGGTCAAAAAAATACATATGAACTTTTTTTTTAATTTTAGTTTGGAAAATATATTTCCAGACCACCTATTTATTGGTTTTGCCAGCGTTTTGCCAACGTTTAAAAATTTTGTTCCTCCAGTGCTTTTCCGGCGATTTTTGAACAGCCGGTCCTTTTGTCTAATGATGTTATCATTTTGGGAATGGGAAAGCACTTTTTGCCAATACTTGTACCACCTGTTAAAGTGCTTTGCCACCGCTTTCCCGTTTGTATTTTTCTGACTGGGTAGCTATTTGTCGATAAACTTTTTTGTGAGGAGATATACAAATCTGCTTTATTTCAGCGTTTTGCGGAACTTTTTGGAAATTATTTTTTTACACACATATAAACCAAACTTCAAGCTTTTCATTTATAAAAGAATTATTTCCAAAAAAAAATGGCCAAGACACACAACACAGACCTAATTTAGGTATTCCACAAATAATTTTTGAAAACAAATAGCTATTTTCTTAGGCGCAGCAACGATATGCTGATTTCAACTGAATAATTTAATTTCCATTAAACAAAGTTTTTTTTTAAATTATTGTATTTTTATAAATTTAGCAGGCCGTGATGCTCAACTTCATCGAAAATACGAGTATATTCTGTTATTTTAGTAGAATTTTAAACTATTTGTACGGGCTTTTTTTGTGAGTGTACTGGTGCTGATTATAATCATATTGCATACAAAGGGTCAAACATATTCAAATATGAACTCATAAACCTTTATTAATTTATAAGCCGCTTTTTTAATTAAAACATTTCAAGTTTATTATGTAATTTTGTATGCGCCCAATACACATCAGATAAACCAAAATCATTTATTCTTTCGCTAAAAAAAACTACTCAGCATAAAAAGAGTCATATTTCGTTTTTCTATGTTTTACTACTTTGTTTTTTTTTCGTTTTCTGCTCTTGCTGTTTTTTTTTTGTAGCAGTAGTAGTTGTAGCATTGGCAGTAGTAGTTGTTCATTTCGTTTTTCTGCTCTTACTGTTTAAAAATGCTCCGTGTTTTGTTTGTAGTGGTAGCAGTAGCACAAGAACAAAAATCAAGTTGATCAAAAACAATGACTGCCTACTTTGTATACACTAAGTAGCAGGCAGATGCTTTTACTAAAGCTACATGAATTGTTTGTAGTAGTAGCAGTAGTAAAAAGCAAAAATATTTTTTGAATCGTAGTTTTTTAAACCCTGATTATAATCGCAATATGTAACTGGATATAATTTCATCCAAAAATTGTTATATTAAATTGTATTAAATCGGATATAATTGTATCTACAATGATACAAAGTTATATTTTGTTTTGGAGTGCAGCAGGTATTGAACATATAACGTTCAGATTTCAAGTCGCACACACTACCATTGAGCCACATCCTACTCTTTGTTGTAAAGGGTTCTTCAACAGGGACGCTACAAAAGTAGAAAGACAGGGACAGCAAACGACGCCATTTTTCTTGCCGCTCTTTTGACATTTCTCTTCAGTATGGTTTGCCATTTCATGATGGAAAGATATACGAGCCAACAACGAGTCGAAATTATTAAAATTTACTACCGACATTCGGAGTCAGTGGCCTCAACGTTAAGAGCGCTACGTCTAATTTATGGTGGCTTCGTCAATAAACAAAATATGCGTTATTGATCAGACAGCAATCCACACGTACTCCATGAGTCATCATTGCATCCCGAAAAAATTACGGTTTGGTGCGGTTTATAGACCGGCGGCGTCGTTGGGCCGTACTTCTTCCGTGATGATCAAGACCGGCACGTTACTGTGAATGGGAATCGCTACCGTTCAATAATAACCGAATATTTTTGGCCCCAATTGGATGATATGGACTTGGAGGACATGTGCTTCCAACAGGACGGCGCCATAAGCCACACAGCGAATGTCACAATCAATTTATCAAGTTTGGAGAACATGTTATCTCATGAAATGGTCCAGTCGATTGGCCGCCTCGGTCGTGCGATTTGACGCCGTTGGACTATTTCCTGTGGGGCTATGTCAAATCTATGGTCTATGCCAACAAGCCAGCGATAATTGATGAACTTCGTACGAATATCGGCCGATTTATGCTTGAAAACCGTCGAAAATTGGGTTCAGCGTCTGGACTTCTGCAAGCGTACCCGTGGTGGCCATGCAAAAGAGATCGATTTCCATACATAATGGCATCGAACGTACTTTCATAGGAATAAAGGATTTCATTGATATCCAAAACCGTTTTATTTATTTAAAAAAACTTTTGTAGCGCTCTTATTGAAGAACCCTTTATAATGACGTTAACCCATATTATCCTAGCGTCGTCATATGACGACATCAAAACGCGTCTTTTTAAATTAGCATAACAACGTTACGTTTAATATGGAAAGAGATCTACTAGGCGTTTTTCTAACAAAAAATACATATGATGACGCTAGGAGAATATGCGTACATGACGGATTTTCAGTTGTATCAAGAATAATTTGGTATCCGCAACCAAAAAATTCATTTGATGCAACTGAACCATTTGATTGGCAACAAATGGGGTTGTCAGTGCCGAATTTGTTTTCTGGGTGATGGTTTGCATTTATGCAAGGTTTACAAGGAATTTACGAGTTTATATGGAAACCCCTATTATAAAATATACATTATATGTGTATACTATTTTTTACTCGGGTGATTATGAAAATTGATATGATAAGTTTCTCCTTTTACTGACATTAATTTCTATGATGTGCTAACAATTTCCATCGCCAATTCTGCAAACGAAAACGAAAATTACGGATTTAATAACAAAAATTATTGAATTAATTTCAGCAAAAGGAGTTGTAAATTTGATGAAACATAATTATTTAAACTTCAGTAAAATTTTTCATTTATTTCATAAAAAAATATGGAAAATTTAATATAAATTTATTTAGAAGAAAAAAAAAATAATAATAATTGTAAATATTTACCTTTTAATTAGAAACTTATAATATCCATTTCCAAAGAATTCCAAACGTATTCGATTCTGATATGCAAAAGTCTACATATTACTTATTGATTACAAATATGAAATTGTATAAGTTTTATCTTCATCATATGAGTTTGAATAATTTTATAAATTCACAAATCTTTTTATATATGTATAACACTTGTATCCGCATCAAAGTTCAAAGAGTTACTAAAGTAAGAAACTTGAAAGGTGAAAAGAGAAAACAAAACACAGCCTGCCTTGGGGGGAAAATAGCTTCCAAAATTAAAAAAAGTGTTTTTCACTTTGACTCAAGGCTTCTGTTTATTGAAATTGAAAAAGTATTCACTAATTTATCAAATTCATTTTATTGAGTGTTATATTTAAAGGTCGGAATATTGATAAACATAATGTTTAAAACGAAAGGTTACACTATGCGACAATCAAAATCGGGATGGGATGAAACCAACGGGAAATGTTATATCGGTCAAAAACAAGTTATACGTGTCCCGACGTTTCGCTGGGTCAACCCTAGGAATCGAGATATTTATTTTTTTTTTGACATAACTCGAGAACCACTAGTCTGATTTTGCTCAAAAAATTTTAAAAAAATTAAAAATTATAATTCCTTTAATCTGTTCATATAACGTTTTTCTATATACTCAACAGTTTTGCCGGTAAAAATAAATGTTTGTTACCGCTACCATAAAAATCAATAATCTTTTGTTTATTAGTTTTTTTTAATATATTAGGCAAAAAATATTTTTTTCTTCATACATTTATTTTTACCGGCAAAACTGTTGAGTATATAGCAAAACATTATATGAACAGATTAAAGGAATTGTAATTTTTAATTTTTTTAAAATTGTTTGAGCAAAATCGGACTAGTGGTTCTCGAGTTATGTCAAAAAAAAGACCACCAAAGGTCAAATCGATATATCTCGATTCCTAGGGGTGACCCAGCGAAACGCCGGGACACGTATAACTTCTTTTTTACCGATATAACTTTCCCCGGTAGTTTGAACCCTTCCCGATCACTGACCCCTACCATTTGTCTCACAGTGTTATTGGTTTTATCTTTTATTTCACACAAACGTGTTTGTGGTATATTTTTTTCTCATACGTTTCACCAGTTTATAGACACATTTTGCCACAAGTCCATTTTAACCAAAATTTCGGATCCAAACTTTAGTTGACTTTGAACAAGATTGGTAACAAATATTCGGCATTCCTGCAATTAATCATTTTCTTTTTGTTAATTTTTCTCCAGTAAAAGAAATCGATAATGTGTTTAAAGGAATTAAATGTGCTAAAATCCAAAAACTTATTTGACAAATTGTGAAAACTGATCTGTTGAAGGCATGTCCCTATCCGGATTTCATTCTTGCCTGTGCAAAGAAATTTGAAAATAACACACAAAGCAACAACAACGAAAATAATTTTGCTGTTGCTTTGTGTGTAATTCGCAAATTTTATGATATTTTTTATTGGATTTAAAGACACTAGGTAAGGAAATTGGAAAGGCGACGACGTTTTTATAATTTATGGAAATATTTTTTAAGTTAATTTACAAACTCAATGATAATTCCTTCTTTTCGTTATTAAAAATTTAAAATATCAAAGAAAAACCAAAAACAACAACAAAAATTGTATTTGTTCAAAGTTTTCAAATGATGATATTTATATAGACATCACTGTGATTGTGAATATATTTTCATCTTAAAAACGTCCTTTTCTGTTGAGTATATTTATTTTTTAATTTTCCCATTGCATGTGTGTATAACATGACCAATAGGGGTAAAACTTGTGAACAGAATGTAAGCGTTTAAAAAAAATTTAAAAACCATGGTTGGCAACCGAAACGAATAAAGGGCCATTTTTTAGTTTACATTAACCTTTAAGTGTCACAGTTGCAACATATTTATAAATATTTGGTTATTTTTAAACACTTATTCGAAGTGCATAATAATAAACAGAATTAAAATACCGTTTTTCATTCATTCAAAGAGGCTTCAATTTTAACAGTATAGTGCTAAGTGCATTTAAGTATGAACTATAAAATCGACACTAATTCGTTTCGGTTGCCAACCCTGGTAAGAACCTTTGCTTAGAACTTTTAAATAGGTTTTGAGGCCTTGGTATTTTATTAGATGGCTTGTGAAATTATAACATGGATTGCATAAAATGAAAAATGAGTAGTATTTAAATCAGGATAACTATGAGAGAAGTTACCCGGTTGAAGGGAAATTTATTATAAATTTTTGTTAAAAATTAAAGTTAATCTTTAATTTGTGTAAGAAAGTGTACGCATGATGTGGTATTTTGAAAACTGCAGTACTTTCGAAGGTTTTTGTTTGAAAAATATTTAAATATCAATATTTAATATTTAAAAAAAAAAACACTATTTTTTTATTGTACAATCTTCTGAAACTTCAATGCACTTAGTCCAGCGTTTTTTTAACAATTGTATCCCTTGATTAAAATAATTTTCTTGAAGCTCCTCAAAATAATCGCTTACAGCTGCCATTGCATCTTCATTCGAGGTAAAATATTTGCCAGCAAGGGATTTTTTTAGATTTGGGAACAGGCAGAAGTCAGATGGATCTAAATCAGAGAAATGATGAGAAATTTTCATTCAAATGCGTTTTTGGTCAACTGTTAACAAATGCGGCACCCATCTTGCAGAAAGCTTTTTCATCTGTAATTCTTGATGCAAAATAAAATGAACCTGATTATTTGAGATGCCTATGGCATTACATATATCAGGTACTTTCACTCGTCGATCATCTAATACCATATCATAGACTTTAGCTATGATTTCTGGCGTTGTTGCATATTTTGGATGTCTACTTCGTAGTTCATCTTCAATGCTTGTACGACCAAGTTTAAATTCAGCAACCCAAATTTTTACTGTCGCATATGAAGGAGCACTTTCACCTAACACATTCACCTTATCATTATGAATTTCTTTTCCCGATAAACCTTTCTTATGTAAATATTTTCAAACCACGAATTTCTAATTTTTTCATTATAAAAAAAAATCACTGAAGCGCCTTTTTTGAACACCTGTTACTATACGAATGAGTTGACAATTCGAAATGAAATTTAACATATAATTATATGACGGATGAAAGTTCCCATTATACAAAGCTTTTTGCTATTTATACCGCCATCTCTATATCAGGCTAAGAACATTTCGTACTGCCCTCGTAAAAATCCAGAATATAGGTTATACCCCTAACCATCAACTGACGAAACATTCCTACCTTTGTGAAAGAAAAATTGAATATTGATGTTTTTGGTTTAATAGTTATGCTCGCATGAATGTAGTGCATGCATATATTGATGCGAATGCACTCAAAAAAATTTTTCAGTTACTACATGATAGCAGTAATTCTTTTTAAATGTAATTACAGTTTTTTTTCTATGAGAAAATATAGAACAATAACTATCACAATTATTTAAGAAGCAACTAACGAAAAGTACTGTATTATGTCAGCAAGTAATAAGTTATCGTCCTTAGTTAGACAATTTTGATAAAAACTTTCTAACTTAAGCGAAATTTACATATAAACCTGCACTTAGTGCTGACTATAAAACTAGCCCTTAAGTTATTTAAATTATTGAATATCAAAATAGAAGTTAATTTAAAAATTTTGTATTTTACTTTCAAATAATAATGAACTATTCGATTTACGGCAGACTTTCTTCCTTTCTTTTTTTTTGTGCATTTAATATTTTGCATAAAATTCTGTAACTTAATTAGTGTTCAATTCATTATAAACAATAATTTAACTAAAAATAATTGACTGCTCATAATATAATTAATTTTGCCTGAATTAAGTCTAAAACTGAAACTAAATATGTTTTGTATTGACGTTTATAAATATAATCATACAATATATTCAAAAATATAATGTTACTTATTTAACCCATAAAATGCCAAAATGATTTTTCTTAAAAACTTATATCTTCTGCAAAAAAACCATACTCAATGGAAATTTTAAAACTAAATAATATCTACGATATTAGCTTGTATCGCTTGTAACTGCAATTTGAAGTAAATATCCTTAATTTCATATTTTGTATGTTTTGAAATATTTTACTTATCAATTTTTGTGTGTTTCCAAATGGTAACAATAACATGTTTAGGGTTAATATGAAATATAATATTTTGGAAAATTTATAAATTATTTTATTTTCTGAGTTTTACATAAAAAGTAAAATAATATAAATACAATAAAATACTTATACATATTAATTTGCATTATAAGAAATATTGTTAATCAATTCGTCTTTCAGCAGTTTCAATATAAATATATAGACAGCAGAGCTTCGAAGAATTAATTACCTAATTCCCTTTTTTGAACTGAATTTATATTTTGGGAATGAATTCCCTGACCAAACTTAAGGAATTGAATGAATTCCTTTTTTTTCATTCGATTTATATTAAAGGAATTCATTAATTTTTTTCTAATGCCTTCATAAAATTTTATGAATTCATTTAACAAGGAATTCATTCAATTCTAGTTAATTCATGCTTTTGGTCAAGGAATTCATTCAATTCGAGTTAATTCAACTTTTGGTCAAGGAATTCATTCAATTCGAGTTAATTCAACTTTTGGTCAATGAATTCATTCAAGTTAATTCAACTTTTGGTCAAGGAATTCATTCAATTCTAGTTAATTCAACTTTTGGTCAAGGAATTCATTCAATTCTAGTTAATTCAACTTTTAGTCAAGGAATTCATTCAATTCTAGTTAATTCAACTTTTTGTCAAGGAATTAAATTTATTTCGTTTAATTCCCTAGGAATTAATTTTTTTCGTTTAATTCCCTGAATTAAGTTTTCAATTCCTAGGGAATTAAACAAAAAAAAATAATTCCTAGGGAACTAAACGAAAAAAATTTAATTCCTTAGGGAATTAAACGTAATAAATTTAATTCCTTGACTAAAAGTTGAATTAACTAGAATTGAATGAATTCCTTGACTAAAAGTTGAATTAACTAGAATTGAATGAATTCCTTGACCAAAAGTTGAACTTGAATGAATTCCTTGACCAAAAGTTGAATTAACTAAAATTGAATGAATTCCTTAATCAAAAGTTGAATTAAGTGCACAGTTGAATGAATTCGTTAGCCAAAAGTTGAATTAACTAGAATTGAATGAATTCCTTGACTTCAAATTGAATTAAATAGTGTTAAATGAATTCTTTAGTGAATGAATTATTTAATTTTAATTCTTTACGCTTTGGTCAGGGAATTCATTCTATAAATTTTAATTCTTTGAATTCATTCACAGGAATTAATTCCTGCTTATGTCTTATTGATGAATTCATTCCTTGAATTAAAGAATTGAATTAAATTTTTGGGAATTCATTCCAAAAAGAAATTAATTCCTTAAAGCTCTGATAGACAGTAATTTGATAAGGGCAGTATTTGGACAAGGGTAATGAAATAATTTGTGTGTTAATATTTTAAGAAAATATTTCAAGTGTCGAGTTATTTTGGTTTAAAGGTGTGTTAATGAATGTGGGATGTATAAAGTTATATTATTATGGAAATTAAAAAGTGAAGCCTCCAAACGCTTATACACCGATTTGGATGAAACTCGGGGCGATGGATAATAACCTCCAATTAAATGATACCCAAACAAGGAAATGAAATAACCCTCTATGAAAAGAGCCCAGCAGATAGAAAATTAAATAAAACTAAACGAAAAACCAAAGTTTGGGCTTTGTTTCATAATCAAATAACTCCCGAAGGAAGAAATAAATAGCAACCATTGAAATAATCCCCACTAAAATTAAATAAATACCATAAACTTATTGATATTTTAAGTTATTTATTAAATGTTTGCTCTTCAGTTTCTATTGTATCTTATCGACGTACTTCCTGGCCAAAATGAAATGAATGACATCCCAATAATTTCGCGATTTCATAATTTAATACGAGTAAAAAGGTTAAAATCGTTTAATTAAATTAATTAAATACAATACCCTACACCAGTCTGGGTAAAAGCCAACTAATGTTTGGATCCGAAATTCGAATGGGTTAAAATGGGGCTTGTGTCAAAATTTACTATAATGTGAGTCAGCGCACCAAATATCATTAAAATATCTTAATATTTGTGATCTGCAGTTTGTAACCAAGCCAATTTTGGGGGGACCCTTATATGGGCACTAGGTCTAAACATGAACCGGTGTTAACCAAAATCAATAGACTTCGTCCTTGGGCCAACTTAGCTCTGTGTACCAAATTTCATCAAAATATCTTAATATTTGCGATCTGCAGCGTATAAACAATATAATTTTGTGGGGACCATTATATGGGCACTAGGTCTAACCATGGACCGATTTTAACCAAAATCAAGAGGCGTCGTCCTTGGGCCGACGTAAGTCGGTGTACCAAGTTTCATCAAAATAACTTAATATTTGCGACCTGTAGAGTGCGCACAAGAATGCATGGACAGACAGATAGACGGACGGCCGGACAGACGGACATCGTTAAATCGAAATAAAAAAAAATTCTGAGCCGATCGGTATACTATAAAGTGGGTCTAGGCCCAATATTTTTTGGTGTTGCAAACATCAGCACAAACTTATAATACCCTGACCACATAGTGGTGTAGGGTATAATAAAAATTGCTCTATAAAAATCCACAATATTTTGTGTTCAAAATTCAAACAAATATAAGAATGCCTTCACTGATTTTTTATTTATTGATATAAAGATACTATCTATAAAAAGTGGGCGCTGTGGTGTAATGGTTTGCGCGTTTGGGTTGCGGGTTCGATGCCCAGTAACCGCAACATCAATTTGGAAAAATAATAAGTATGATTTTTGGTGTTTTAATAGCACTTAACCCCACCTAAGTAAAATAATAGGACAGGGCTATGAACTACACACACAGCTTCAACTGTTCGAAAATTCAACATCTCGCATAATTAAAATGTTGCCATTTTAGTAGGTTTGAGGTTAAGAAGAAGAATAAACATTTTCTTCAAAAGTTTTAAACACATTAAATTTCAAAATCAGACTAGATCCAGTTTCTGCCTTTTTCTATGGACAGGCTTCATCAGTGATCCTCCATTAAACCGTACTACCGTCCATATTTTTATTGTCAGATTGTCTTCATATTTTAAGCCCTTCATCTTTCACCACCCTTGATCTCTTCTCTATCCTCTTCCCAAAGGAAGCAACACGTTAATTAATAGAAAGAATTTCCTGAGTGTTGCTTCTCTTTAAAAAAAAAAAAAAGAAATTTAATTTTTTTATTAATAAATTTTTTAATTAAGAACTGTGTGCATTTTCTTTATTTTAAAATTCTAATGCATCTGATTTTGATATTCAAACTATTCTATTTAATAGTATAGTTAAGAAAAAAAAGAATATGGGAATTGTGTGCTAAAACAATGTTCACTGAAATGTTATAAATTTTGAAACATAATTTGACATTTGAGATTTATGAATTTATAAAATTATGCAGCTCTAGGTCATTCAGTTTTTAATACAAAATATCTTTTAATATTATTTTATATATATCCCCAATATTTTGTCTTTCGTTTAATGGCATCTTCAGGGTTTTTGTAAACCACAACAAACGATTAAAAACAATTTAATGTAAAAGTACTAAATATATTTTATTTTTATAAAAATAACTAAACAAAAAGAAATACATCACTTAGTAAGATGCCAGCTAATGGCCCTTAAAAATCTATTTCCACTTATACTTTCCACTTCTTTAGAAAGTTTCTTTGAAAGAAATGTTAAAGAAATTTAAAAAAGACCAAACAGGTATCAATGTTTTGCATCACTTTTTATTCCCTTCTAATCGGAGATGGCACAAAAAGTTACCAGCCTACTTTAGATTTGTATTCTGTATCACATATCTGAGCTTGACCTAAAATAGTACATAAGCATAGGAAGCCTTCCCTTAAAAGTGATTCTGTGAAGGAATCACACAATTTCTGTGTGGGTTTTCGATGACGTACGTATGTAACATTTACTAATATGTATTAGTATATTGTATCGATAGCTGCATTTTGTCTCATGGCTATCAACGTTAAGTATTTAAAGCAAATCTACGTTAAACCGATTGTGGTACAAAGAAAAATTTAAAAAGGTTATGTTTATAAATGTTCCGTTATAATCGAACGTACGTCAGCAAAAAATTTTAGAAAGTAATGGTGTTAATAGTTAATGCGAATCACAAATTTCCAAAAAACAAAAAAAAAAAAAAATCGGCATACCCCATATACATATAATATAATATAATGATACCAACTGCCCAGCTACAGGAAAAAGTATGTCAATTATGTTCAACTTACACAGAGGGAATTTTGCTGGACGAGTTTTAATGAAAATGTTCAGTATAACAATGAAGTTTTCTTCACGAAGTAAATGAAAAATTTCCTAAATTTTATGAAAAAATCCAGTTTTAATGAAAATTTTTCATTGAGTGTATGAAACTTTTAATAATTAAAATAAAATTTTTCACATCATTTTATGAAAAACTGCATTAATTCAAGTGAAACTTCATTTGTGTTATGCAAAAATTCATTAATTTCATGCAGATAATTGTGAAAATCCTATAAATTTTGGAAGTTTATGCAGGAAATTTTAAAAAATAAAATAGTTTACTAAAGACCCCAATTTATCTAGAAATTAATATTTGTGCGCTATATACAATATAAGGGACGGTCCTCGACGAATTGTCAACTTGTCGCGATGAGGGCGCTCAGTAGGTGCAATGACTCTAAGAGCAATGCCGGCGGAAGATTAGCTACATTGGCAGATTTTTATAATTTATCTAGACATTACACTTAAAATTCAGATTGAATTCTGAATTCTTAAAATCTTGTTTACTATAAGTATTAAATAAATGAACTCGAACTCTTTGTAGTTTTTTTTTTGTTCTTATAAAATATCTTTCTTTATTTTATAATACCGATATTTCATCATTCTTAGAATAACATCATCAGGGTCTATGTTAACAAGAGAAAACATTAAATATTCGTTACTGATTATATATGATTACATGTAATGTCATTCAAATAATGCCGAAACATCGGTATTACAAAATAAAGAAAGATATTTCACAAAAAAAAAAAACTACAAATACCTTGAGCTCAATTATTTAATAATTATAGTCAATTTAAAAGGTCAATTAGTATTTCAATATTTATTATAATTTTCTTTTCAAACTGCCCATATCAAACTCTATTGGAGCAGTCATATATTTTCCATATTAAATTAAACTGTTGAACCGTGTTCAACCTTATGGTTTTGTATATATATATATTTATATTTTTTCTCTTAAAAAACCAGTATTTGTTTTTTATCTCACTTATTGATCTTAATACTCATTTACGTTCTCCTTGAACTGAATTTAATCCGCTACTTGAATAGCGCCTTTTTTTGTAAATACTTTTTGTAAATAATAAAGTTAAGTTAGTCTAAGAATAATACTCAATAAAGCAAGAAGCTTTAATTTTTATTAGAAAAAAAACTTGGAGTTTTTTTTTTATCAACATTTGCTTGGAAAGGGAGTCACCCTGCCCAACATATTGGTCCTTCGAAAAAGTCCTAGAATAGGCTAGGACAGGAAGAATTAGTGACTTGGAGTCTACTAATTAAAAAAAAATTGGCAGTTGTCCCCCCTAGTGGCAACTTCAACATCAACAACGAAAACAGACAAGGGAGTCTGTGTTAACAAAAAGGTACTTCATCGTGCATTCCGGCAGAAGGAAGTCTTAAGATCAAGGTGATACAACATCGGGCATAATTGGCATTACGTTCATGTGAGGCTGTCATCATCAAAAGGTATAAGGTGCATACATCTCCATAAGTGCATACATCTACAACAACAAGGGTCTACAAGGCAAAAGAGTTGGCAGAACAAAAGTCAGATCGGAAAGGGTATGTATGTACTGTGTTTTTAGTGATTTTGTGCGACATTTTTTTTTCTCGACAAAAAGAACGAAGAGGCTTAAATTTAAAAGCTACAAACAGAAAACAATTTGCAAAAAAAAATTAAATGAAGCAACCATTTTAAATAGAAAAGATTCTAACCTCAAAACAACTAAGAAGAAAAAAGGTTCATCTCAAGTGATATCCAACTAAATTTGTGCCTAAAACACCCATCACTAACAAAAGAGCAAAACAAAACATTCACCACTGATAAAAAACTATAAACAAGAGTGCAAAAATTAAAATACAAATTAACTTGTGCCGCTGTATAAAACGAAAGTGCGAGAAAAAAAAAGAAATTAAATTAAAAAATCGGGTAACAATAATGATAAATATTTCCAAAATATGTTAAAGTGGTGAAAGAAATAAATACACACTAAAATCTAAAATACAAATAGAAAATATAAAAGGACAAGTTTAAAGGAAAAAAAAAAACAAAACAAAAAGTGACAAAATTGACATTGAAAAAAAAGGTTTTCTAATAAATAAGTTTATTTATGCAAATTTATGAACACAAAAAACGTGAAAACGTAAACGAAAATTCAACTATTAAAATAAAGAAAAATACAAATTAAAATAAAAAACAAAATTTGTAAATTTGAGAATAACATAATACAACAAAAGAAACTAAATAAATCATACTCCATGTATTAGAAATACGTGAAAAAAAGAAACAACAAAAAAAAAAAACCAATCAGTAAAACAAGTGTTTTAGTTTAGAACAGAACAACAACAAAAAAAAACGGTGACGTCACTTTCAACACAAAGAACAGAATAAATAAGTGTGGAAGGGTTGCCCAAATTTCAAACCTCAAAGTTACCGGGGAAAATTGTGTACTAAAGGTGAGTCAGAAAATAAATGGAAATTTAATATAATAATATTTTTATGGCATTGGTGGACAATTAAGAGGGTATTAGAACCGGAAAATTTTGGAAAACTTTGTTGGAAAAAATAAAATTAGGGCGGCATCGAAATCTACAATTACCCTAAAAATTTTTCTTGGAGAAAATTTTCAAGGAGGAACAATTATCGGAGGAAATTTTTTTTGGATAAAATTTTTGCAAATTAGGGTGGTGCGGTTTTTTGAATTATAAACAATTTCATATTGAGGATAAAATTTTACTGTTATTAATTTTTCGTGGGGAAATTTATTGGAACAAAATCTTTGGGTGAGATTTTTTGAACAATAGGGTGGAACGATTTAACGATTTACAAAATAATTTCTTGGAGGAAGTTATTCCAGTTAAATCATTTGGTTATTCTTCACGAAACCAATAAGGGGTTGCGATAAAGGGACAATTCACATAAAATACCTCAAGTTTGATTTTAGTCAACAGGGTTGCTTTCGGTCAAAATAGTAAAAATGACAGCGTCAAAAAGAAGATGTAGATTCGATCTGACACAATTAGCTGCGTTCTGCACTAACTTCGAAAGAACCTGTCCCGAAGATTGCACGTTAGCGTTTCTTGATGTCAAAAGGCAAGAATTAGAAAGAAGATGGGCCAAATTAGTAGCGTCGTACGAAGAATATATAATAGAAGATAAAGGGGCACAAGAGGATCAAAAAGATGAAATCTCTTTAGCATATGAGGAGTGTAGTGATTTATATCAGTCCTTGAAGATTAAAATTTTGGAAAAAACCAAATCGGTTACTGTTCGAACAGATCAACCCATTAGTAACAGATCTTCATTAAAATTGCCAGCTTGCGAAATACAAACTTTTGACGACGGTTACTCCAAGTGGCCAGCCTTTAGAGATATGTTTCAGGCGGTCATTGGAAGAGATCCATCAGTGGCTCCAGCCCAAAAATTATATTATTTGCGTAGCAAAGTGAGGGGGGAGGCCTACCAAGCTATAAAGGATTTTGACTTGGTAGATGATAATTTTGAACTGGCCTGGGAAAAGTTGAAAAATAGATTCGAAAATAAAAGGCTTTTGGTGCAGGATCAGATGAAAAAAATTCATGCGGTCACTCCAGCTCAAAATGAAAACGTCAAATCTCTTAGATTGATTCAAAATGCGGTTAATGATTGTTTGGCAATTTTGAAAAATCACAAAATCGAATTGCCTGATTATGATCCATTCATGATTCATGTAGTTGTTTCAAAACTTTCTGATGAAACCATGAAAGAATGGGAAATGTCTTTGAAAAATCATCGTGAGCTGCCCACATGGACACAATTAAATGAATTTCTCTCGGAGAGAATAGAAATTTTAGAAACGATGACTGATAGGAAAAAACCGCCGCTTAAAGAAAACCAGTCTACAAAAACCCAGGCATTTCACGCTCGGGCTGAGCAAAATTTTAGCTGTAGAAAATGTAAACAAAATCACCCTTTAAGAGTTTGCAAATCTTTCAAGGCCATGTCGCCAAACGAACGTCAGAAATTTGTTTTTGCGAACAAATATTGTGTTAACTGTCTCTCGCCTACACATTTCAAATCAAAATGTCTGAGTACCGGTTCGTGTATTAAATGTCACAGAAAACATCACACAATGTTGCATATTGAAAACCCTGAAAATTCAAAAAGGGATAGTGTGCCAAAGGGGCATTCACAGTCAAATCCCCAAGATAACGAAAGGGCTTCAACATCAGGTACTCAAAAGGAAACCCACACTTTCAATACTCAAGTCGAAAATTTATCTACTTCCGTAAATGTACCAGAAGATAATATTCAGGCTTATTTTGTTCGACGAGAAGGAACTACAGTGTTACCGACAGCGCTGATTCATATAGAAAATTCTGGAGAATTATTTACTATTCGGGCTCTGTTAGATGCAGCAGCAGAAAGAAGTTTTATTACAACACGTATTCAGCAAAAGCTTGCAATACCCCTCGAGAAACATTGTCATCAAATATCAGGTTTTGGTGGAATGGTAGTGGGTAGTTCTAAAGGTAAATGCTATGTTACTGTAAAATCGAGAATTTCTGACTTTAGAATAAAAATCTTAGCCGTTGTCGCACCCAAAATAGCTAATGTTTTGCCCTCCCGTCCCATTAAACTTCGAAATTATGCGGAAATTAAAAAATTAACATTAGCCGACCCACATTTCTATCAACCTGCCGCTATTGATATGATAATAGGAAGCGATTTTTTACCTTTTATCAACCTTAAGGGAGTGCGACAAAATATATCGGAAAACTTGGAGGCCCGAGAGTCACATTTTGGCTGGTACTTATCAGGCCCAGATAATATCAGTGAAATAAATGCATTTTCTACTACCGTATCTACTTCGGATGATCTTCTTCATGATCAAATCAAAAAGTTCTGGGAACTTGAAGAGGTCGAAAAAGACCGTGCCACAACTGAAGCTGATAACTTTTGCGAAAATCTTTTCACAACATCTACTATTAGGCAGTCAGATGGGCGTTATGTGGTACGTTTACCTTTTAAAGAAGAGTATCCAAGTGAAATATTTTTGGGTCAATCAAAACCTAGCGCTCTGGGTCAATATTTTCGAATGGAAAAAACTCTCGAAAAGACTCCAGATTTAAAAGAATTATATCGGCAAGTTCTTCAAGAATACATCGACCTGGATCAAATGGAACCAGTGACTCACCATGAAAATAATGCTGAAAAACAATTTTCGTTTTTTCTACCACACCACGCGGTTATTCGACCCGAAAGTAAATCGACGAAAGTTAGGGTGGTCTTCAATGCCTCTAAGAAAACGAATAGTGTATTTTCATTGAACGACGTTCTTCATCAAGGCCCAACTCTTCAGACCGATTTAATGCAAATAGTGCTTAGTTGGCGCTATTATAAATACGTCTTCACGGGCGACATTGAAAAAATGTTTCGCCAAATAATAATTCACGAAGCTGATCGGCCATATCAGCAAATTTTGTTCCGTAATGAAACAGATAGTTTTGTAAAATCTTTTCAAATGAAAACAGTCACATTTGGGGTGAACTGTGCGCCTTTTTTGGCTATACGAACTCTACTGCAGTTAAGTGATGACTGTAAATATTTATATCCAAAGGCATCCACGATTTTGAAGAGCGAAATTTATGTGGATGACATTTTGTCTGGGGGGCATACTCTTGAAGAGGCAAAAATGAAACAAAGTCAAATAACTCAGGCTTTAAATTCTGCAGGCTTCCCCATGAAGAAAATGACAGCCAATGACAGTTTTTTACTGAAACACTTGGCGCGGGAGGATCTTCTTGACGAAGATTTTTTGAAGTTTGACGATTCCAGCACCATCAAAACCTTGGGGATTCGCTGGAATGCGAAATCAGACTTTTTTTATTATGTTGTAGAACCGAAACAAATTTCGCCCTCCTCTACAAAAAGGCAGATTTTATCGGTTATAGCGAAATTATTTGACCCTCTAGGCTGGCTGGGACCAGTTGTGGTAATAGCAAAACTTTTGATGCAAGAGTTATGGGAACTTAAGGCGGACTGGGATGAGGGTATCCCACCGCATATACTCCAAAATTGGAACACATTTTTAGAAAATTTACCACAAATTTCATCGTTAAAAATTCCTAGATGGGTACATTTTACACCGACTCATCAAATACAAATTCACGGTTTCTGCGATTCATCGGAAAAGGCCTATTGTGGTGCAGTCTACATGCGAACTTCTACGTCTGATGGAGAAATCAACTGCAATTTGCTAGTGGCAAAAACCAAGGTTGCACCGATAAAAAAGATTACAATCCCGAAACTTGAATTGTGTGGAGCGGTTTTACTCTCAAAATTAGTAAAAGGTTTGATGGAAAATGCAAAGTTCTCCTACGAACTATATTTGTGGACGGACTCTTCTATAGTCCTTGGTTGGCTACAAAAACCACCACAAACTTTGAAAACCTTTGTTGCAAATCGTGTAACAAAAATTATTAGTATTGCCAGTAATAATCACTGGAAACATGTGAAAACGGACGACAACCCAGCGGATTTAGGTACCCGTGGTTGTACTCCTCAGGAACTCATAGAGAGTAAATTGTGGTGGCATGGACCCACCTGGCTAACCCAGCCTACTGAAAGTTGGCCGAAACCACGAACTTTCGATCCAACAGATTTAGAAACCAAAAAGATATCAACTTTTCATCTAAAAACTACCCCAGTAGACACAACCAGCAAAAATACACATTTTCAGGCAGGTGACATTTGCGACATATTGGAAAACTTTTCATCTTTCGCTCGAGCTCTAAGGGTCGTAAGTTATTGTTTTCGTTTCATTAATAGCATTCGAAAACGTCCCTTTAAAACTGAGCAGTTTATAACTACGGAAGAAATTCGATTCACCAAAAATCGCCTAATTTCGATTGCTCAGAAAAACCACTTCTACAAGGAGTATGAATGCCTGCAAGAAAAACGCCATATAAGCAAAAAGAGCAGACTTCTTACTTTGAGTCCTTTTCTCGACGAAAGTAATCTATTACGTGTAGGAGGTCGACTTAATAACTCCGGATTAAGTTTTGAAGAACGTCACCCCGTAATAATTCCTGAAAAATCCCGCATTGCTACTCTTTTCGTCGAATACACTCATACGATTCTGCTTCATGCTGAACATCACATCATGCTACGAGCTATAAGACAAGGGTTTTATATCCCTCGACTTAAAAATCTAGTACGAAAATGTATTCGAAATTGTAAAACGTGCACTATTTACAAGCATAAAGTTCAAAATCAGATAATGGCCGCACTCCCCCCTGAAAGAGTAAATTTTTCGCTGCCCTTTACATACACCGGTATTGATTTCGCTGGCCCGTTCAACATAAAATCATCAAATTTAAGAAACGCCAAATTGATTAAAGGTTATGCAGCCGTATTTGTATGCTTCTCCACAAGAGCGGTTCATTTGGAAGCCTGCTCAGATCTTTCTACGGACGCATTTCTAGCTTGCTTTGACAGATTTACCGGGCGTAGGGGTTTCCCAAAAACTATGTTTTCTGATAATGGTCGAAACTTTCTTGGAGCTAGTCTCGCCTTACTTAAAACTCATAACGAATTTTTGAAAACAACGGAGAGGGCCTTAGTAGAAAAATATAGTGCCCACGGATTCACATGGTCGTTTATCCCACCTTATGCACCCCACATGGGAGGCCTCTGGGAGGCTGCTGTAAAAAGCATGAAATCTCATCTGAAAAAGGTAGCTGGTAATCTCAACTTCACATTTGAAGAATTTTCAACAATGTTAATCAGAATTGAAGCTGTATTGAATTCCCGTCCCATGTCCTCATTGACTGAAAACCCATCTGAACTACTTCCTTTGACTCCAGGTCATCTCTTAAGAGGTGCACCACTTATCGCTCCGCCTGAAGCCCCTGAAGAACCCCCATTAGAAAATTTAAGTTTCATTAAACGCTGGAACCGTCTAAAGGCTCTTCAACATATCTTTGCCCGTCGTTGGAAAAACGAATACATTACAGAACTTCAACGAAGAGTCAAATGGAAAATTGAACAACACAACATAAAACCAAACGACTTCGTCATCGTGAAAGATGATTTATTACCACCCACCGAGTGGCGTCTGGGACGCATTACCAAAGTAATATATGGAAAAGACAGCAAAGTACGAGTAGCAGAGATCAAAACACAAAATGGAACTATAATGCGCTCGATTGCCAAACTGTGTCTTTTGCCCATATCTAATACCACACCCGAACAAACCCCACAAAAATCTCCAAATTAATCCACCAGATTAAAAATTGAAAGCCATGTTAAAACAAGAGAAAAAGTCGCTAAACAAAATTTCTAATAACACAGTATATATATATATTTTCTTTTCATCCTCTCTAGCCATCATCATACCTCGATTCGAATTGTGCATTTATTTATTATCAGGGTGAAGAAATGGAACGTTTTTCTAAGTCGCCCCCACGTGTGAGCAGCACCGCTACTATGGCGACTTCCATTGCGGGATGACGCAATCACAGTCCCACCACCTATCAAAAATGCAATTAGTTCAACATTTTGAAACGATGTTGCCCCACGCACATCCTGGCATTGCCACTTGCCGTACAATCGATCTACTAGTCCGACGCTTGCTTCTCTTATTAAGAATTCGATGATTCATCCCAAGGAAACCCTACCGAAGATGCAACGATCAATTTTGAATGGGTCCTATCTAGAGTTTGAAACGTCTACTGTTGTCACCAACATCTTCGCGCGGGAGGATGTTGAACCGTGTTCAACCTTATGGTTTTGTATATATATATATTTATATTTTTTCTCTTAAAAAACCAGTATTTGTTTTTTATCTCACTTATTGATCTTAATACTCATTTACGTTCTCCTTGAACTGAATTTAATCCGCTACTTGAATAGCGCCTTTTTTTGTAAATACTTTTTGTAAATAATAAAGTTAAGTTAGTCTAAGAATAATACTCAATAAAGCAAGAAGCTTTAATTTTTATTAGAAAAAAAACTTGGAGTTTTTTTTTTATCAACATTTGCTTGGAAAGGGAGTCACCCTGCCCAACATAAACTATAATAAATTATTTGTTAAAAAAATCAACCACGCCTACTTTGACCAATTTTTAAAGGAATTTAAAAAATTAGTTTCGTGTTTTCTTCCTTTCATGCAGGACATTGAATACTGTAAGTTTGGCATTAATATTTATGACATACATTTATTTTGGATTGACAGTTGGAAGCCTCATATGTGTGTTATTAAGTTTTGTCTTCATCACAAATAACAGATAATGATTAAATTTGGGTGGTGACTTTACATACTACATCAAATAAACATACTGTATTTGTGTATATTTGTGTGTTTGTATAATTGATTGGTATTAAATTGAATTGAGACATTGTCAATATACATACGAGTATTCAAAATGTATGAGAAGTAATAATAACCGACCTCCACCCCTTTAATGACTCAATAAATATATATTTTTTGAATGTTTTGATAAACGAGGATATGAAAACCTAATATTAGAATTTATGTTTATTTAGCAATATTTGGAAAATTTTGTAAATTTGAGACAGGTAAGCAGAAATTAGACTAGAGGACATCAAAACAAAATTTGCTTATGTCTTAATAAAGAAAAAAAAAAACAAAAACATTTTTATACAGTTTTTTGAGCACTAGATACTTCATAACTTTAAACTATAAGCATTTAATCATACTTTCCATTCTTGTAGAAAAAAAAGACAAAAAAGGAATTTTTATGAAATCGGCTAACATCCCTTTTTTTCGCCGAGATTTCTGGTAATATGTTCAAATATTTAGTGTAGAACCTTTTATTCTTTTAATGCAACTAGTGCTTATCATGATATAAGTAAATTTGAAATAAACGAATATTGTTGTTCAAATTTAAATGTAACTGACACTTATAGAAAACAAATTATTTTCCATTATTAGTTATTCACATTGAAATATCTGTCAAAATAACAGAAGATGACAAAGCAAATTGCGAAAAAATTTTGTAGTTGTTTTGGTTTTTTCTTTGACATTTTATATGTTGAATAACGCTCATAGAACAGAACAAGAAATTCTCATTGAGTTTGTAATAATGTAATCTAAAAAATATTTCTAGAAATTCTAAAAATGTTTCCTCTAGTAATCTTTTTGGTGGGGCACATAACTTCAACAGATTATTTTTCACAATTTATTAGATAAGTTCTTGGGATTTTAACACTTTTAATTCCTTTAATATATTGAAATATTTTGTTATGTTTTGGGGATTTTGCAGAAACTCGGTCATCTAAAATAGCAATTTATGTTCTACAACCGGTTCTTTTTATATGGTGTTTGCAATATGTTTTTTTTCTTCTAAACTAGAACAGATTGATTTAGAACCGGAATCTAGAACCAGTTATATGAGTGGTTCTGAGTCAGTGAAACTTTACATTTTGGTTCCCAGAATTCAGTTCTAGAACCCATCTTATGAGACCAGTGGTAAAAAACCTTGTTTTAGAATAGACTCAGAGGTAACCGATTTTAATTTTTTTTGTCGAGATGGGCATAAACAGCCAAAAAATTTAGATTTTTAGTTTTCAAAAATTTTCTTGGTATTTAAATGATTTGCGAAAAATTAAATTATTAAATTTGAAATGCAAATGTTAATTGATCTTTTCGTAGAGCATCAGGTTCTATTTATATTTTACCAACATATTTTCATTTGCATTGCCCGACTTCACCAACAAATAAAAACAGCACAGGTTGAGAGAAGAAGAGAGGTATAGAAGGCCACTGTGGGAGCAAAAAAAAAAAACTACAAAATAATAATAAAAAAAACAAGACAAGTAGGGATTAACAAATTAATAAACGACAGTGACAGTGTTGCCATTTTAGCATATTTTCTGCTAGATTTAGCAGATTGAGTTGTGCAATTGCATATTTTTTTGTAAAAATATGCTAACTGCTTTTTAGCATATTCTGTTGGACAAGAGCAGATTTTTTAGCATATTTTGTTTTATTTAATAAAGCATATTTTTAGCATATTTTTTAACAAAATAACTTTTTCTGTAACAATATTTATAACAATAACAATTAGCTTTTTTTAATCACCTGGATTTAGAATGTTTCATACAAAAAGGGGATTTAATAAATCTAAAAAAAGCTGGATTTAATAAATCCACAATAAAAGCACAAATATATGAAACAGCCTATTAATTAAATGTCAGAAAAAAATACGAATGAAAATTAAAAGAAAAACAAAAAAATTGAAAAACTAACATATAAAAGGTTTTTATTAAATTTTTTTTGTGAAATATGTTTAGAAAAAAAACTACACCTCTCCAAATACATATTTTTCATCTTGGACATGTAGAAATAGCTGAAACAGAAATGGCAATTTTTCACTCTACTGTAATTTAATTACATCCAATTAGTGAATGTTAAATATTGCAATGGAATTTTTCAATTGTGTAAAAATATAAATTGGAGTGATAAAACTGAAAAGGCAGACTGTCTATCGCTGTTTTATATAAAATATAATTAAAACTTAAAAGTTAAAGTAAAATCCTTGATCATCGAATTCGGTATTAAAAATTAGGGTGAAAGAAGTGTCTGACAGAAAATTCTTTTTAAAATAGGGAGAATCTAACCCCATCTGTTGAGCAGTTTTAGAACTACTTTTTGGATTTATTAAATCCAAGTGATTAGAAAAAACAGCTAATGTTTTCATAACTTTTTATTTCATGCGTAATTATTCAATTCTTTATTTATTATAGTATTGATATACTACTATAATTTGAAAATGCTACGAAAACCATAAAAAAATGTTGCAAAAATTTAAAATCAGTTATGTTTATTGTGAAAAAATTAAATGAGAAAGTTAATTTTTTAGTCTCAAAGAAAGATTAAACAGTATTTAAAAAAATTATCTTTTCATACTTTTTTAAAGTATCTTAGAATATTTACATTTACCTCGCAATTCATAAACACTCTGCACAGTTCTAGGAGGTTTACAAAACAAATTCTTCACAAAACATTTGTTCGATAAACCTCCTATAACTTTTGAAAGCATTTATGAATTAAGGGGTAAACTTTTATGTTTATTCTAAGATAGTTTTAAAAAGTATTAAAATATAATTTTTTATAAACATTGTTTAAAAAAAGTATTTTTCCATTAATAAGACTTTATTAAATAATACTAAAAAATTATTTAGCAGATTTTCAGCATATTTTTTGTATTAAATTTAGCAGATCTTTAGCATAATGAATATAATAAAAAAATTGCGATTTTTTAATTTAGCATATTCTAAGCACATATTTTTTATTTTAGGATTTAGCAGATTTTAGCAGAAATTTTTTAGGAATCTAGCATATTTCCATCTAAGAGTTCTGGCAACACTGGACAGTGATGATTTACTAACAATAGTGGTGGTACGGTGACAATGCGATCTGATCCAACAGTAAATATAATTAATAGGGGAAGGAATTGCATGTAAATGCATGTTTTTTTCTCGATAGTCCAAATCTAATATGGACTAAATATTTATCCGAATTATCGAATCTAGAATAAAATGGTGTTTATTTGTAGTGTTTGTTTTGACAAAAGTGCATGGTTTTGCATATTTTGACTTTAAATACTTATTTGATTGCTTTGTTATGTATATTTTAGACTTCTAAATGAATATTTGTGCATATTTTTCATTCTGAGTAGCATTACTTTTATATAAAATATGAATAGGTTTGAATAAAAAAATAATGTTTATTCTTCTTCTTAACCTCAAACCTGCTAAATTAGAATTAATAAAAATACATATTAATTACAATATTAATTGTATTTGGTCTATACGACGCGTTTGAAAAAACAACACTTAACCAAAAATAATTTGGTTCATAAAAAATATTTATTTTTTTGAAAATTAAACACTCTTAAAAATCTTTTCGACTTCTATGTACGTTGGCAAAATAATTAAATTACAAGTATTTTTATGTTTTAAAGTGAGTTATTTTTAGTGAATATTTTTATTGTTTTTAATGAATATTTATATTTTTAACTACATTTCGTAGGCGGATGTTTTTGTTTTTACGTGTTCTAATCATATTTTGGATACAGTGTATTATATTACATTATCCTAAAGAGGTGTGTAAAGTATAAGTTTGGTGATGTTTCGTTTTCGTAAATACAAATATAGCAACAACGAAGAACATTTTAATTAGTGTAACTGCATCAATAATTTATATTTTATTGCACATTCAATTCAATTCAATGAATAAGAAATTATTTACAAATGAACATTAAATGATAGTATTTGTGGCATTGCTTGTAATTTTTATTAAATTCTTAGCGAAAATGAATGAAGGAGGGTTTCCTAAAAAAATATCTTAAATTCTTTATAAGAACTGAAAACAAATCCCCTTTGTAAAAACAAAAAAAAAAAGAACTCCCCTAAAATCTTGATAATGAAAACATATATTAATAAAAAAAGAGCTCCAAAATTATTATTAAAAGTTAAAATTTTTGTATGAAAGTGGTCCAAAAAAAAGATCATCTTGTTTGATTCAAAAATTAATCGAAAAAAAAGATTTAAAAAAAAAAAATTCTTCATTTCTACTGTGTCTTTTATGATTCATTTTAAAAAGCTCATTATTTCTTCCAAAATATTAGGAATTTTTGACAAAAAATATCAACGAAAATTTATTTTATTTCAGTAATTTTTGACTGGCTGAGGTACAATTATTCTGTAAATTTCCTAGTGGAGAGTTTTTGGCCAAAAGTATAAAAATTAACTCCATATGGATCACGTTACACAAAATAATTATTTTTATCCAGTTGAGATTTTTTTTATATAAATTTAATGGCTTTACAATCTCGTAGTCATAATTAATATTAAGTTCCATGGGTCTTTTCTGATCCCAGGCCACTAAGGGTTAATTTTTTTTTAAAGAAATGAAAAGATAATTATAATCTAACCAAATTTGAGTGCTGTTTTTCTGAAAACCGTGTAAAATTTGATGAAAACATTGAAATTTTTGACAAAATGAGCAATTTTTGTAAAATGTCCTGAAAAGCAGTCGCTCCAAACACAAACTCGAATTATCATTTTTCCAATTTATTTTTTTTCCTTAATATCAACTATTATGTGGTGCAAATAGCAATCGAGATCTGCAAATTAGGCATTTTAAAAGACTTTTAAAATTAATTTAAAAACAAAATACGTTTTTGCATTTTTATCAAATTGGTGGGTCATTTTGGATTCCAGGCTAAAGTGGGTTAATTATATCCGATGAAGTCAAAATTCCATGTATGAATCATTTTGACTATATTAAATGAGTAAATGGAATAAAAAATATTTTTTTTTCCAAATTTCGAATTTTGGGAATTTTTAATAGTAATACACTTTTTTCCAAAAGGGGCAATTTTCGTCCAACTTTCGGCAGAGGTTAACGTTTTCCAAAAAAAAAAAAAAAAAAAAAATCGATTTCTTCAATTTGGGACCATTTCCAATAAAACTGGGGGTGTAATGACAAATCTATTTTTAAGGGACACTCTAATATACATTAGACCGTACCTCAAAAAAAAAGTTCGCCGTACACCCTCCAATATGAAGTATTTTTGCAAGGCAATTTCAAAAAAAAAAATTTTTTTTTTTTGCCGAACGTAGGGATCGCCTTTTTCAATTTTTCGTTATAGCTCCGGCATTTAAAATCGGATTTTAAAGTGTGATATATCGATTTTTTTGCCTCGAGGAGACCAGAGTTTTGCTATAGAGGAAAAATCCAATGAAAAAAATTTAAAAAGGCGACCCCTATGTTCGGCAACCAATATATACAAAAAAATTCTACTGGGTTTATCGAAAAACTTCATTAGCAAAAGTTTAATGATTTTTTGCGAGCTTTAATTTTCTGACATTAGGGTGGTAGCAACTGAGATCTGGTGGCTAACTACTAGAACGGGATACTTGAGGTCAATGGCCCTCGAGAGAAAAACACTGGTCTCCTCGAGAGAAAAACATCGATGTATCATACTTTAAGATCCGACTGTAAATGCCAAAGATATAAAGAAAAATGTAAAATGGCGACCCCTACGTTCGGCAAAAAATTTTATCAAAGGAATTAAATATGCTAAAAATCCCAAGCGTATTTAACAAATTGTGAAAAATAATTCGCTGCAGGCATGTCCCTATCCGGATTTCATTCTTGCCTAAGGAAATCGTCAGGGGACGACGTTTTTAGAATTTCTGGAAATATTTGTTAAGTTAAATTTCAAACTCAATGAGAATTTTTGGTTCTCGTCTAGGAGCGTTATTAAACATTTAAAATATCAAAGAAAAAACAAAAACAACAACTTAAGATTTTCCACAATTTGCTTTGTCATCTTCCAATGTACTACTCTGTTGTTTTGACAGATCTAGCAATGTAGTGACATTCATTCATGTAGAAACAACAAAGAGAACAATGTTTCCTAAAGTATCAGTAATATTTAGGTTTGCACAAGCACTTGCATATTAGTTTTTTTAATTTTATTTTATGGGGATATACATTAATTGCATCAAAGGAATTAAATATGCTAAAAATCCCATACGTATTTAACAAATTTTTTTGAAACCTTGCAAAAATACTTCATATTGGAGGGTGTACGGCGAACTTTTTTTTTTTGCCTGTAAGGTGGTACGCTCTAATATACATGTAGTTAAAAGCCAACTAATGTTTGTATCCGAAATTCTTGTGTCAAAATTTTCTATAAAATGATATAAAAAAGAAAAAATCGGAAAAATATCCCATATGGCGATATATCCAAATATGGAGCGATCCTATCTAGAATCAATAGGCTTTGTCCTTGGGACCATGTAAGTCAGCAAATTTCCAAACCAAATTTCATTGAAATATCTTCGTATTTATATAATAATATAAAAAATAATTTTAGAAATGTAATTCTCATTCGGTTTGTGGTTTGTTTAATAAAGATGTTTTAGTTTGTTTTGTAAAATTTAAACAATAATTTTCACGTTGAAAATATATGCAATAATAAAGAAAAATTTTTTGAGCTCATGTCTTCTGATTTTCATAAAATTCAGCACAATATTGCTCTTATTAAAGACACAAAACCTTTTAAATGACGTTCAAGACAACATGATAGCCTAACATACAGTCCACCATTTATTTTTGAAACAGAGTTGCCTTTGCCATTTCTATGTAGTAGTGCCTTCCCACGCTGGGATGTCACAATTAAATATTAAACATTCACAAATGTAAATCCTAAATTTGGCAGTATTAAACCAATCCTACTAAGCCCATTTTTTGAAAAAAATTAAAATAAATTGTTCTATGTTTTCTTATTACGATATAGCACAGTAAATACTGTAAGTTCAATATTGATACGATATCCTTTTTTAGCTGAGTGGTATGTATGGTAAGCTCTATATGTGGAATTACTAAAACGTATTTTATGCTAACCACAATTAAAGTTAAATTGAACAATTTATTAGGAAATTATTGTATAATAACTTTCTTTTTATCTATTTTATCCATTTTCTTATCCAAATGCTGATGCATATTTGCATGATTAATATTATTTAAAATTAAATTTTATTAAAAACAAATTTCACTTCTACCATTGCATATAATATTTTTATTTTGTTCGTTTTTTCTCTCTCAAATTAGATTAGTAATTTCTTTTAAATTAAATTTAATTGGTATTATGCACAATAAAATTGTCATCAAGTTGCAAATAAACTCAACTTAAGTTTTTTTTTATCATTTTGTCTGCACGTATCCTGAAAGATAGTTAAATTATTTGCTGCATTCTTATTTTGACCAGAACTTGATTATGGTTATAATTTAATAATCAAGGAGTGGAAAAAAAAAAATCTTATTTTATACTATATTTTTCAACACTAAAATATTGTACTTATATACATTTTTATTTATTTATTCTTTTTCCATTTTCAATATGTACATTACTAATGTCCAATAAAATATGATAAATTAACTTATAAATTTGTTTTCTTGATACTATATTTTATAAACTTTACTTTTATTTTGTTGCATAACTGTCCAACGTATACACTAAGGCAGGGTTGGCAAGACTTTTTTCGCTGCGTGCCAGAAACGGACAATTTTTTTGTAAAAATTTCTCGCGTGCCACCTTAATTTTAGTTGTCTTTTAAAGTCCTTTTTTAAAATTTTTAAAATTTAGAAAATTTCTCTTAAAAATATCATTGCAGATGTACATATTTATCAGCGCTACGGATAACCCCCATGAAATAACCCCCAAAGGGAAAAATTAAATAACATCCAAGAAATGACGTAAAAATGTTTGACGGTTATTTAATATTTGGGAGTTTATTTAATCTTTAAATATTGAGATTATTTCATTATGAAAAAATCCCCAATGAAATAAAATTAAAACAGTTTGAACATTATTTCCTTTTCATTTTTTGTGGGGTTATTCCATTTTTGGTGGTTATTTCATATTGTTAAAAAAAAGTTAAATTATTGGGCGCCATTGATTATTTAGGTAGGTAAGAAACTAGTTGCAAAATGTGCTTCGGGTAAAAATTTGATTTTGTTAAAATAAATCGCGTGTGTTTAATCATCATAATAATGAATAAAAAGCGAATATTATGGATTTGAACTGAGAAATTTCTATTTCAGATGAAATGGCTCTGCCAAACACGATCAAAACCCAATTTCAAATTTCAACAAAGGCGGTTATTTCATTATGAAACTTATTTTCAGCCTTTATTTAATTGAGGGCTATTTCGTAACACATATTTTTCCTTTAAAAAAACTTAATTTTTCAGATCCAATTTTATTACAAGTTGTTTTCCATTTTTGTGCAATTTTCTGGTACTTTTTACTTCTCCAAATATGAGGCATTTTCTCATCAAAACATTAAACTTCTTTCAGTCTAGAATTATAGAAATTTTTCCAGAATTTTCTGATAATCGAATCTGCGAGTTCTGTATTAACCGTATTTCTTTAATCAAAAAATGGAGGCAATACTGAGTTTTATTCATTTTAAAAGACTATTTACAAGCTCTATGAAAAATTTCACCATTATGGATTTAAATCACACATTTTTGTAGCGAAATTTAACATTTAACTAAATTGTTTGCTGGTCTTCTAATAATTTAAATTTTTTGAAAATATCCAACAAAACGTCGCGTGCCACCTAAAATCCACTCGCGTGCCACTACTGACACGCGTGCCATAGTTTTGCCACCCCTGCACTAAGGTATCCCTTTAGTTATGAATTGTCGAATTTTTAATGCTAACAACAGGGGTATGGCATCACCAAAAAAATAAGATATAGAGATATCGTTGTCACTAGATGGCACTTTGTTCAAAAAATTGACAATTTTCTTTTTATACCCTACACCACTATGTGGTCATTATACCCTACACCACTATGTGGGGTGGGTATTATAAGTTTGTGCTAATGTTTGTAACACCAAAAAATATTGGTCGTTTTTTTTTTTATTTCGATTTAACGATGTCCGTCTGTCCGTCCGTCCGTCCGTCTGTCTGTCTGTCCATGCAATCTTGTGCGCACTCTACAGGTCGCAAATATTAAGATATTTCGATGAAATTTGGTACGCAGACCTATGTTGGCCCAAGGACGAACAAGTTTGATTTTGGTGAATATCGGTCCATGTTTAGACCTAGTGCCCATATAAGTGTCCTACCAAAATTATATTGTTTATACGCTGCAGGTCGTAAATATTAAGATATTTTGACGAAATTTGATACACAGACCTATATTGGCCCAATAACGCAGCCTATTGATTTTGGTGAACATCGGTCCATGTTTAGACCTAGTGCCCATATAAGGGTCCTACCAAAACTATACTGTTTATACGCTGCAGGTCGCAAATATAAAGATATTTTGATGAACTTTGGTACATAGACCTATGTTGGCCCAAGGACGAAGCCTATTGATTTTGGTGAACATCGGTCCATGTTTAGAACTAGTGCCCATATAAGGGTTCCCCCAAAATTGGCTTGGTTACAAACTGCAGGTCGCAAATATTAAGATATTTTGATGAAATTTGGTACATAGACCTATGTTGGCCCAAGGACGAAGCCTATTGATTTTGGTGAACATCGGTCCATGTTTAGAACTAGTGCCCATATAAGGGTCCCCCCAAAATTGGATTGGTTACAAACTGCAGGTCGCAAATATTAAGATATTTTGATGAAATTTGGTACATAGACCTATGTTGGCCCAAGGACGAAGCCTATTGATTTTGGTGAACATCGGTCCATGTTTAGAACTAGTGCCCATATAAGGGTCCCCCCGAAATTGGCTTGGTTACAAACTGCAGGTCGCAAATATTAAGATATTTTAATGAAATTTGGTGCGCTGACTCACATTTTAACCCATTCGAATTTCGGATCCAAACAATACACCAGAGTGATGTAGGGTATTGTATAGTCGGCATGCCCGACTTTAACCTTTTTACTCGTTTCTTATTTAAATTTAAATAAAAACAAACAACAAAGCAAAAAAAAAAAAAACGGATATCTCAAATTTTATTATTTGAATATATTCCGTGCTTGTTTTTTTCCTTATTTTGAGCAGTTTTCAGTAGTTTTTGAGTTTTAAAATATAGGCTCAGCTGATACGAAACTGATACTAAATATTTGCTCAGGTAATACTAAATTCCTGCGCCCTCTACCGGTGAGTAATGTAAGTTTTGATTTCCTATCTCTATAGTTAATAGTCTCTGGCTAACACAACATAGTTTTTTTCCATTTGAACTCAAATGAATACGAAAATCAAATCAAATATATAAAAAATAAACAATATTTTTGCATTGAAATTCGCCAGTTCGTAAATTAGGGGACATCTTAATACTTACTTATTCTGAGATCGCAAAGTATGTATATTTTTATTAAATTATTTAAAGAAAAAAAAATATGTATAACTTTCGAGTTCATAACGAAGTTCCAAAGAAATTAATTTTATATGGAAAATGAGGTTTTCAAAATGTTTTTTTTTTAATTTAGTTCCGTATTCTCGTTCGACATAGTATTACAACTGATAAATTTAAAACTCAATTGGTTTAATATATTTTACAATAAAAATTTGTTTATATAAATATTAAGATAAATTGCATTTAAACTAACATGGAAGGTTATCGTCAATGTATATTAGGGTGCATCGTATTGTAGCGAAATATAATAGTGGGAAAATGTTGTGGACCGCCGTAGAGATCGGTTGAGGCCTTCTGTTAGAACTTTTGCCTCAAAGTCAAAATGTCCTTGAACAACCATCATGATGATTATACTCAAATGAAAGGTAAATTTATGTATTGTAGATTTATTACACTGTGTAACAAAATGATGATGAGGTGGATGATTCTTATACCGAACCATTGTATTAGGTTAGTATAATAAAACCCCCAAATCGTTTGGTCCTGTGTGGGTACACTCAAATTTTATGTCCGTTTAAAATTATAATTTTTTTTGGCAACACTGTATTGAATAAGACCCAAAAAGTACTGTAATAGTTCTTTTGAACATAATTCTGAGTTCGGATATCCACAACAGAATTTTAAGGGAAATTTTTTCATACACGCCGAAAAAAGATATTGTTGGAAATATTTACAGGCAATTATATATATGTTTATAAACTCCTATACTTATGTTTGAGGTGTGTTTCCAATTATTTTATTTTTATCGTTATAATACGTATGTCTCCAGGCAAACACTGTAATGTTTGAATGTTAGTCATATTTTACCACTTAAACTAAAATATATTTGCATTTTTATTTTATCATTATTATATTTGTGGAGTGCAAATATAATAATGATAAATATATATATGTTTGCCTGCAAACATTTATATATTTGCGAGTAGATGTATCTCATATGATTCAAACATACATATGTTTACAGGCAAAAATATTATATTTGCTGGCAAACATATTATATTAAAAACACGGCAAATATATTTTGACAGTTCTTCCAAACATATATATATCACCAGCAAATATGTTTCCTGCAGGGCGATTTTTTTCAGCGTGTAGAATATGTTAACCATATATTTGTAATTTTCATGGGTCACTTAAGTCCCTTTTTCAATAAAAACCAAAAAAAGTACCCTAAAACGTCCGTTTAATGGGTTAAAATGTTCTGTGAATATGTTCTGCAGCAAATTTTACTAGGAGGTGTCGAAGACGAAAATGTCTTCCGATCATACTAAATCACCAAAAAGGTGAATTTTATCTAGTGCAGCCCAGTCCATTAACAATGTAATATTTGAATGCATTTTTTTTAAATATATTAACTCCTTATTTTTCCTGGTAATTTTTAGTTTCTTTTTTAAATTGGCATAAGTTGAAACTAAGGCTTATTTAACATTTTTAATTTACAAACATTTTCGAAACAAAGTACAATTGTTTTCAATAATGATTTAATTACTAATTTATTTTATTCATCAGTATCTGAATCACAAACAATATCCAACTGTACAGAGAGAATTTTCCTGGACGAGTTTCAATGAAATTTTTCAATAAACTAATGAAGATTTCTTCACAAAGTAAATAAATTTCATATCAGTTTACAATATGAGCTCTATACCATAAGACAGGTCTACTATGCATAAAAATACATGATTGATATAACCGCAGACAAAGGAATATTGAGAAGTCTAGTGAAATGTATATATAAAAAGGAAAAGGTTTTGATAAATTTCTTTTTCATGGCCATGAAATGGTATAACATAAACATATAATAAATTGTAAGAAATTGAAAGATATTTAATAAATTTATGTATATTTTTTATGGAAATACTTTGCATTTATTATTTTTTTTCTTGATTTATTCCTTTGTATGTTTTAGTTAGTATAAAAAGGAAACTTGTTTTATTGCACAGTGGTTAAGAGACAATAAAAATTACTCCATTGATGAGAAACAGATGTAATGGCAAGGTTATTATGCGGAAAAGAAGTTCCAAGTAAGTCCTTATAATACTAAAATCATTTAAGAAATATCTGTAGTTTTCTGGAGTTTCACGGTAAACTTTTTTTCTAGAACTATTTATGTAAATGGTACATAAACAGTGAAATTTTACATTTTGGCTTAGTGGAATTTGCTATAGAAGCTGTTCTATGGAGCTGTAGGTAAAAAACCGGTAGAGGAATAGCTTCAAATGCTACCTGTTCCTAAAAATTTTGCAGGATACTATAAGTATGATATTGATCCGATAAACATTTTTTGTAGCGCGGAAATTAATATGAAATATCTCATAATAATTCATGGGATTTCTTACATCAGGCAACGGAGCGTATGATTAATATTTATTATATTGTACTGTATTTAAAATCTATGTACTAGAATATAATGAAAGTTTTTTAATTACATTAATTTTTAAAAAGACCGTTAAATAAGTTTAAAATAAAACGTCAATATTTAAAATATAAATTTAAAATTTAAATGAATAGTTCTTGTTAGATTCGAGATCATACAAGTAAATTACAGAGAATAAAAATTTTAAAAATTTTCAATAAGGCCAGCAAGATAGAATACATATTTTCGGGTCCCGCTACAGACAATTAAAAATTTAATAAAAAGAAAAACCCTTAAACTAAAAATAAACAATTCCTCACCACTGTTTGTTGTCCGTAAACTATGAATATATATTTTAAACATTGTGGTTTATTCAAGAAAAGTTTCTTTTTAGTTTGTTATATTTCTTGAATTGGATTAAATTTATAATATTGTAGCATAAAATTGTTCATATAAACATCAATGCACTTTAGAGTTTTTCTTATTTTTCTTTATCACAATTTCATATTTCTTTGTGTATTTTAAATGTCGCTTATAAGCGCACTTGTCATTTGAAATTGTTGCCATCATTGACAGCCCTCAACAATAATGTTCGTTATTATGATGAAAAAAAAAAGGATTGTCACAGTTCATTAAGTTCTAAGAATTACATGCCTCAACAATTCTATATGATATGACATGAATGTATGTAAATTTGTTGTGTATGTAACTGATTCAGCTAATATATAATAACAAATGAATGTTTAAACAAAAGAAACCAAAAAATATTATCAGCTGCAGCTTTAACATTTGCAGATATCAGATATAAAATTTGAGCAAATAACCAAACCTTTTTCTTACATCTACTGAAAGTAATAGTAATTTGCCCTTTCAGCAAAAAGTATACAGTTCTTGAGGTGCTTTTTGTAGAAACTATCTTTGTATTTTTGAGATACTTGCAAAGTTCAAAGTTAATTTTTGGGAAATATTTAATCGCGCATGAAGTTTTAAAAATGAAATTGTAACGTACCGTTACATATAATCAACTTATTCATATACCTAATAAATATAAAAGTTCCCATAAGTACCAGGAAAATGGTTTCCTCCTAAAATCCAGGCTTGTGGGACATTTGAGCGCCAATTCTGAATAAGTGCGAAACCCTTAAACACATTTTAAGTTTTGACTTATTTCTGACATTGAACTTAAATTTGCAACTTTGATGCCTTCAGAGACTTATACACTGATAATAATCCATGCATAAAATTATGAAAAAATGTCAAAATAACAAAAAATTTCGTAAAATATACGAAAAATGGTTTATTTTACGAAAGTTTTTGTTGTTTTGACATGAATTTCATATTTTTATGCATGGATTATTATGTGTGTAGAAGAATTTCATGAAATATATTTTTGTGGAACATTTTAACCCCCTAACTCTTCAATTAAAAGGACTTTTTAGCCCCTATTAAAAAGAAACATAAACGACCCGTAAGTTGAAGAGTTAGAGGATTAAAATGTTCCACAAAAATATTTTGCATAAAATTCTACTCTAAGTCTCTGAAAATATCAAAGTTTAAAATTTAGGTTCAAACATTAATATACCACCCTAATGTCAGAAAATTAAAGCTCACAAAAAATCATTAAATTATTGCTAAGGAAGTTTTTCGGTAAATCCAACAAAATTTTTTTTTATTATTTTGGTTGCCGAACGTAGGGGTCGCCTTTTCAAATTTTTTTTCATTGGATTTTTCCTTTATAGAAAAACACTGATCTCCTCGAGGCAAAAAATCGATATATCACACTTTAAAATCAGACTGTAAATGCCGACAAATTAAAAAAGGCGACCCCTACGTTGGGCAAAAAAATTTTTTTTTTTTGGAATTGCCTTGCAAAAATACTTTATATTTGAAGGTATACCGCGCACTTTTATTTTTTTTTTGCCTCTAAGGTGGTACGGTCTACTGTACAGCCACACTGAACCAAAAACAGCTGTGAAATTAACTAAAATCCATATTAAATTGATGAATGGGTGATCACTATACAACTAACAAAACCTGTCCATCAATTTAACGCATTGTTTAGTAGATTTATATTTTGACGTTTAACTATTTTATGTGGTATTATTTTGACAAAATATCGCCAAATATATTAACAAATATTAGTTGTCTTAACAATTTATATTTAATTAATTTGCATAATGATTTTGTTGTTTTACCAATGCATTTTATTAAATTTAACAATGCATTTTATTTAATTAATTAATTTTTTATCGATTTATTATTAATTTTTAGACTTATATTTCATTACATACAATGTCTTTTTTATAATGAATTTGATAAAATATAAAAAATAATGAAATATAAAATTGAAATTATAATATAGCACATACTAAAAACTCTTTATTTAAAACACATGTATCATTTTATATACAAAAACATATAACTTTATTTAAATTAATAATTCAAATACATTATATAACTTTCATTAATAGTTTGCCTTAAACAAAATAAAAAAAGTATAGATTATATCAAAATTAATGACAGAAATTTAAATGTACGATTTAATTGAGAACGTTCAAAATTATATAAATTTATTTAAATTAAAATTAATAAATCTTCAATTAGCAATTCACTTCAAGTCACTGAATTTGTTAGTTATCTATACTTTGAATAACAAAAACACTTAATGGCAATTTATTGATATTTCCGACAATTACAAATACACATGCAAGCACAAGTAATTACGCGACAAAACTAACCTCACTAAACTTTTTTCCACAGATTTAATATTTTTTTTTCAAATTGAAGAAAAATTATATCAAATTTACGTTACTGCCTTTTTACAAAATTTTTTAGAGTTAACAAATTAAATTTTGTTAAAAAATGGAAAAAAATTATCAAAACAACAATTGTTTTGTAGAGAATTTATGACAGAAATAAGTATGTTCATTTAAAAAACAATAGTTGATTTAAAAAAAAAACACACATTAATTTGAATAAAAAATATATTGTTTTAACAATTCGTTTCATCAAAAAGTAACAAAATTTTTATGTTGCTTTCACTTACGACTTTTGGTTTAGTGCAAGGTGGATTAACCGATTTTGATCCGGTTTTTTTCTTTCGTTGTCAACAAAAAACTGTAGTCCTTATCGTGGCCCTTTTTTTGAATTTCAGTCCAATAAATTTTATATTCCCAAGTAAAATTGGTTTTTCTTGCCATTTTTGGAATTTTCAAAATTGTGTGGCAACTTTGTTAAAAAACATTAATTTTTTAAATAAAAATCGGGCCACGATAAGGACTGGAGAATTTATCTGGTATTAAGAATCACTTTACATTTTTAATTTCCAATAATTAATGAAGACTATACAGTGGCAGCCGATTTTGCCTTTATTAAAAAAGGCTAATAATGAAGTGGCTACGCTGGCGATTTTGGTTGGAGAAATTTAAAGCTAATATTTTTTTTTTGAATACTTCAATAACATATAATTTAAACAAAAAAATAATATAGTAAAAATATTGTTATTTGAATTTTTGACAACTGTTTAAATATGCCCCTTAAAATTCTGTTGTTACAGTATTTACCCCCCCTTATGAGTTAGTTTCGAGTTTATTCAGAATTGGCATTCAATAGAGCATCCATATGTGCAAAAGTGAAACTATTGGCTATTGGAACGAAGTATATGAAGCCTTTTAAATGTAACAATTTAAGCAAGAGGTAGTGGTTTTATTAAAATTTTGTTTTAACATCTGGGACCCTTTTTTATTAGCTTTATAAAGAAACATGTCTTTCTTAACTTTAAAACATGTGAGCCTATAAAATCTAATCATATAAAATTCTCATACTTTTTAGCCAAAGTCTATAATGTATGAACTAAATAAAAATTATTTGAACATAAATATATATTTATATTTGATCATGAATTTTTTTTTTTTTTTTTTGGTATTTTCAATTATGGGGTTCATTGATTAGTAATTGTTTTCAATTTATGTTTATGTCAATGTATGTATCAAAAAGGCAAGTGCTTCTTTCTAAGATAAGCTGTGATTCTAATAAACAAAAAGAGAATGAAACCTTATTACAAAGAGGAGTGTTTAACATTTGTTTTTGTGATTATCCTTAAAATCAATGATGTAAAAACTCATAATTTACTGCAAGCAGCCTACATATAAAAAGGAAAGAAAAAATTCTATGAATGACTGAGATGATACAATAAATGAACGTTTGCAATTATTCATGTTTTCAAATTTTAATAATAATTCCAACATTTTTCATGATTGTTCTTTGTTGGCCTTTTTTGCTGTCGTTCTTATTTTTCCAACTTTATCTATAGTAAATTTTTGAAATTCTAAAAATTCTAAAAATATCAACATCATCATCAGCAGCAGCAGCAGTAAACTACATTACAATTCTATGCATTATTAAACGTTACATTAATGTAACTCAAATACCCCAGAGTTAGACAAAAAGGGATGTAGAAGCATTATATCATTCAAATTCGTATACGAAATATTTGAAGAATGATAGAAATAATTTTTAATCTATAAAAAAAAAAAAATATTTTAAATGAAAAAAAAAACTATGCATTGTTGCACTACAACAGTTTTTGAAGAAAATTACACAGCAAAATGCAAATAACTGAAATTCTTAAATTTTTATTGTGTTTACGCTAAAAGTTTTTTAGTAGCTTTAAAGGAAATTTTCAAGGGGCATTTTGTGATCCAGCTTCTAAACTAAAGTTTTTTAAATTGTACCCAGGATTTTAACCACACTTATTCTGCAACTGCTTCCAATAAAAGTGAAGATCCATGGAACTAGTAGAGGATCCGCTCCATGGGTCTTGTATATAAGGTATAACTGAAGGAGAATCAGTTCCAGCATTAGTCCCAGAACTGATTCAAAGCTTTCGGCACAATTTCAAAGATAAGTCATCGGTGTTAGAATTGACAGTGGAAGGGGTTTCAAAGGAAAAGAAAATTAGCTGTTATACAACCGATTCTTTGGAACAGAAAATTTTTCTTCAAGCTTTTCTCCACTGAGAGAATTATCCTCATGCTATTAATGATATAATTTCATAGAATTTTTTTCGTAGAACCAATGAATAATTTCATTATGTATATAATATTTAATTAATATTATGAAATTTTTCATAACTTTTCTTTCATAAAATTTCATAATTTCATTAAAAAAATTCATTGAATTTCATAAATTAGATCTCCATAAATTTAATGAAAATGTTCTTTATATATATGAAATTGTTCAATAGTATTTACTTTTTTTTTCTTCTAAAATATCGTCATTTCCTGAGAGAATAATCTTTTATAATTTTTATTTTTTTTAAATTAATTTTTTATTATTAATTTTGGACTATGAAATTTTTTTATAAATCATATTAATTTTTTCTAAATTTTTTTTTATGACCCTCTTTTATTTAATGAATTCTTTCTTTAGATATATTTTGTACATCCGTAAAATATGCTACGATTTTATTACGCCTTTTGCATTTGCTAAGTATTTTTTATTTATCCACTCCAGCTTAACAACGACAACAACCAACTATAATAAATAATAGTAAATGAAATTGCTCCATAGATTTTATGAAGTTCTTCATTGGGTGAATGATTTATTCATTGGACGAGTGGCCAATTAATTTTATGAAGAGTTTCACTACTTTTATGAACTTTTCATAAACATTGACTTGAATGAAATCTGTTACATAGATTCTATGAAAAGTTTCAATGGACGAGTTCCAGTGACAATTTTCATTCAAACTATGAAGAAATTCATTACTGAAGTGATGATAATTCTCTTAGTGTACACTAAAAGAAAAAAGTCTGTAAGAATTCTTCTAATTCTCTAAAATACCCCGTTTTGCAAAAGTACCAAAGTATATTCCACAATTTATTTTTCAACACTCTTTGGAAATTAAATTTGTGGGCGCTCTGGTGTAATGGTTAGCGCGTTGGACTGTTACATGTAAGGTTGCGGGTTCGAGCCCCAACCAAGGCAACATCAGTTTATGAAAAATAGTAATATGTATGAGTTTTTTATATCCCTAATACATATCGCAGCGTCCTCCTTCGGTGTTCCCATAGCACTTAACCCCACCGAAGTAAAATAATATAACAGGATTATGAACTAAAAATTAATAGGAAGAATTTCATGAGTGTTGCTTCTCTTAAAAAAAAAAAGGTGTTTGGCTTTATATAACCATAATGGTTCCTAGTGCAATTTATAGATTTTCAAGATGCGCTTGCATTTTTTGCAGCAATTTCCAAAATGCAAAAATTAATATAAAAAAAATTGTAGGGAAATGTGTGACATAATTTTTTAAGTATATGGACCTACGGTTGTCGAAAAATTTGGCTGGCTCGATTTTAAAGTTTAAGAGCTGCATTATTTTGAGTCAGCTCTCTTCTTTTAAACTGATTTCAGTTCATTCAGGAGATTTGTTTCAGCTTAATAATGTATCACAAAAATCATTTTCAATTTTTTAATGAAAATTTAAAAATTTGCCTATAAGTTCTAAACAATTGTTCCTTATTCAATTACTCGCTAGTGTATCAATGTAGCCGTTTTAGTTAAAGCCAGTTCCTAAGTTAGCTAATTAAACATAACCAGTACTTACTGGCCATTAAAAACGGATGAGGCAGGAAAGCATGCTAAAACTCCAAAATGGTAAGTTCATTCTAAGTATGCATGCACAAAACACTTTTAAATAAAAACCCGACGAAAGGGATTAAAACTGTTTTTCAAATGTAAAATAAATTGCTCAACTTTAAAAATTCTACCAAAAGAAATATATTATTACCTGTAGTCTATGTGAAAAGAATATTTTGTGTATTTGCAAAGAATTTGGAATGCCCTCTTTCTGGCTTCCTGCAGATTTTGATAAAATTTGGGTATGTGATAGAGGGGAAGAAATTAAATAATTTTCAGTTCTAAAATAGAATTGATAGATATTTTAGGTGTAAAAATAAGGTTGGAAGTTGTCGAAACTTTTTTGTTTGAAAAGTTTTTAGTGTCTTAAGTTCGTTATAGATATTCAATATACCTTTCTTTTGATTTCTAATTTGTATACATTTTCTTGGAACAAACATGGAAAAATACGAAAATCGAATAACGGTGATATTTTTGACACCACTTTATAACCCTCAAATATAAGAATGGACCGCTAAAAAGGTGAGCATGCTTATTTTTTCTGCAAGTTCACCCTTTCCCATGTTTCCGATAACCCACCTGCCCTCTTCAACCTTCTTAAATTCCTGACAGTATTTCTAATAAAGCATAATTATCATAGAAAACACAGTATATCATATAAGAGATTTATTGGCTTATTTTCCAACAATTAGAGTTACATTCTTCAAATATATTTCTGTTATTACAAACTAAACGTACTAACAAACTTAACACAAGAAAGTATTTTAAATGTAGTTCCCAAAAATTATAACGTTCGTGTCTAAGCTATAACTGCAAAATTTTCTTTGTTCATAATAATATTATAATTGTAGACGGCAAATATAAAGCCAACACGTTCGTTCCCATTTTGAAATCCAAACTGTAAATTGTAAGGTAACCGTTTTACAAAAAATTAAAATAAAATTAAAAGGAAAGAAACTTATATTTATCAACAAGGACATCAAACTTAGCTGACAAGCCAAGTAAGAAAAAATTATATACTTACTTACTAAGCTGATCTATACATGATATCGCTTTGTGGTTTTAAAATTTAGTTTTTATTTCATTTTACAACTTCCAGATATGTTACCGACCTAATTTAAGCATAAGGATACATTCCTTAAAAGTTCAAAACAATCTCCATAGTATATACTAGGGTGGCTCGAAGCGAGACTGACTGTGAAATTGCGAGAAATTAATTTTGTCCTCAACAACATAGACAAATTTCCCAAAGATCTGCGGGTTGCACCACCGGATAGTTCCATATTAGAGAGAAAATAAAAAAGCATTACAGTACGATTTGGATCATTACCCGGGAAGCGGATCAATTTTCGGGAAGAGAATTAAATTAACGGCGTAATAAATATAGTGAAATATATAATTAGGTTTAATAAGAAGTGGATCTCGATTAAGTATTTTTGGTTATCGTACATGTAATGAGTAATTGAAATTTTTCAATTGTAATTTGAAAAATGTCAGTTAAAATAACATTTTATTTGGAACATAAATAAAGACAAATAGCTCGAGTTAGGGATCAATCCAAGCTATTTTTGGTTGAAAAATTTAAACAAAAAACATTTTCTAATTATAAATGTAATTGAAATTTTATAATCGCAATTACTTTTGATCGTACCCGTGTAAAAAAGTTTAGATCTGACCAGATCTTTTTGGTTCTCAATAGATATGATTGAATATAATTAGATTCTTTACCCGATCACATCAAATATGATCAGATATGGCATATGTGATAATATCTTATGGCAAGATCTGATCAGATCTAGTGCCAAATTTGTTCAAATCTAAAGTGATCTGGATAAATGCGCCAGATCTGATCAGATCTAATTAGATCTCAAATTTGTCCCCAATTTTGAGATCTAATTAGATCTGGTAAGATCTACGAACATCTGGCCAGATGTGCATAGATCTGATCAGATCTAATTAGATCTCAAATTTGTCCCCAATTTTGAGATCTAATTAGATCTGGTAAGATGTGCTGATATCTGACCAGATCTGATCTTTTTTACACGGGTAATTATAAGTAATTTGTAATTGAAAATTTTCAATTAGAGTACAACTAATTGTAATTGAGTTCTTCTAAAAATTTAATTACAATAATTTGTAATTATTATTGAAAATTTGCAATTTCCAGTTATACATAATTGATATGTAATTAAAATCCCTCATATCTGTCAAGGCTCCAAATGCTGTTGGCGTCTGCTGAGAAAGAGTAGATAGGGTTGATGGATTGACCAAGAAAAATATGAAATAAGAAAGGGAAGAGAACAAAACATTGCGGTAAACCGGAGTTAAGCTAAAACTTACTGTATGCAGGCGCGCATCCAGTGGGAGGGAAATTGATACATTTTCTCCAGCAAAATAAAAAGTTTCAATAAAAAATTATTAAGAAGAATAGAAATGTTATTACAAAGGAGGTAACTTCGCTCCCTAAAATGTTTCTCCTAGAGCTTTAAATAAGTCATGCGAACACATTACCACCACAAAATACAATAATCTTTGATATTAGTTCACCTGACCTTACACGATAGAATGCCTTGGAAAATTTATCCCTATTTTTTTTTTTGGCCCAGAATAAGCAATGTCCGATTAAGGAATAAAATTATCAGCTCAAGAAATCGCTTAAAATCGATGCGGTTTGGTAATACCATTTAAGCTCAATGTATTTAATTTTAAAAATGTCCTTCTATATGGTCTAGGGAAAAACATTTTTCAGATTTTTACCGTTTTTAATAGAGTTTGTAGTTATATACCAAATTTCTTCTAATTATCTTCAGTATTGGGATCTGTAGTTTGATATAAGCTTCGTACGTTTTTCATGGACAGACGGATGTTGCTAAGTTAACTCAGACAATGATTATAAATAGATGGATATACTCTAAAAAATACGTCCATTATTTTTGGTACTTAAAAGTATCAGTCTAAAACTTAATATAAACTATTCCACAGATCAGTGTGCTATATTCAAATTTATATTTTACTTTAGGCAAAAGTCGAGTTAATATTTTATACCTGAATTATTGTGATCAAATAGCATTTATCTGAGATATTTTTCGTTGCGTTGACCAAAACATTATTTCTAACCAACTATTTGAATCCAGAACGTTAAAAAACACACTATTCCTGAAAAATTGTAGAACTAAATAGCTTAGGCTGAAAAAAAATTTATAATTGAACATGATTGGGGAAAATAAATTATAATAGTATGATTCTGATGATCAAAAATATGATTCTTGACGATCATATTATGATCACTAATGACGATTTAGTTAACATTTAGGACCATACTCTGATCATTAGGATCATATTATAATCATCAAGTGTTTCAATCATAATATGGTGCCCTTAAACTACCATAATATATTGCTCTTTCCTCTGGGTGCTGCACACTTTGACCTGCCGAAGGGATGACTTTAATTATACGCTAACATTGGTACAAGGGTATATTAAGCTTATGCTGATATGTGTAACTATCAAAAATAATGTCAGTATGTTCACATTATAGTATACCGATTAACTCAAGATCACTTGCTGAGTAAATTTGCCGATGTACGCTCATCCGTCTGCCAATATGTATATGGGTGATATCAAAAAATGTGATAAAAACCGTGTAACCACCGAATTTCTAATGCATGGATTATATTTGAGTTACATATTTCGATATATATCAGCGCATTGTCACCTGTTTTACAAAATTTATAACAATCTGACCAATTTTTGGTTAATACATAAAATTTGTGACCAATTTTATAGGCCAAATGTAAACTCCGTAACAAGTAACTCGTAAGGTTTTTTAACTTTAATAGCTTATATTTTAATAACCAATAAAGCTAAACACTAACTGTAAGAATTTTTATTATTTTTTAATAAAAATTAATACATTTTACAAACTTTTTCGTATATCTTAGCTATCACGACTTCAACTCTGTAACGATTTTTTGTCATAATTTTTGATAAAAATGCATATACCAGAATTTTGGAGTTATCTATTATTTATATTGCGAAAAGTATGATGTTATTTATACTCAAATGATCGTTGGACTGTAAGTAATCATCCACTGTAACAGACTTGAAGCTTTTCTGCAGCATGTAACATTCTCGAGATGACAAAAGATGTCTTTAATAAAATTTGAAAAAATGTTGTAAACTCCGTTCCTAATTTTTACACCAAACTATTTAACGAGTAAGATAAACAATGTCATATTTGGATTCACCTTGTAGGCATCATGCGATTTTGTTTCGGAAAAAAAATTCTGACAAAGCGTTTCTGAAAGAAAACGAAAAAAGTAACCAAATGTAAACTCCGTAACCACAATTGTTTGCATCAGGTTTCATTCAAATAAATGTAGATAAATATTATATTTAAAATATTTTAAAATAACCATAAACAGAGGTGATTCAACTAATATTTATGCGTCAAAAGACGATTCAACTAATAATTTTGCGTCAAATCAAAAAAAGTTATCAGTTTTTTACCCTAAGCTGCTGTAGCGAAAAACGATTGATTTTGCATTTCATTGATTTTGAATCGATATTTCGAGTCATTACTGACATTAGTTTGACAAATTAAATTTGTTTCACACAATTTATGAATTTTTTGATCGTGAAATGTTATGTTTTTAATATATTATTTTGTAACTGCGCAACCGCTGTTTGGATTTTATAAAATTTTATATTTTTGAAAAGCATTTAAAAGGACCAAAAATACAAAATTAAAAAAAAAGTTAAAATTTTTTTAGCGGAATGAATTGTATTTTTATTCGCGAAACCGCCAATTTGATAAACACAAATTATATATCATTGGAAAGCAAGTTGAAAACCCAAATACGAAAAACTAATAAATTGAAGAAAATTCGTACGAAATTTTTTTTGTTATATCCTTTGCTTGCAGAGATTTAAACTCCGTTACCACAAAAAAAAATTAAAATTGTGCAAAAAAAGTTATTGCGACAACTTGTAGAAGAGATCTTTTGCAATTAGGTTTACAATGACTAAACTTACTGATTCCATTAAGAAAAAACCGAAATGTTAACACTTTTTGCTCCTCACAAATTTGGCCCAAAAATTTATCACATTTTTTGATTTCATCCATACATGTATAAAATACAAAAGCTGGAAGTTGAAAATTAAAAAAAAACCGAATTACTCGAAAAGTTTACTATTGCCATTTCGGTTTTATCTCGGAAATTTTCGTTATTAGATGCAATGTACCAATTCGAAAACAAGAATACGAGACTTAACAGACAGCATATTGTTCGTATCCCCGATTTGTTTCAATATTCACAAAATATTGATTTCGGCTTGTTAAGCGCGTTTTTATAGAAGCGAATACTTCACTATTTGTGGTATAAGATATAATAGCCGTTTTTTTCTAATCACTTGGATTTAATAAATCCAAAAAGTATTTCTAAAAGTGCTCAACAGATGGCGTTAGATTCTCCCTATTTTAAAAAGAATTTTCTGTCCGACACTTCTTTCACCCTAATTTTAATACCGAATTCGATGATGAAGGATTTTACTTTAACTTTTAATTTTTAATTATATTTTATATAAAACAGCGATAAACAGTCTGCCTTTTCAGTTTTATCACTTCAATTTATATTTTTACACAATTGAAAAATTCCATTGCAATATTTAATATTCACTAATTGGACTTAATTACAGTAGAGTGAAAAATTTCCATTCCTATTTCAGCTATTTCTCCATATCCAAGATTGAAAATATGTATGTGGTGAGGTGTAGTTTTTTTTTTCTAAACATATTTGATAAAAAAAAAAATGTAATAAAAACATTTTATTTGTTAGTTTTTCAATTTTTTTGTTTCTCTTTTAATTTTTATTCGTATTTTTTTCTGACATTAAATAGGCTGTTTCATATATTTGTGCTTTTATTATGGATTTATTAAATCCAGCTTTTTTTTGGATTTAATAAATCCACTTTTTGTATGAAAACTTCTAAATCCAGGCGATTAAAAAACACGCTAAATAACTCTGTGCTGACATTTGCTACTTTTATTACACCTAATTATCACCATATTTCGATTCATTGGAACAAAAACTGTTGTTGTATAATTTTTTACTCTTCAATTAATAAAGTTTTAAAAATCTTAAAATGGTATTTTGAGAATTATGCCAAAATCAAGTTTTTTTTGGGCTAGGCTTCAAATTCCAATAGAAGATCTCTGCGGATTTAAGAAAACATTAGATCTGTTGTGCCTACTGAAAGAAAAGTTGCAAAACGAGTCACCCTAGTAAATACTTGCTACTCGTTTGCATTTCCACTATAAAAACACCACCATCAGTATTATCATTTTATAGTCGTTGTCGGTTTTTAACATTTTTTTAACATTATTATCATTAGGGTAATTACGTTAATAAAAGGAATTAGTATCTAGAGAAAAATACTCTAATTTATTATATTTTATCGATTTTTTATACAGTTAATACTTCGACTGCTGTGCAAACAAATTTATTCAAATTGTGGGAATATAAAAAAAAATTCTTAAAATAATCACAATCAAAATGTCTCAACAGCGGGAATTTACGCCTATTTAAAGCGCACATTAGCTGACCATAATTTATTGGTTCGAATACTAGACATGAATAGTAGCTAAAAATCTTAAGCCAAAGACCTTTTAATAAGGCCACTAATACGTAAATTAACCCAGCAAACAATTACTTTGTAATTACTGCAGAGATATAGAGCAGTTAAGCCCAAGTTTTTATCTCTTAATTGCGGTAATGTGTTAGAATAAGGCTGACTGTCATCGCAAATATAAATCTATCCATACTTCGAAGTCTGGATTTAGAATTTTTCATACAAAAATGGATTTATTAAATCCAAAAAAAAGCTGGACTTAATAAATCCACAATAAAAGTACAAATATATGAAACAGCCTATTAATTTAATGTCAGAAAAAAATACGAATGAAAATTAAAAGAGAAACAAAAAAATTTAAAAACTAACAAATAAAAGGTTTTTATTAAATTTTTTTATATGATATATGTTTAGAAAAAAAACTACACCTCACCAAATACATATTTTACATCTTGGACATGGAGAAATAGCTGAAATAGAAATGGCAATTTTTCACTCTACTGTAAGTAATTTAATTAAGTCCAATTAGTGAATATTAAATATTGCAATGGAATTTTACAATTGTGTAAAAATATAAATTGAAGTGATAAAACTGAAAAGGCAGACTGTTTATCGCTGTTTTATAAAAAATATAATTAAATAATAAAATATCTGTATTTTATAATAAATTATGAATAAAGTTGTTTAATACAAAAAAAAAAAAGTTAAAGTAAAATCCTTCATCATCGAATTCGGCATTAAAAATTAGGGTGAAAGAAGTGTCGGTCAGAAAATTGTGGATTTATTAAATGCAAGTGATTAGAAAAAGCGGCTATTAAGGTAGGAATAAACGTTCAATATTATTGATCAATGCTTTTTAAAACAACTAATCAGAACAAAGTATTTAAAAATAAAATATTCTGATTGGTTGATTTTTGAAAACTTGATGAATAATATTAAATCGGTATTCTTGATTTTACGCATATGTGACCTTCTCCGAGAAAAGGGACCTAGTGTGTCAAAACACGGGTTTCGATAAAAATGAGAAAAACATTAAAATTTTATTTTTAATTTAACTTTAAATGCGTTCTTCTCAAAACTTTATTTTGACACACTAGGTCGCTTTTCTCGGAGAAGGTCACATATCTCTCTTAGCAGGTAAAAGTTTTCCCATTGAGAAAAATAGATTCTTACTTATTTTAACATATTTTCTTAATAGGCGAAAGATACAACTGAAGGCTTAATAATTGCTATAATTCTCCAGTTCTTTCAAAATTATGCAAATTTTTTGCTGGGATATGCATATATTTATTATTACTTTGTCTCGGTTTATTTTTCTACTGTCTAAATAAGTGGATTAAATTTAATAATCCACTTATTTTGTTTTAACATTTTCTTTCAATTTTATTTTTTACAAAATTAAATTAAAGAGAAAAGGTTAAAAGCAGTTTAACAAAATTAAAAAGTTACTTTTTACTAAAGAGTGAAAATGAAACAAATTACCATTTTAAATTCCTAATAATGTGAAGAAAATGAATATTTACAAGCAAGTTAGCCCGATGGGTTACCTCTAGGGTTTGGGTTCCCGCTCGGGAATTCCCGGGAAATCCAAGGAAAAATTTGCCGGGAATTCCCGGGAAAATAATATATTTTTCCCGGGAAAATGGGAAATTTTAAAAATATTAAATTTTTTAAATTGTTTTTGTTTCGAATAGGATTTTTTAGTTTTAGTCATAAAAAACATTTTAAATACCAAAACAAAAATGTCATTGTTAAAATCTTTTAAAAGGGAATATATTTATTTGACACACAAATATAATCTTTGCCAAGTAATTAGGAGCATTTCAACTAATAAAGATTTTTCGCATAACTTATTCAAAATTTAAGTAGTAAAACCTAAAAACTTGGTAAAATGTTTACAAGAAATATGGAAAAAAGCGATGTTTCTTACAAATAATCGCCCTTACTATCTAAATTTTTCAAATGTATAATTTAGGTAAAGTCGACTTTAGTTAAAATATTGGGTGGCAGTATACCTTGACTTGGTTTATTTTTAGAGCATTCTGATTGGTTAATTTATTTTCAACCAATCAAAATATTTGAAAATATAAATATTTTTGTAAGGTTTTCATACACAAAATGAACAAAACTGTTTGATTAAAAATAAAGTCGACTTTAAATTTAAAATACTCCTTTATATTAAGGGTCAATAATTTTATAAGTAACGTTTTCTTTAATAAATGTGAAAAGAAAAGACTAATGGTTAACGGTGGTATCTAATTTTGGTTATCCGACATCTAAATTAGGTTCACAAAAAAAAAAAAAAAACTGATGGTCATGCAACTTCTCTTGAAGAAAATAACAACAAGAATAACGTTTCAGCTAAAATTAGCAAAGTACCCGAAGAAAACAGTGTAAGCTGAATAGGCATTAAAGGTTTTATGTTAGGGCAAACATTTCCTGAAATGGTATCCAAATTAGCCGCAGTCAATACGCACCATAACTAGATTTTCGTTTATTCGAGAAAGTTTTTATAATAAAAACCTGGCATTGCAAAAAAATGAAACCGATGTAAAGAACAGTATATTAAATTACTACAATAATGTAAAATATATCATGATAAAAGAAATATCGAGCAATATTTCTAACAATAGGAGATTTACTATAATCTTAGATGAATGGACAAGAATATCACAAAAGAGATATTTGAACATATGTATAAACGGAAATAATTAATTTTTTAACCTGGGGTTGGTTTATATATCAGGAAGATGTAATGCTGATGAAATAAGAAGAATTGTAGAAAAAAGACTAGAAGAGTGTTATTTGTCTTTGGAAAATAACATTTTGGCCACCATATGTAATGGGCCAAGTGTGATGAAACGGTTTGTTTCCGACAGTCCAGTAGTAGGTGTTTTGATGCTGGAATCATGCAATTCATTTGGCAGTGCTGCGAGTAATTTATGTGAAATCAATGTTCAACATTCTGATATTTTTTACTTTGAATTCTCACTACACAGACTGCATTTGTACTGAAATAGTGTTTTTTTTTAACAAAAATTACTTATATAGGTGGTTTTCATTAACAATTTTGTTTAAAAATAGTTCCCGGGATTTTTTCATTCCCGTTTCCCGGGAAATAAAAAAGTCCGGGAAATCCCAAACCCTAGTTACCTCCCATGGGAATGGGATTCGGAATTGTGATAGAGGAGAAAAAGTTAATATAACTAAACGTATATTTTTTCAGCTACCAAATTTAATACATAGGGGTTAAAAAGTGGGGTCTGACTTTTAGGATCGACCGCAATTAAAAAGTGGAACACAGATTTTTCTAAATAACATTTTCTTAATAAATATAATTTTTCTTACTCAAAATATCTTTGAGGAATATGTTAGATTTCAAAATGCATCGGTTTGCCAAATTCGAGTGGTTTATTAGTTTACAATGAAGAATCAAGCAACAAGTGCTCAATAAAAATTATTGAAACTAGTCAAAATCCATTGTGGACTTATAAAAAATTGCAACAGAAGTACGCATGACCAGGCAATGTGTTTCCAAAGTGGTCAAAAAGTTTAACAAGAACCTAATAATTGAATGAAAGTCTGGAACGGGTAAATCAAAAGGACGCAGTAACGAAACAAAAACCAAAAATATGGAAAAGATATTGTAAATAATTCCAAGCTCTTCTGGCTGCGATGTAGCAAGGTGCGTGCGTCTCAATTTCAGAAAGTTCCGGACATAAATGCTAAGAAGAACATTGATGCCAAAAAGGCTAGCAAAACTTCTTTGCGTTACATTCTTTACTCGCGCATTTTTTATGAAGGCGATTTAGCCCAAATTTGGGATTGCAATTAGAGTAGTAGACTCGGTTTTGACCTTTGGTGCAAACGTTTTTTCTTTAGCGCCTTTAGTTTCCAGATATGGACAATCTTATGAATCCTGGTGAAAATGGGGTCGTATATGAACATATATGGTCTCATATATGAACATATATATTCGGATCCGAAATTTGCGAGTATATGGCCGCATACGATCATATAAGAGCATATATGAACATATTTCTTCAGATTTTCAGGTCCATTTATCCGCAGATTTCCAGGTCCATGACATAGGCCAAATTGTGGTTTTCTTGAATACTTTAAGAATGTGTTCACACATGATTTCAGACATGATTTCTACACAAGTTTCTTTATGTTTATAACCCCCATTTTATAAATCCTCCTCATGAGATTGGGCCGAAAAAGTAAAACGGGTGCCTCTTAATTTCTTTTTACCTATCATATCTTCGAATCTTACTAAGTTTTCATATAGTTAAATTTTTTATAGTTTCCCAGTGTAGAAAATCATTAACAGATATGTGTTTATGTAACTACATACATGGTAATGGTAACTAGTTACTATTGTTATTATATTTCTTATTACCTTTATATGGCGATGTCGCGAAAAATAACGAGTTATTATTACACACCAGCATACGAAAAATCAAAAAAGATATCGTTACCTATGTGCTTACCAGTACTGACAAAAATATTGAGTCTAAAAATAGATTTTCAAAAAAATAAATTATATAAAAAAAAATATTAAAATATTTTTTATTGTATTTTTTTTATTTAAATAAAATTTGCTGGTGCGGGAATCGAACCTGGTTCTACAGATTGCCAGTCAGTAGCTCTACCATCTGAGCTATATCGACATGTAATATTTAGTAGATAAAACATAAGAGACCTGCTGCACACAAGTCAGCTTACTCGCCAACATACAAAAACTGAAAAAATATGTGGTTATATATATCCTTACCATTGTTTAAAAAATATTGAGTCTAAAAATAGATTTCAAAAAATTTTAAAAAAATCTAGGAAAGTATTTTCTGTTTGAAATAATGATAAAAATAAGTCATTATCAGTAACTCATTATTATATCTTGTCATTACCGTTTCTATACTGGGCTATTTATGAAAATTTATGAAAATTGTAATATGATATACTCAACTAGATTTAAAACCTACACCAGGTTATTTGAAAAGCATATTTTCTTTATTTTCTGATTTGATTCACCGCATGCTCTTGTAAACAATGTTTACCTTAACCCTTTGAAGACCATACATTTTTCTTCGGAGTGTTTTGGAGTTTTTCCATTTCTTTTGAGCTCTGTAAAAAATTGGCTGCTTAGACCTCCTTCTTGAGCAAAAAAACTATAAATTTCTTCCTGAGCGATTTTTTTAAAATCACGTTTGGACATATTTACTTTATCTTTTAGCCAAAGAGCTATAAGTGCCAAAAACAATAAACAATAGACAAGCATATTTGTTTGAGCTCGTGAAAGTGTTAAAGGGTGAAAGTATAATTTTTTGTTTTTATTTTTAATTTTATTTTTGCTTTTATACTGCATAAACAAAAGGTATGTAAATGTGAAGATGATAAGCTCAACTATTTTGCTACTTTGTACTTAATAATAATGAATTTTTCTACTTGATATTGTAAACTGAAAACAAAATAAAAAAAAACCATAAAAAACAGACAACAAAGAGGCAACACTTAAAGGACGTTGCTATTGTCGACACTAATATATTTAATACTTGAAGATAAATGACAGTTGAAGATAATTTGGTATAAAAAAATAAAATTCTATGAAAACGTTGCGCATAAATATCGAATTACTTAAATAGGGGAAAAGCTATTATTTATGATTAATTATAATATTAATTAGTGCAAGTGCACTACTACATAATAAACACTAGTTTACACGCATTTTGCATGTTTTGCTTCAAAATTGAATCAAAAATTTGTTGGGTTTTATTTATTTTATTTTTTTTTAAGTAATCTACGGTCACATGAATTTTTGTTTATAAGAGAAGAAGCACCATTTGGGAAACTAAAGTGTTGCTTTTAATTAAAGTGTTGCTTTCTTTGGAAAGACGATAGAGAAGAAGTGAAAGGTGGTGGAAGCTGAAGGACTTCAAATGTTGCAATTGCGCGAGGTGCTGAATCTTAAGACAGTTGTTGCATACCATCTCATGAAGTGTTGGCGAAATTTGTTGATGCTTTTTAGTTCATAGCCCTGTTATGTTATTTTATATCGGTGGGAAACAGCGAAGTGGGACGGTGCGTTATTTATGAGGGATAGAAAAACTCATACATATTATTATTATTTTTCACAAATTGATGTTGCCTTGGTTGGGTATCGAACCCGCAACCTTATGTGTAACAGTCGAATTTTTTTCAAATTTTATTCTCTGTAATTTACTTGTATGATATCAAATCTAACAAAAAATATTCATTTACCAATTATGAGATCTTTTTTAACAACGATTTCCTATTGGGTTTTCTCTCTGTTAGCACACTGAAAAATGGGACTAAATATATGTATGTATAAATGTTGTATTGTGCTATTCTCCGATGTTGTATTTTTTTTAACTTAAATTTTAACAACCTCTATATCCGAACGTGTCTGATTCCTATATCAGATGAATGTATTAGGTTCAAATATCTAATTATTTTGGCCAATATTGTATGAGTTAAGTTCCAAAATAAGTGTAAAAGTTCTTCTGAATTTAATTCTGTGTTTGGATGCCCACCAGACAACGGTTTGAGTGCCTTATTTTATGCTTTTGAATGCAATCACAAAAAATGTGCATATTGTTGTCAATACACATCATTTCAGTAAAGTGAGTATGACGAAAGCCATGCAATGCACTACATGTCTTCTCTTTATCTTACCTAACACTCACAAAAGCATCGAATATAAAATGATTGGTATGAATACAAACCGATTGTTACGAATGGTCTCAATGTTGGTTGTATAAAAATTTAAAATTTTTTTCTGTCAAAAATTTCAGTATATTTTTGGTATTTATTTTTTTCACTTAAACATTAACAAAATGAGAAAATATATACGTATTTCATTTTTAAATAAAAAGAATGGAAATTTCTTCACACTGCATTTTTCAAAATACTGCAACAGGTCAACGAATACTAAATGAATGTTGTGATTTATTTTATTTTTTTAATGCGTCATCTCTTCATTTCGTTGCTTGACATGCCTAAAAATAATGCCTAAAAACCACTTATCAAAAACAATGAATGTATATAATAGCAATAGCATTAGTTATTGTTGTTGCATGAATACATGGCAAAAGCAATGAATGGTATGACTGCACAATAAAAACGAATGTACTCAAACCGTTCTCTGATGCCCACAATAAAATTTCATAAGGATTTTTGATCATGCTGTCGCACATTGGCATATATTCAGAGAAGGCAGACAAAAATCTATAACTTTTAAAATACTAATCCTTTTTCAGTGCGGTCGTTTTTGCTATTGATATAAGCTGTGTTTTCGACTGAACTATATCCGTTAACTCATAAAAAAACCCAAAGTGCATAAAAATGCGTTTAAGACGAAAACTAGCATATTACTTTTCGTATGCACGTTAACTTTCAACACGGATAATTATTAAAGTTGAAAACTCAACGTTTATACATTTTCACATCTAGCGTAACTTAATCGCGTTACTTCCTAAAAACTTTTGCTGACATACGTTCGATTATAACGGAACAATTATAAACATAACCTGTTTAAAATTTTTTTATACTAGAATCGGTTTAACGTAGGTTCGCTTTAAATACTTAACGTTGAGGCATAAGACAAAATACAGCTATAGTCACATTTCTAGCATTTTTCAAAAGCCATTAAATTATAACCAATAATAAAATAAAAATAGACCCTAAATTGGTCAATATTTAACCACGCCTACTCCGCCCATATTTTTTTAATTAAAAAAATTGCACAAATTTTTATTGGTAGCATATAGGAGAACAAATACTGTAAGTTTGACATCAATATGATATATTTTTTCCTGTAGCTGCGTATTTGGCATGGAAAGCATCATATATTTGTTTCAGATTCTGTGTAGAAAATCATTATCAGATATGTGGTTATGTACACTCAGATAAAAAAGTTTGTAAACAAATTTGTAAACAGTTTCCAATCGCACTATACTATTTTTATACTGATTTTTAGTACAATTTTTATTTTTAATAATCATTTCTGCTATTCTCTTATTATAAATTACGGATTTTTTTTACGAACTTTCGCTGCTGATTTCAGCAAAAAATTTTACTGATTTTTCAAAACCGAGTGCTAGATTTAGCAGAAAAATATACTAATTTAAAAATATTTTTTTTTTTTTAATTTTTTACAATTCTTGTTTAGTTTATATTTGTTAATATTGATATATTCTTAGTTTCGAAATCACATAAAACGGCAACAACTGGAGAACCGTTTGCAATTTTGACTCCAAATTCCAAGTACGATGAAGTAATTATATATTTTTATTAATTTTTTTTTTTAGATTTTACAGTTTTTTTATTTTTTAGTACAAATTTTTGCTAATTTCAGCTTTACAGCAATTTACAGAAATTTAGTAGCTGCAATTAATTATTTATTCTAATTTCATTGTACTAAAATTATGATATTTAGTAAGTTTTTTAACTGAATTTAGCAAATCGATTTTGAATTACAGTTTATATAAATTTTACTAAAATTTAGTAGCGGCTACTAATTTTTTCTACTAATTTTATTGTAATACAGATCAGCAGACATGTGTTGTTAAAATTAGCAGAAACAGTTAAATTTCCCGTAATAACAGCAAAATTTACAGTACCCGTGTAAAAAAGTTTAGATCTGATTAGATCTTTTTGGATGTAAGTAGATATGATTTAATCTAGTAAGATCCTGTACCAGATCTCATCAAATATGATGAGATATGGCATATGTGATAATACCTTATGCCAAGATCTGATCAGATCTAGTGCCAAATCTGTTCAAATCTAAAGTGATCTGGACAATTGAGCCAGATATGCGTAGATCTGGTAAGATCTACTGAGATCTGGCCAGATCTGATCGTTTTACACGGGTAGCCATTACAGACTTTTTTTGGTTGAGTGTAACTACATACTTTCACTTTTCTTATTACTTTTTTATGGCGGTGTCCTGCAAAATAATGAGTTGTGCTTAAGAGTACTAATATTTAGCAAGACTTTCTGCAGACTTTACAGTACTATTTGTTATTTTCAATTAACTAAAAGTTAGCTTAAATATAATTAAAATTCTGTAGATTTAACAATTTTAATTTTGCTGTTCTTATTTAGCAAAATATCTGCTAATTTTAGAAATTTTTTCCGTAGCTTCATTTTTAGCAAATTTTTAGTAACTTTTTCTGTTATTTTTACAGATTTATTTCTATGAGTATAGTACTCTGAATACGTTGAAATTTTTACAGTAGATAGATATTGGAAACTTTACCAAGGTGAGATGCTTAAAGATCTCAGCCAAGTAAGGCCTTGATTGCAATGTAACTACAGTAATTCGTAGTTTTCTTTCCATTTAAGATTTCTGTTATTATTTTTACTCAATACTAATCAACACATACAAACATTATATTTTTAGACTTTCGTTTATCTTGCAATCTTGTGTAGTACTTTTTTGCAAATATTACCAAGCTGTCGTACACTCAGAAAATAAATGCAGTCACTTTTTGTTAGTTGTTTCTGAAGTTTTTCCGTTGAGTTGTTTTTAAAAATAATAACAGTTGTTCGTAGAAGAAAAATAATTTTTAACTTTTTTCACAAGTTATTTAAAAATTTAACTAAATGAAAATGCAGATATTTCGTAACAGTCAAATTTTCTAGTCAACTTTAATTGATTTAAAGTAAAACTAAAAAAATGAACCAAAAAAAGGTATTTTGTAGTAAAAATTTTTTGAAATAAAAAACAGCATTTGAATTGTTTTTATTTTAAATTTTTTAGCAAAATTATATATAAATTTAGTTCTTCGCACCATTTTGCTTGTTATTTTTAAAGTAAAAATAAATTAAATTTAAGTTGATTTTACGGTTTCTTATAGTCAATTATTGATAGTCAAAAACAAATAAAAAAATTGGGCAATTAAATGAAAATGTGAGTAGACCGGTTTTTAACTGAATTTTATTCGTTTTAAATTGTGTTTTTAGTTAATTTTACCTTCAAAATAATTTGTGTGTATGGTTTTACTTTTAAAAGTGGGCAGCTTGGCTATAAGTTATAGAGTTGGGTTGCCACAAAGAACATTTTATTGTGTATTTTAGACTGTGTTATTTATAGTGCCATATAGATAGTCATAATTAATACTATAATTAGCACGAATTTTACCAATTTCAATTTAGAAAGTCTGTTTTCATCATAAACCGTTCTTAAAACATCAACGTTTTCTAATCACAGTCTTTTTGATTATTAAAATTTACATGTGATTATAAACAATAAAACTTAAGTAAGTTTTTAACAATTTTATTATGCTTGTTTTGCATTCGACACTTCAAAAATAATTTTGCATATAATATGCTACACAAATGCATTTAATATTTATTATTTTTTTTCCTCCTCAACACATAAAAGTTTTTACTTGAGTTTTTAAGTACCTCTACTCGTACAGCTTTTTGTAAAAAAAGTACACTTGAATGAAATATACGTACGTATAAAGAAATAAAAAAATAATATAAACTATTTGCAAACAATATAACGTAAATTTCTTCAAAATAAATTATTCATGCTACATTTTACAAATATGATACTTAATGTAACATTAGCATTAAATTCAAAAGACAGATTTATTAAAATAAGCGTATTAGGGTGACATACATATTAATATGGTAAATTTTGAACTAAAAAACAGTTTTATGATCAATATGAGAAAACTCACAGTGACATAAAAAAGATTTTGTCTCAATAGCGCCAGTCCAAAGCCAAGAAGTGTTAATTCATAAAACGAAATTAGAGGTAACCGTTTTTCTTTAAGGATTTCCTTTGCTTAAAATTACTGTTTTCTTTTTCTTATATAAGAAATGTGTGTTTTCTGAGAGTAAAAATAAATTAGATTATAATAACTCTTGTTAAGTTTCAATAGGGCTCCAATCTCAAATTTCAGATCCGAAGATATAGAAAATATAAGAGATCATATATGGTTATACTTTGTACCATGCTTGGACGTATATGACAATATTTGCCCATGCATGATTAAATATAAGTCAATCAATGTACTCTTTTTTTTATCATACAAAATGTTTATCCTTCGAAAAATTTTTTTAGCTCTAAAAAGTTTTTTCACTTAAAAAAATATTTTTGAGCGAAATTTTTGTTGACCAGAGATGGAAGTTGAGTAGAAAATATAGAGACTAAAACATCATAATTTAGCTTTACAATAAATTATCATTAACAACAATTATTGTATTTTATTTTCGTCGAAATATTTACTCTTTACCACAAAGCTACATTTCCCAAAAAAGTGCCAACCTATGAAAAATCTACAAAAGTATAAGAAAATGTCAAAAGTAATTTTTGTGTTGAAGAAATATTTTCATAAAATTCAAATCCAGTACAAGTGTTGTAATTATAACCACTTGCATTTTAAAAACTTGCATTAACAAATGCATTATTTATCGAATATTAAAAAATTGTTTTTGTTTTATATTTATGTATAAATTTATGATGGTTTTAAAGTTCTAATAACCAACTATTGTTATTTAAGACATATAAAGTGACACTGAGTGGTTTTTGGAAAATATGTAGTTATACCATCTATACAAGGGCAGGGCTGACAAATCTATAACACACGGAACAGGAAAATTTACAAAACGAACATCTTTTCTTTCCTCAAGGTGTAGAATATTTTGAAAGCAAAAACTCTGTGAAGTATTCGTTAGGAGAATCTCCTGATGGAGAAAAAATAGCAGAGTTTTTGAAGAAAGCACTTATTATGTTATTTCATAATAAGGAAATAATTGGCCTCGAAAAAGAGTAAATACATTTTTCGTAAATTTTTTATTTTGAGTTATTTGATTTTAAAGGATTTTTGTAAAAAATTTAGTGGTTTTTGTTAATTTTTTAAACTTGCGTTCTAGCAACACTGACTGTGAAAACAGAATAAAATTTAGCACGCCTTCGAATTCGCAAATTTGGAAATTTTATGCTCCGATCGGTGATATTTTCATTATTTCTATATAATTGATGAACTAATTTTTAGCACAGGAATAAAGTTTCGTTCTTTCACATCAATATGTCAAGCAATCATATAAAAGTTTATTTTTGTTATATTTTTAAATAATTTTTAAAAAAGGGGAAAAATGGATTTTTTTAAAATAAATATTTGACAACTCCAAAAAAATTTTCTACCATTTTTTTTTTTACTATTACATATTTTTCTGTTACGATTTTATGGTTTTTCAACCATGGTAAAAAATACTGATAAATTCTTTATCTGGTAAAAATACGGCTGTTTAAATATGTGTGTCTAGTATGAATTCAATTTCAATAATCTGAAAAAAATAAAACTGTAGGTTTGCTAAGTTTTTTCTAATATTTTTGACACCCAACGAAAAAAATCTTGCCACCCCTGTACTAGGGTGTATCGATTTGAAGCATTTGGCAGACAACCCAATAAAATCTCAGTAAAATTCATGTTTATTCGACAAGGTAATTTTTTTTAAGTATTTGTACGGGGCGGTTCTAGAGTTAGCCGAACTAATAAAGAAAACACAACAAATTTGGAATAAATTCACTTATTTCTCTGTAAAGGAATAAAGCAAAAGATTTCCAAATTTGATTTTATTATTTGTTTATGGGAGTTGTATGGAAAAATGTTGCACTCAGGAAACTTCTGCAGTTAGAATTTGTCAATTGTTTAAGTATTATTTCAGTTTTTTATGTTAAGTGAAAATAACATTCAATGAGTGTTATTTTTTTCGCTTTTAATATCAAATATGACAAATTCCAAATAGCATTCATAATTTATTTTACAACAAATAGAGAAAAAACTTATGAAAAAAACTTTCTTAGAACCAATGGTTGACAATTAATGCATTTTCAAGTGCAAGCAAGCACTTTCATCAGATTGTCTTTATGGGGTTCTCGCTAGGTTATAATGTAGATTTTAGTTTTTATATATATGTTAACTTCAAAGTCAAAAACATTTGAAGAAGTAAACTGAAACATTTTTACTTATTTATTTCATATTTCTTGTAGAAGAAATGAAAATTTTAACTAAATTCGACAGTCATTAAAAAAAATGAACAACTTAAAATACTGAGAATTGGTAAAATTAATTTTAATGAATGTTTTTAAAAATATAAACCAAAAAATGTATGAAAGTAATTTTTGTTAGTTGTTTTGACTAATTTGTGGTTCATTTTAATAACAGTCAAAAACAAAAGAAAATGCAAGTTGAATTAATAAAATGTTAGTGGTCCAGTTTTCGGGTGAAATTCGATTTGTTTTTAATTACATTTGCAGAGGTCTTTACATAGTAAATATTATAACTAAACGAACTTGGAAAAGCTAGAATAGATAATAAAAGTCCACCAAAAATTAAAAAATCGTCCCACTCTATTACTCACACGTACACACAAAACTCTTATTAGTAGTATAGTGAAGCGTATTAGTTTAATGGAACAAAATTACCTTATATTTATATTTTCCATCTGCAACCAATACCAGTTTTATACAACTAAATATAACTATAAAACCAATGCCAATGCTAGAAACTAGAAAATAGGTGAACTCAGCAGGTGTAGTTGATTAAGTGACACATGGTTAGAAAATCATACCCATAAACCCCGTATGCACCTTTTATGTATTATGATTTCAATATATTTTTGTATGGGTACATACATACCCAGTGTAGAAAATCATTACCAGATATATGGTTATATAAGTACATACTTGGTAATGGTAACTAGTTACTTTTGTTATTACATTTCTTATTAACTTTATATGGCGATGTCGCGAAAAATAATGAGTTATGGTTACACACCAGCATACGAAAAAAATATATCGTTACCTATGTGCTTACCACAACTGACAAAAATAATGAGTCTAAAAATAGATTTTCAAAAAAATAAATTACATAAAAAAAAATATTTTTTATTGTATTTTTTTTAAATAAAATTTGCTGGTGCGGGAATCGAACCTGGGTCTACAGATTGCCAGTCAACAGCTCTACCATCTGAGCTATATCGACATGTAATATTTAATAGATAAAAATATAATTGACCTGCTGCACACAAGTAAGCTTACTCGCCAACATACAAAAAATCAAAAAATATGTGGTTACATATATCCTTACCAGGGTTTAAAAAATATTGAGTCTAAAAATAGATTTCAAAAAAATCTAGAAAATTATTTTCTATTTGAAATAATGATAAAAAAAAGTAATTATCAGTAACTCATTACTATATGTTTTAAAATAATGCAAAAGGTAAGTGGGTGTCATTACTGGTAGTCCAGAAAATAATGATATGTCATTACCGTTTCTACACTGGGTAGCTGTAAATATATAGAGCAGTTAGTAGTATTGAGTGCAATAGAGAAATGGTTTCAACATGTCATTGTACAATTTCAAGTGTAGTTTAGAAAAAACATAAATTATAAAATATATTTTCACCAGTAAAATATATTTTTTTTTCTAGCATTTAATATAAGCATGTTTAAGCATGATTTGCACACACACTTACTGATCTACATATGGTATAGAACGTCTACTTTTACTTATATTCTATATGTATATTTGTAAACTCATATAGATTGTTAGAAATGTCACACTAAATCGACTTCGATTTTGAACCGGAAATGCATACAACTAGTTTATAATGTCACATTTGCATTTAGAAAAGTAAATTCTCTTCTTCTTCTGCTCTTTATGCACTAGTATATGCGGCTATTGATATTAACTGCCATGCTGCAGGAAAAAGTTTTTCGTACCGATGTCAAACTTACAGTATTTATGATACAAGTTAGTAATACAAAAAAATGTTGTTGTCCCGAATTTAGTTCCAACGGAATCGTTTGGTTGCTGCAACCGATAATTCGGTTGTCACAACCCTATTTCTGTTGCTCCAACTCTTTATATTTGAAATAATAATAAAAATAAGTTATTATTGATAGCGCATTACTGTTTGGTTTGCAATAATAAAAAAGGAACTATTTATTAGTAAATCATTATTACCTGTTTTAATATAATGCAAAAAATAAGTCGGTGTCATTACTGGTAGTCCAAAAAAACATGATATATCAATACCATTACCAAACTGGGTATTTAAGCACAGCTATTTCCTCCAATTTTTTTGGTATTATTTGCAACACTTGATATTGTAAATTTGTCATTGATACCATATAGTTTTTGTTTAGCTGGATAAATTGTATCGAGAGCCTGATATATGGACATATAACAATTTACATACAAAGACTTAGTGTAGAGCACTTACACTAGAATTAAATTTATCCCTTTATCGAGCTAGTATCCATGGAAATGTCCTATTTGATCTGGAATATATTGAATATAAATGGTATTACCAAACTAAAGGATTTTAAGGATTTTCTTGCACAGCAGCTAAATAATTTTGTCCATTAATCAGATAGTGCTTGTTCCGTGAAAAAAAAATCGGATCCAACTTTTTCTCTTTTAATATTTGCAGCATTTTTATACTTGAGAAGTTAAAAAAATTGCAAAATAGTGAATCGTACGAATTCGGAAAGTGGAACTGGAGACCTAACTAAGTGCCCCAATCAGTTAGAAAGACAAAAATTAGACTTGTGGAGTTCCTCCCCCTCTAAAAAACAAAACAAAATGATGAAAATTCCCAAAAAAATTAATATAATATACGGTACCAATTCGGAAACTGAGATGTCTGACCAAGCCGATATACTCGTATTTATTTCGGAGCCCTGAAGCTCTATTCCGGTGCTGGAGAAGTTGGAATTTACACTTTTAAAAATATGTATGTGGCGTATGGTGAATTTTTGATGATTTTTTTAACCAATTTTTATTAAATCTATTACTATATGTGACCTTCTCCGAGAAAAGGGACCTAGTGTGTCAAAAACTTGGGAAAATCGATAAAAATGAGAAAATATCGATTTTCCCAAGTTTTTGACACACTAGGTCCCTTTTCTCGGAGAAGGTCACATATACTTGAAAATATTTATTCTATCTTTTATTGAAATTCCTGAAATATGGCCACAATAGTACTGTGAGGTTGGATATCATATACTGCCTATCTTAATATTTTGTTTGCCTAGTTTAAGTACGATTGTAGCCAAGATATTAGGCTATCTCATGGTTTTTAAAACACTGATCCTATTTAGCTAATAAAAAATGTCTCTAATTTGAAGCCTAATATTCTAATGTTCTCTAATTTGAAGCCTAATGCTAAAGCTACTGTTAGGCCTATGTTATTATGGTTGTGTAATATGTCGCGGCAGCAAATGGCTAAATTATTTCCAATATTTTTTAATTCTGCCCACTGTGCACTATTTACTAGTTTAAAGTTTGGCGCTTTTTTTGGCTCGATATATATTTCTTTTTATAGTGTTTTTGCCAACGTTTAAAAATTCTAATTTCCTAATGGGTTAATGCATTTATGCATTTCAATTTAATACAACTACTAACATTATTATACTGTTCTATACAATTCAGAAATGTGACAATGGAGGAAGAGTATTATACAATGTTGTCAGTGTTTTTGTGTTTGTATGTAAACAAGTCTGTTCCCGCATGCTGTTTAGGTTAGTCTATGTTTGTGGGAATGTAGTAATCAATTGAAAATTTTTGCAGTGTTTATTTAACATCTACCTTAAATATCTGCTACCAAAGAGTCGCATTACTACTCATGTGGTTTTTATTTCGAACTATCCTATTTTACTATATGTGTCTACTAGGGTAACACATATTAAAATTATCGACTTTTATTCAAATGTCCTAGAAAATTGACTTTACCCAGCTTTGATTTTTTTTTTTTGTGAGAACAAAAAATCTGAGAAATCACAGAAAACAACGAAATTATTTAAATTATTTTTTCTAAAAATAGAAAACTAAAAATAGAACATTTGACTGAAAATATCAACTTCTACAGACGATACATATTTTTTTGTAGTTTGTTTTTTATTGACTTATACAAAAAGTTAAACAATATGTTTCCATGTATTTTAATTGATTCTTCAATTGAAAACAAATTTTACCTATTACTTTTCAAAACAAAAAAATAATGGTCACGCCGGGACCGTGAGAGTGCTTTCACAGTTTGATCACTGAGTTTTTGTAGTTTCTGTTTGCTAACAAAAATTTAAATAACTATTACCTTAATACAACAAAAAAATACTACATAAGTATTTATGCATTTTCCTCACATACCTTGGCAATTCTTTGAATAACTAAAAGAATAGAATAGAAAGAATATTTATTTAAGCATTACAATTCTAGGTAAAATTGTATACTACCAAAACAATACGAAAATACCCAGAAAATACATTACAAAATGCATCGATAGCTTTGTTTTGGCTGCACTAAACTCAAATGAAAATAAAGAAAAATAAAAACAAAAGAACCATTTTGAAATTGAAATTTTTTAGCTTTACAATTGAATACCAAATAAGCTACAAAATGTACTTTCCATTTAATACTCATCATCTCTACCTCGATGTTGTGTCAAATTTTCCTTTTATTCCAAAACTTTTTTTTCATTTTCATGGGGCTGTTTGTTTCTACTGTAGATGCTTTCGAAACAATTAAAGAATGTCATCTGGAATGCTGGTGACTGGTTGCAATATTTTACATTGACTAACTATTTGACTGCAGTTGAATGACAATATGACTAACTGTCTAAATGATTGACTTTTAAAATTAACTTCAGATGGATTTAAAATGAACCTATGTAAGTGTAGTAGTGTTTAAAGAAAGTTTTGTATACATTATTATTACAACAATTCTTTTTTAATTTTTGCAAAATATATTTTTATCTTTATTTATAAAGTGATTCTGAGTCGATTTGTATACTATTGGTCTTTGTTCATTATTTTGGATAGTTACAGACATAAGTATGAACTCAGCATAGCCTATCTATAATACAGAATGGAGATGGGTATACTTAAGTTTATATCGCAAACAGTTAAAAAAAAAAACAACTGTTTAAATATCGATCATCATTATTATAAACTTTATAATATCCCTACGGGAAATTTTAACAAACTGTCACCGAATTGGCCCCTTTATATGAAATAGACTGGTCACTTTTACATGGCGTTGTCATAGGAGGTGGAAATTGACCCCTTGTGACATGTCACAAGGGGTCAATTTCCACCTCCTATGACAACGCCATGTAAAAGTGACCAGTCTATTTCATATATAGGGGCCAGTTCGGTGACAGTTTGTTAAAATTTCCCGTAGGGATGTTATAAATTCCATCAAAGAGCGTTCACGTTTTTAACCAGATCCCAGTCAGAAAAATACAAACGGTAAAGTGATGCCAAAGCACTTTAACAGGTGGTAAAAGTAGTAGCAAAAAGTGATTTCCCATTCCCAAAATGATAAGATCATTAGATAAAAGGAACGGCTGTATATAAAAAGTTATTTAGTTCTCATTAAACATTATTTAGAACTCATAAATACTAATTTTGAATATAATCTTAACAACTTATTTGTAAATTTCTTTGTCTTACTTTTCAAATAAAAAACACTTGGATATGTTTATTTGTCTTTTAATTTGCCATTTATTTATTTTGAATCCTGTGGCTAGGGATAATATCCTTTGCTAAAGGATATTATGAATGCAGAGTGCTCACTACTGTTGATGTTTTTGTTTTTTCTTTGAAATTAAGATGTTTTTTTACAATTTGTTAAATAAGTTTTAATAAAATCCCATATTTACATTAATAAAAAATGTATATTTTTCAAAAATTTTATTAATTTTTTAACAATTTACGATTAATCGATTAATCGCATTAAATTATTCGAATTATTCGTTATTCGAAATATGACCATTTTAAATTATTCGAACAATTTTTGAGCAAAATTGTTCGATTAATTGAATAATGATTAATCGACTGAATACCCTAGTATGTACATATTTCTAAAAATTTAAAAAAATTTACTAACGGATACCTTGGAAGCAATGAAAAAAGTGATTTTTTGAATTTGTTCAGAATTACTTCTAAAAAAGCAGTAAAAATACACTAACGGATTCTTGTGAAGCATTGAAAGAAGTAGTTTGTGAAGCATTTCTTGCAATTTTGTTTTGCTTGGTTGTAATAATCTTCAAGGAAACCCTATTGAATATAAATAATTTATTAATGCATACTTTTAGGCCTGAAATTTAATTAACAAATTCATGAAACAATTGTGGTTACGGAGTTTACAGTTGGGGAGTTTACATTTCGTTACTTTTTTCGTTTTCTTTCAGAAATGCTTTGTCACAAATTTATTTTCGAAACAAAATCGAGTGATGCCAACAAGGTAAATCCAAATATGCCATTGTTTTCCTTACTCGTTAAATTGTTTGGTGGTAAAAATTAGGAACGGAGTTTACAACATTTTTTCAAATCTTATTAAAGGCATAATTTTTCATCTCGAGAATGTCACATGCTAAATTCTTCGTATGCATTTTTATCAAAAATATTGACGAAAAGTCGTTACACAGTTGCAGTCGTGTCAGCATAGATATACGGAAAAGTTTGTAAAATATACGGAAAAGTTGTTGTAAATATTTCCACTAACATTTTTATCTGAGTGTAAGAAACACATATTAAACAGTTTATAAAACTATTATTAGCTCTTATTATGTTCGTAACTGGAGTCGAAATATCGTTGATTACAAATACTTTGCAGACTTGTGCAACACCCTGTAAATAGTGGCATATTAGAAATATACACATTTGTATTATAAATGTAAAATAAACGCTGATTCGACTAAAATATCATTTTGTTATTTCTATCACTAACTATCTTCTATACATATCTTAATATCTGTATTCATTCATCTATTTGCCTTTTGTTTCATTTTGGGGTTTTCATTCTAGTTATATGTCGGTTTAAATTTCTTTCAACTACTCATTCTATCATGCGATGTGGTTGTCTGATTCTGTGTTTGTTTCACAATGTTATTTGCATATTTATGAGATGTATTTTCAAAATGGATGATGGGAATGGGTAAAATGTCATAGTTGCTGCTGTAGTACAACATGAAGAAATTGTAAAATTGTAAAAATGAAAATGTAATATCTAACATCTATTTATTACTCAACTCGAATCGACTCAAAAAAATACAGTTTGAAACTAAAAATGTGAATTCATAGCTACGGAACTTTCTAAATATATCTACTATAAAGTAACTATGTATGTACCGCTATAGTATTTATGGTATTGGTTTTGGTGGCCATAGAAATTGTTATTATGGAATACTATTGAATGTTGTTCTATTCGCTTTGAACACTTTTTGTACTTTTCATTTACAATGGTTATTTCTATTTACTATCTGGTTATTTTTTAGAAATAAACAGAGATGAAGGGACGGACGGATGGACTGATATTTGGGCATACTTGGGATTTTTTTATTTGCATTGATATTTCAGTAGCGTTAGCTCACTAATGCTAAAACATTTCTTTAACAATTAAATGCTCATGAAATGGATTGGCATGATACAAAAAATATGTAAGTGCGAAAAAGAAAGGAACAAAATCCACTCTGCAGAGAGGAGTACTCTATCATTGTGAATGGGGCTGTAAGGCTTTATGTTACGAAAACTGAATAAGTAATTTAATATATATATATATATACTCAAATATAGATAATGTGGGCTCAGAGCGAATTAATTGCAAAACTCAGTTGATAATTAAGGGCCAGTATTTACAATCACAACTAAGAACATTTTTTGGTTTAAATATTTCTTAAGTTACAAATTTTGTTTGAAGACAACTTAGTCCCAAATATGCATTCAAATAGACAAACAACATAACAATGGGAATCATAACAACTGATGTAAAAAATATATGATTTTTTTTATAAATTCCAGGTATTGTCTTCATTTTTGTACATCCATTTTTGTTCTCTTTGTTGTTGCTGTTTATTATGACATCAATTCTACTTTATTGAATACACTATTATTCATTTGTAATCCTTCGGTTTATTTCAATATTTTTTTTTTTGTATTCCTTTCAAATTGAGACAAGACAATATTTTTTATTTTCCAATAACTTATTGTTCCTTTTGTATAAACGTACATGCGTTTGTTACTCAATGTTGAATGTGCTAAAAATTTTAACATATATTTTAGACTTTTACACGTGTTTCTATTACGTAAATATTCATTTGTACGTTCGTAGTTAGGATGTGAAAATTAATTTGAGTTCCTTGTTCAAATGTTGTTGTTTCTACTTTGTACTACAATTTGTTTTCGGCCGATCAATATATATTTTATTTTTGTGTTGCTGTCAGCTAGACAACATACCTATTGGCAACATGCTGTCTTTTAGAGATTTTATTTTTGCGCCAGTTGATATTTACTTTTATTATCTTGCTCCATTTTTAAAACAATTTTTATCCAGTACGAAAAGTTCGTGTTATTAACTTCGTTGTTTTTTCACTAAGAAATGCGCCGTTAAAATTTGTAATATGCAGTTTTTTTTATAAATTTTTCCACCTTTAACTAAAATAATTTCTCTTGAATAAAGCATTTTTGTGAAATACGCCAGATTTTAAAATACATCGGTTTGTCAAATTCCAGTAGCTCATTTGTTTCCAATGGAAAAACCAAGACAAGAGAACAAAAAAATTATTGAAATTATTCAAAGCAGTTCATTAAAAATTGCAACAGAAATACTCGTGACCAGGCCATGTATTTCCAGAGTGATCAGAATATAAACAAGGACCTAATAATTGAACGAAAGCCTGGAACGGGAAAAACAAAAAGAGCAAAGTGAAAAAGGCGAAGAAGATATTGAGGGTGATTCTAAACATTTCTGACCACGAAGTGTCATGGCGCGTGCAATTTTCTTAGGCTTTTGTGCGGAGAGTTAGAGCTAATGTTGGGCTTAAAATATTTAAAGTCCAGAAAGTTCCGGTTGGAAATGCTAAGAAGAAAGTTGATCCCAAATATGATGCAAAACTTACAAAATATATTTTTTTTAATACTTTTCATACTGTGTAATGAAAGAAGAGATTATATTTTAGCAGACTTTTCGCAGATATTTATATTAAAGAGTGGCTACACAAGAGAAATTCCATTTTTAAGAAAACACAACATATATAAATTTTTCTGGGCAGATTTGGCTTCTTGCCATTATAGTAAAAGCATAATAGAATGACACAATCAAAATAATATGATTTTTGTTATTTTTCTAGACACTGTAAAATTGCTTGTGGGGGCATATAAAATAAAATGGAAGACTTTGTCATGAAATTAAAATATTATGTAAAATTACACGGTCTACTCGTAAAAATCTATAAAAAAAATGTTACAACAATTAAAATAATGTAATGTCAGAGGGTCTCGAGTTCGATTCCGGTCACGAACACACAATTTTTTGTTCTCTTTTTGTTTTTCTTTCTTTATATTTTTTTTCATAAAATTAATTTTTTTTATTAAATTTAAATGTTTTTTATAAAATATTTATTCTTAATTTTTTTCAACCATCTATATTTTGCGCTTCCTGACGTTATGCTAACGTTGTCAAGTGAGTTCCAGCAGATGTTATGCCAATGTTTACATGTTAGCATTGTTATCATTCATTTATTATTTAAGCTATGTTGAACTACACTAAAAAAAAAAGTCAGTAAAGTCAGCAAAAAATGTTGCTGTGTCAGCAAATTTTTAGTCAGGAGCGTGTTTACAAAAAAGTTGGTAATTTCAGCAAAAATGTTTGCTGACAATCAGCGAGCTGATTTTTACCAAAAAATAGTAATCTCAGCAAAAGTTTTGCTAACACTTAGTCGATTGGAAATGAAAAAAAAATCCTTGCTAAAATTACTAAACTTTTTGCTGAATATTAGTAGATTGAAAAACACTCAAAAAAATTGTAGAGAAATTTTACTTTAGTTAATTTATTTGCTGAAAATTTAAATATAGATATTGTGCAGAGTTTTATTTTTAATTATCATTTACGTGGTCTGTACTACATCCAGACAAGTAGCGACATCTACAACTTGTATGTTGTCGTACATGCTATAAATGCGGTTATCAGCACAATTTTTGTAGCAAAATATATTAGTAAAACATTAGTTCAAAATTAGTTTATTGCTAAAAATATATAACTAAAACTTTTGCTGCAAAGGGAACTTCAGGAAAAAAATTGCTGAAAACTAGTACACTTGATATACAAGACGTTTTACTAATTTTTCTACTAACTTATTTTTTTGAGTGTACTTGTCTCGGTAGCTTAGTGTGTAGAGCAATTGACTGACAATCTGACGGCCCGAGTTCGAGTCACAGCCCGACCATGTTTTATTTAAAATAAATTATAATTAACATTTTTATTCTAAATAAATTTTTTTTCCCAAAAAAGTTTTTTTTTAAGTTTTATAGACCATAAATTTTTTGGTTTTTCCAACATCATGGCAATGTTGGCTGCTTAGTGGCAACCAACCTTTTGCCGACGCTTGTAAGTTAGCTACAACTGCTGTTATCATTGATCAAATGTTTAATGTTTACAAGTCTTGTTAGCTTAGTGTGTAGAGATCGCGGCAGGCAACTTGGCGACCTGGGTTCAATTCCCATCAGAATCATGTTTTTTAAAAAAATACTAAAAACAATTTTTTTAAATTTTTTTGAAAATCTATTTTTAGACCACATTTTTTTCAATTTTGAGAACGTTGTGAAAACGGTTGGCCGCTGTTATCAATCGGGTAACAGGACAATACTGTCAAGATTCACCCAAAAAACAGATTCGGTGCTGACAACCCCATTTGTTGTCAATCGAATGGTAGTTCAGTAGCATCAAATGAATTTTTCGTTTGCGACCACCGAATTATTCTTCATACAACTGAAATTCCGTTGTCACAGTCAAATTAGACTTGTCTCAATTGGTTTTCTGTTGCCATAACTGAAAAATTCGGCTGCAACAACCGAAACATGCGATTGACTACAAATGGGGTTATCAGAACTGAATCCATTTTCTGGGTGTTGTTCATCCCACGTTCTGCCAATACATAACCGACCATCGCCAATGCTATTCCAACATTGTGCCGATCGTATTTTTCTGCCTGGGTAGTTTTTCTTTAATTCTAACTTATTTCATTCATCGTTTATTCAGAATTTTATGTGTTAGGTACTATGACATTTCGGTCCACTTGTTTGGTTTTTCCATTTCAATTATTTCCCGTTCCCTTCCATTTAATTTCCAAATTTCAGTGTTCCAAATTTAGTATTCCAATTCCACTCTTTTCCTATTCTGTTCCATTTAATTCCCCGTTTCATTCCATTGCGTTAACATTTCTTCGATTTCCAATCATCTATTGTTTCAACTCCACTCGTTCCCCGTTGCCCCTTTTCCTAAATTAAATGTCTATTTCCATTCGTAGCCCATTTTATTTCATTTTCCTTTGAGTTCTGTTTCGTTTCCCATTTTTAGTGTTTCAATTGCACTTGTGTTCTAAATTTTAGGTTTAAAGAGGCTGCTAAGGGGAAGTATTTTCCGCCCACTTGCACCGCGTTCTATCATTATTTTTAAAATAGAGTTGCTTTTCTGGTGTCAATTTACAGAATCTCATGTATTTGACATCACACCGTATAATGTCACTAATATATAGAAGTTACAAAGGCAACTCTGATTCAAGAATCCAAATGTGAGCTTAAGGTTTTTTTTACCAAAGAGGATTTCCCTTTTTGGCAACTTCCCTTAGAAAATTTAAAACTACCACCCTTGTGGATTTTTGTGGAAGGAAAATTTTAAAATTTATTAAATTTATTAGTTCCAGCGGATTAGGCAGACCGTCAAGGACACTTTTTCTCTTTGGGCCCTTTCCACAGCATTCTCAAAAATTTATTAGTGGACGTCTGCAACAAAGAGGAACCTTCGTATAAAATTTAAACATCCAAGCTCCGCTCGTGGCGCACTTTCACCCTTCTTAGCCCGTCAGAAAGTTATCCCATGCCCCAGAGAATATTTATTTTAAATTTCTGGTTTCTAAGAGATTTTTCCTTTTTTGCACCTCTTCATAAGGCTGCCCCCTTACCGGATGTCACACCGAAGAAGAAACATACATATGTACATAACAAATTTAAAGTTACTAGCTCCAGCGGTTTGGGCTGGGCGATGTTGATAGATACAGATTAAATTAATAATATTGAATACGTTGAAAAAAAAATAAATAAAAATGCATACATATCTTTAAAATTCTATTTTCATATTTTTCGGTTTCTGTTAGATAATTCATGTATAAGTGCATGAACTTCCGTGCCCTAAAAATCTAAATTAAAGTGCTTCTGCAAATTTGAATGTTACTTGTTTTCTATTGGCGTTTATACATGAATGGTTGTCACTACATTGCTAGATCTGTCAAAACAACAGCGTAGTATATTGTAAGATGACAAAGCAAATTGTGGTAAATTCTTTGTTGTTGTTTTTGTTTTTTCTTTGATATTTTGAATGTTTAATAACGCTCCTAGACGAGAATAAGAAATTCTCATTGAGTTTGTAATTTAACTTAACAAATATTTCCAGAAGTTATAAAAACATCGTCCACTGATGAGTTCCTTAGGCAAGAATGAAATGCGGATAGGGACATGCCTCCAACAGATTATTTTTCACAATTTGTAAAATACGTTTCTGATTTTAGCATATTTAATTCCTTTAATAAAATTTTGTAATTTTTTTTCTGTGTTATACTACATTTATACCTGAACAAAAACTACCTGGTTTTTGTCTCTCGTAGTTTTTAACTTGTCAAAACGCATATAAAAAACAAGCAAAAACTAGGTGGTTTTAGTTTAGGTATAAATGTAATATAGAATTGAGGTTTGTTAATAAAGCTATACGAGTATTATTGTAAATATGACACTATGGCGTATGATTGTTATATAGTTCAATCAAATGATTAAATATAAAGTATACGCCACAGTACCTACATTGCTAGAAGTAATTTCGGTATATAAAGAAAATCAATTTGGTTTTCAAAGTTAATATAAAGCGTGTTCGTTTACTTACTACATGTTACTACTTTTACTACACTCAAAAAAATAAGTTAGTAAGAAAATTCGTAAAACGTCTTGTATATTAAGTATACTATACTCAAAAAAATAAATAAGTAGAAAAATTAGTAAAACGTCTTGTATATCAAGTCTACTAGTTTTCAGCAATTTTTTTTGCTGAAGTTCTGTTTTCAGCAAAGGTTTTAGTTATATTTTTTTCTTTAGTACTACTCTAATTTTGAACTAATGTTTTACTAATATATTTTGCTACAAAAATTGCGCTGATAACCGCATTTATAGCATGTACGACAACAGACAAGTTGTAGATGTCGCTGCTTGTCTGGATGTAGTGCAGACCACGTAAATGATAATTAAAAAAAAACTCTGCACAATTTCTATATTTAAATTTTCAGCAAATAAATTAACTAAAGTAAAATTTCTCTACAAATTTTTTGAGTGTTTTTCAATCTACTAATATTCAGCAAAAAGTTTAGTGATTTTAGCAAGGATTTTTTTTTTCATTTCCAATCGACTAAGTGTTAGCAAAACTTTTGCTATTTTTACAATTTTTTTTTTTTGGTAAAAATCAGCTTTTTTGCTGGCACAGCAACATTTTTTGCTGACTTTACCGACTTTTTTTTGAGTGTATTTTTCAGTAACTTTTTTGCTGAAACTGTGTTTTCAGCAAGAAATTTTTTATACTTTTGTAGCAGTAAACTAATTTTCAACTAATATTTTACTAATTTATTTTGCTACCAAAATCGTGCTGATAAACACATTTATAGTGCGAACAACAGCCAGACAGACAAGATGTATTTAGATGTCGCAGATTAGACATTAAATGTAGTGCGCACAAAGAAAATGATAGTTAAACAAGTCTCTCTTACGACATATAATAAATACAACCGTGACAAATACAATCTGTGTTTCATAAAACAAAAGAATTCAATAAAATTGCATATATGTGACCTTCTCCGAGAAAAGCGACCTAGTGTGTCAAAAAATGGGTTTGGACGTAAGAGTGGATTCTGGTACCTAAAAGGGTGTAGAATAAGATGAAATGAGTTAGATTTCTGATAAAAATTTAATTTACCCCATAAAAACGTACAAAACGAACTTGGGTGTGTTCAAAGTGATAATGCGTTATGAAACTTTAAATGCGTTCTAATCAAAACTTCATTTTCACACACTAGGTCCCTTTTCTCGCAGAAGGTCACATATGTACATTAAAATATAATACAATTAGATAAAATATGATTTAATTTAATTTATAGACAAAATAAAATATTTAAATTTTAAATTCTTGTAGTTTATTTACCCTTCTTTTTCTATTTTAACTGCACAATTTTCTTGAGCTTAAGGTTTTGTTTTTTATATATAAAAAGTTTTTTATTTCAATATTTCGCTACTCCAATGTGTAGCATCTTGAGGAAATAACAATTAAATTAAAAAAATTATATTTATTGTTTATAATTTTTTAATTTAATTATTATTTCCTCAAGATGCTACACATTGGAGTAGCGAAATATTGAAATAAAAAAACTTTTTATATATAAAAAACAAAACCTTAAGCTCAAGAAAATTGTGCAGTTAAAACATTTAAATTTTATGAATATAAAGATAAAAAGTGAATCTACAAACAAAATGTTGAATAATATTGATTATGAGAAATACAAGAACAAACAATTTTTTTTAGTAGTTTGGGTATTTTTTTGTGTTCCCTTTCGCTGTTTTAAGAAAAAAAAAATTATAATTAAATAAAATTTTTCCCACAAAAAAGAGTGTTTCAAGAAAAAAAAAAAATAATGCGTCAACAAAAAATAAAAGTTTTCACAAAAAAAGTGTCCCCAAAACAAAAAAAAAAGTTCCCTCAAAAAAAAAAGTTTACACAAAAAAAAGTGTTTCCACAAAAAAAAAAGTGTTTCCAACAAAAAAAAACTTTTTCCACAAAAAAAAAAGTTTACACAATAACAAATGTTTCCATCATTTTCTTATTGCGGACAACTGAAGAGTAGAGTGATGTCTACGAAACAATTGTATTGTCTATCATGAAAATGATCAACCCTTTTTGAAACAACCAACAAATAAAATCTAATATGACAATATCATATTAGAATTTGGACTTGAGGTAGAAGAATATTTTAACTAAATATATGAAAAAAAGTGTTCCAACAAAAAAAAATCTGTCAACAAAAAAAAAAAAAAGTTTCCACAAAAAAAGAGTGTTTGCACAAAAAAAAGTTTCCCAAAAAAAAAAAAAAGTTTCCTCAAAAAAAAAATTCCACAAAAAAAAAGGTTCCACAAAAAAAAAAGTTTGCGCAAAAAAAAATTTTTTTCCACAAAAACAAATATTTCACAAAAAAAAATGTTTCACAAAAAAAAAGTTTAAACAAAAAAAAAGTATTTCCAAAAAAAAAAACTTTTTCCACAAAAAAAATGTTTCCAAAAACAAAAAGTGTTTCCACAAAAAAAAATTACACAAAAAAAAAAGTTTCCACAAAAAAAAGTGTTTCCAAAAAAAAAAATTTCACAAAAAAAAAAAAAGTTTCCACAAAACAAAAATCTTTCCAGAAAAGAAAGTGTTTCCAAAAAAAATAAAATTGATATGAGATAAATGAGATAAGATGAGCTGCGATTAGCTTAGGTTAATGTTATAAATGCTCGTTGTCATAGTAACACGAAAATTTTGTATGGGAATATATAGGAAATATATAAGAAAATCTAAATGCCATATCTCCGGAACATATTGATTTTTAAAATATTCGGAAAATTTGATGAGAAATTCTTTGTATATGACTTCCCTAATAAAAGGCCTTGAATTAAAAAAAAAACCTAAAATGATCTGTAATGCTTACTATTCATCCTTTTATTTCTTATTTTTTTTTTTGTTAGCAATTTAACATGTATAAATCTTAAATTTTTTTTTTGTTGTTGCTTCAACCTTGTTTCGACAATCAATTGTCCGAAAATATTTTGAAAACGTTTTGAAATCACTTGACACATATTGATGTAGAAAATTCTAACTAAAAAAAAGGAGTAAAAACGTATAAAACGTGACTTTTTGCCATATTGATGGAAAATCAAACTATAATGTGAGTAAAATGATATTGTTGTTTGTGGTCGTGCATGTTTAAAACATATGTCAAATAGTAACTGATTGACGCCTTGTTATTTTTTGTTCTATAAATGAACACAAACATATAAATACACAATTATAATGTAATACATGCATAACCCAAAGTTAAGGTGTATAAATTATTTAACCATAAAGTGCGTGTGTGAGGTAGGAATACACAAAAGTGTTGGTGAATTTTGTCTGTTTGTGTGTGTATTGTTTTATGGGTGTATGTTGTAAAGGTATACATTTTTTCTATAGTTTTTTTTTTACTTTGAAAATCCCGCGTATCATCGTTAAATAAACATTTACATTTTTATTGATCTAACAGTTGTTGCTATTGGGATTTGCCATCATCTTTTTTTTTTTTTTTTTTTGAAAATTTGTTTCCCCAACATAATTTTTTCTACTTATTTGTATGTATAGTTTTTAGCTGCATACTTTTTATTCTTTTTGAAAAATAACCTAAACTAAAGCAATTTGGCTTTATTTACACGTTCAAATGTGGTAAATACTTATGGGAATTCATTTATTTCTTTAACTTAAAATACTCATTGAAGTAATTTTTTTCTCGCTTTATCCTTTTGTATTAGATTTTATAAATACTTACGTTTGCTAGCACGTGTCATACTTTTCAGTTTATTGTTAACAGGGCAGCGACTTTCATGTAAATCTATGTTTTGGTTCAGTACGTCCAAAGCTGTTTTAAATAAATACTTTAGCGAATCAAAGACTTTTCTATTTTATTTCTTTAAAAATATCAATTTCAAATCTCGCAGACTAATTAGGTAAAGTTTCTTCAAAATGTGTAAAAACTAACAACGCAATAGTTACCTTAACTTGAAAAATACAATATATCAAAAAGATTATATTTCACCTCGGCGAGAAAGAAGGGGCGTTGGCTGATTTTGGTTAAATTTTCAGAATATAGTTGTTGTGATATAAAACAAAATACTATTAGATTAAAGGAATTAAATATGCTAAAAATCCCAAACGTATTTAACAAATTGTGAAAAGTAATCCGCTGCAGGCATGTCCCTATCCGGATTTCATTCTTGCCTAAGGAAATCGTCAGGGGAAGACGTTTTTAGAATTTCTGGAAATATTTGTTAAGTTAAATTACAAACTCAATGAGAATTTTTTGTGCTCGTCTAGGAGCGTTATTAAACAGTTAAAATATCAAAGAAAAAACAAAAATAACGACAGAAAATTTTCCACAATTTGCTTTGTCATCTTCCAATGTACTACTCTGTTGTTTTGACAGATTGACTATTAGTTTTCTTTATTGAAACTAAGTAAAGTAGATTTTCGCCCACCGACCAAATTATGGCAAAAAATCTCATTTTCCTTCAAATTAGCTGAAATTAAATACCTGCCAAAGCAAAAAATTAGGAGAGGGATATACTTACCCCTCAATTCATAAATGCTTTGTAAAGTTATAGCAGGTTTACAAAACGTCATTTTCATACAAAATTTGTTCAATAAACCTCCTTTAATTTTACAAAGCGTTTATGAATTTAGGGGTTAGTGTTTACCAGAGCTTTAAATGAATCATTAATTTTTAAATTAATTCATGCATTGAATTAGCAAGATTCTGAATTAATTTTTTTTAAAAAATCACGAATTAAATGAAAATTGAAAGTTTTTTTCACAATTTGTTAAATACGTTTGGGATTTTAGCATATTTAATTCCATTATTAAAATTTGAATCAATTCACATGAATTTGGCAAAAATGAATTGCAATTCATTTCCAATTCAAATAAATTTGCCGAAAATGAATTGCAATTCATTTCCAATTCATTTGAATTGAATTGATTTCGAATTAATTCAAATTATTTAGAAAAATGAAAAATAAATCAACTCAGTTTGCCAGATTCATTTGAATTGGAAATGAATTGCAATTTATTTTCGCCAAATTTATTTGAATTGGAAATGAATTGCAATTCATTTTCGCCAAACTTATTTGAATTGATTCAAATTTCATTCAATTCTTTTCCTTGGTGAAAAGAATTAGTTCAAAATTTAGCTAATTCGTTCGAAACCCTGTCGTTGTTGTTGGTGATACAAACATTGACTTATTTCATAATCCTCAATTTAATGATTTGTCAAACTTATTCCAAAACTATGATTGTCATAACTGTCATTCGATGGTGACAAGGCCAAGCAGCTCAACGGGTATTGACCACTTGTTCAGCAATGTTTCAGAAAAAATGTTTGTGGATTCTGTAGAATGCCCGTTAACAGATCACAACATTATATGTTGCAAAATAAAAAGTAATTTTCATTCCAATAGATATATTGAGGTTAATAAAAATCATTGTGATTACGACAAGGTTAGACAGTGTTTACAAAGTAGTTTGTCCGAAGTAAATATGGCTGTTAGTTCATCAGATTTAACTGAGAATCTAATATGCTGTATTAGTAATGCTATTAATGATTCAACTAGAAATGCTAACTATAAAACTCAGCTACGATTTGAGCTTACACCGTGGATTAATAGAAATCTACAAAACTTAATATTATTTAAAAGTAAGATTTTGTCAAAACGACGAAAATCTAAGTGTGGCAAATATGACAATTTGTTAAAAAAATTAAGCAAAATTATTAAAATATCTTGCAAAACGTCAAGGAACAATTACTATTATGATAACCTAAATCGAATAGAAGGCGACCCAAAAAAAATTTTTTAAATAATGTACTTGGAAGAGCGTCAAAATGTAATTTAAATCTTTACACTTCAACAGGGGTACCAATTTATGACGAACAAGTGATAGCAGATAATCTAAACCAGTATTTTATTCAATCAGTAAGTGATTTGAGGCAACAAATTCAAATATTTCCTGGGGATAATTTCAATATTTTTAGGACATTACCTCAAAATGATAATCGTTTTTATATTCTACCTATTTCAATTGAAGATATAAATGATACTATAGACAATTTGACCATTAAAAAATCAAGTCGTTATGATAACGTTACACCCAAATCAGTGGTTATGTGTAAACATATAATTGCACCAATTTTAATGAACATTTTCAATAAGATAATAACTTCGATAAATTTTCCAGATTGTTTGAAAATTAGTAAACTTGTTCCAATTCCTAAAGTTATAAATGCTTCTACAGCAGATAAATTTCGTCCTGTTGCTATTCTCTCAACTATCGATAAGATTTTTGAAAAGATAATTTACCAAAAGCTCTTATTATATTTCAATGAAAATAATTACATATACAAATATCAATTTGGATTTAAAAAGGGTTGTGGAACTGAAGAAGCATTTGTCAATGTTGTGAATAGCATATGTAAGGGATTGGATCAGGGTTCAAAAGGAGTTGCAGGACTTTTCCTGGATTTCACGAAGGCTTTCGATCTGGTGGATCATGAAATAATGATAAACAATTTAAGATGTTATGGTGTGATTGGAAGAGAGCTAGAAATGTTTAAAAACTACTTGAAAAATCGTAAACAATTTTTTCTGATTAACAGTGTGAAAAGCAATCTGGTAAATGTTGAGTGTGACGTGCCGCAAGGTAGTTGTTTGGGACCTCTTTTATTTTCAATTTATTTGAATGATATAAGCAATTTGAATCTTGCTGGTCAATTGTATATGTTCGCAGATGATATTTGTCTTTTTTATCCTTACAAATACCATTTGGTTCTGAAAGCTAATATGGAGCGGGATGTTTCTTTAATTTTTGAATTTGCTCGGGTGAAAAAAATAGTTCTAAATGCTGAAAAAACAAAATTAGTGATTTTCAGCCTTCATTCCCGTGCTCTTGGCAATGATTTTAATATTTTTGTTGATGGTGAAATAATATACGAAACCCATGAGGTGAAGTATTTAGGAGTTATGCTGCAAAATAATCTCTCTTGGGATTCGCATATACGGGAAGTCAAGAGAAAGATAGCTCCGGCCATTGGTATACTGTATAAAATGAAATACAAGCTTAATGAAAAGACGAAACTTGCAGAAATACGAATATTTTAAAAACACTGCAGATTATGCAAAATAAAGCTTTAAAAGTAATTTATAATTTACCAATTAATTTCTCAACATTAACCCTTTATAACGAAATTTGTAATAGCGAATTTACATTGTTAAAATTATCACTAGATTTCGTTTTGAAATCCAATTCGAAGTCTATATCGTTTACATTAGAATATATGACAGATGAATGGGATTTTGATCGGCCAACAACAATTTTTTTGTAAACAAACTAACCTTAAAAAATAACCAAAATTAAAAGATTTTCTAAAAACCATTTTATTTAATGGCGGAACACAAAAATCATTTATATTATGAAAGATACAATGTTATATTTGCTAAGAAATGTGTTTAATTATACGGAATATTAGTAGAAAGCTAAAATATTCAATGTTTTGTCAGTGGTCTTGCAGGCGCCATCAAATGATTTTTCATAGTTTCTCTTCGTCGGATACAATAAAATATCCATTTTCAACTTTAAATATTTCTTTCAATTATAAATAACAGACTTTATTATGTTATTCCTTAATTTTTTAAAGTTATTAAAATTTATTATTTATTAATTTTTTGTGACAAAGAGCTGCTTATTCTTGCCACTTTTTCTGCAAACTTCCTTACTTTTCTGCAAATATGGGAGAAAAATGGGATTTCAATTTGGATTTCGATGAGATTTCGCTGAAATCCAAATTAAATTGGGATTTCATTTCCTATGGGAAATCTGTTTGAAATCCCAAATTTTTATTGGATTTCCGTCGAAATCTACTTTTAACTCGATTTCGATCATAATGTAAATACGCTATAAGTCAATTTTGCCGGTCCATGGATTATACATTTATCATCTATTAATGTATGTATTTAAGTCATTGCATAATATAGGTTATCATACCATTAGCTTTGTCCAGTATCAATCTTCTTTTAACACAAGGAGTCAACAAAATCTAAGAACAACAAGATGCAGATTGGAAACAACTAAGCAACGTATTGAATACATGGGTGGTTTTGAGTATAATAAATTGCCAATGAATCTAAAATCTATAGATAGAATATCCTTTTTTAAAACAAATCTTAAGAAATATTTAATTGAGAACATGGAAACACTTCTTTTGTAAAGTAATTTTCTTTTTATATTGTAAAATATTCATTTATATACATTTTTTTTTATTTCTTTTTATAATGTAAATGATATACTTATATGAAAATGTGAATTATAATCTGTACGCTTATATATATTGCCAACTAGTCTCAATAATGCCTTTATGGCGCTGAGACCAACATTACTTTGAAATGTATTGGACTTGGAAAATAAAATAAAATTAATAAAAAAAAAAAAAAAATTGAAATCAAAAAAAGAATTAATCATTTACAGCTCTGATGTTTTCCTATTCGACTTAAAAAAAAAACTGAAGTTGGGTTTTTAAAACAATTTATTATATTTAGTCATACCTAGGAATGGGTTAGGATTATCCTCGAGGGATAAAAAACCATATCTTAGTATTTTTGAGTCTAAAAAGTCAAAAAATGATATAGAATTACCAAAAAAAAAAAAAAAACTTTGTTCTTACCAAGGAAATTTTTATGTTCCAAAGAATCGGTTGTAGTTATCGATTATCTGAACTTAAATGTAGTGTTCCTAAATGGTAATAACAAACCAAAGCGATTGTAAGCTTTTTCTTGCAGCGGCCTTACATAAGTTTACAGAAAAGTTTTTTTGAACGGGTTACCTCTGAATCTATTCCAGAACAGGTTATCTTACCATCAGTTTCATGCAACAATTTCTAGAACAGATTTCTGAAAGTCAAAATTTAAGGTTTGACTATCCCAAAGCCAGCTCTATAACTAGTTCTAGAACCTGTTCGTTTGCAACCTGTTTGCAAATAGGTTAATGTCCATACAAAATAACCGGTTGTAGAATATAAATTAAAACCTATGCTAATGCAATATAAGCTGTTCTGGCAGCCATTCTTTAGATTTAACCTTTCCAGTCGCTCTTAGTGCGCAGTCCAAATTTAATTTAATAATTCTGTAAACTACAGTAATTAATTCAAATTTTGTTTTACTAAAGTCATTAAAATCTGAATATTTAAGTTAAAATGCAACTAAAATTTCTTAAATTATTATAATAGAATTTTAAATAAGCTTTAAAATATACTGGCCACCCACCAAGGCTACTACTGCTCGCTGCATTGTGTATGTGTGTTTCTGTGATTTGCCTACAAACAAATTAGAGCATACTTTCTGGCTGAAATATTAAATGAAAATTCAAGCATACTTTTTGACAAGACTAAAGACAAAGATTTTACTCTATTATTTATACAAAATAAAATTAAAAAACTTTTTCAAAGCGTTGAAAAAAATCACAAAATACAAAAACTTTTCAAAACCAAAATCACACAAAAATTAGGGTTCATTTTAAGGCTGGAAAATTGTATGATATCGAAAGCATACTTTTTGGCTTATAAAGCTAATAAGTGAAAACAAAGTAAACACAATCGCTATATCTATACATAACCAAACACTATTGTTAAGGCTTAACTAAACTAAAGACTTATTGCGTTGGAATAAATGAGAAAACAATTTGGATGGCACAGAAAATTATTTAATTTAAAAAGTTCAAAGATTGCGCTGGGATTTTAACACAATACTTGGAATACACACCAAAAAAACTTTAAACGTTTTTAATAAATTTCCTTCGCTATTAATATATTTACAATATATAATTCTAATAAGTCAGTGCTATGCTGACAAAAGAAGTTAAGTGATATTTTATTATTACAAAAAAATTATTTTATCTTATTTTTTGCTGAAAATTAAAAAAATTGCTACAGGGCACAGTTATGTTGTTTTTTAAAAACTCTTAGAAACACATGGCTTTTTCATCGGCACATCGTTAAATTATATATCATAAAAAGCGGGTAATTTATTACCTTTAGTATTTCCATACAATGTTGCCTCAATCATAGCTACAGTTAAGCACCAACTTTTAGTTATATTGAAATAAATTAGCAGTCCTCATATCATTTAAAATTTACTTTCGTATAACACAAAATTACTTTAAAAACAAAATTTTCTAATAATTATAATTAAACATGTGCCCAAATCAAAAATATTTAATTTCTTTCAGTCTTGATGGCGCCATTCAATTAGTTGGCTTTCATGTATATTCCCTAAGTGCACATACAGTAATTTCAACTACATGTAGCTGCAAATATCTTTATTCTAAATTATAAATACACTAGTGGTATTATGAAATATTTTATAAAAGTAAAACTTTTGCCAAAAATTAGGAAATAATGAACAACAAAAAAAAAAAAAAAAAAATTACAAACACCCACTGGAAAACTTTCTCTTTACAGTTATAGTTACTATTAAGAGCCTTACTTAGCTGGTGGAGTTTCGCTTTTTTTTCCAAAAAAAAATAATGGATAAAAAGGAATTCATAATGTGCATAAAATTTATCATTCTCTTTTACACCGCGTGAAAGAAAAAGATGGTGTAAATAATTAAGGTGGTAATTATTTTCATATCAATTAAATTTTTGGGGAGTGTTTGGCGAAAAAGTTGTGCTATGCTTTCCGTTTTAAGGTCCACATGAAATCATTAGTTCTCTAACACTCGACGGAATATTGCACTAGCTTAGAGAAATTTTGCGCACTGAGTGCAAATATATATTCTTTATGTATTTTTGGCTGTTAAACACAAAACGAGAGAGAATTTTCATCACTTCAGTAATGAGTTTCTTCACAGTTTCAATGAAAATTGTCACTTGAACTCGTCCATTGAAACATTTCATAGAATCTATGAAACAGGTTTCATTAAAGTCAATGTTTATGAAAAGTTCATAAAATTAATGAAACTCTTCATAAAATTAATAGGCCACTCGTCCAATAAATAAATCATTCAGCCAATCAAGAGCTTCATAAAATCTATGAAGAAATTTCATTTTCTATTATTTATTATAGTTGGTTGTTGTCGTTGCTAAGCTGGAGTGGATAAATAAAAAAATACTTAGCAAATGCAAAAGGCGTAATAAAATCGTAGCATATTTTACGGATGTACAAAATATATCTAAAGAAAGAATTCATTAAATTAAAGTTTCATAAAAAAAGTTTCGAAAAAATTAATATGATTTATAAAACAATTTCATAGTCCAAATTTAATAATAAAAAATTAATTTAAAAAGAAATAAATATTATAAAAGATTATTCTCTCAGGAAATGACGATATTTTATAAAAAAATTAAAAAAAGTATATACTATTGAATAATTTCATATATATAAAGAACATTTTCATTAAATTTATGGAGATCTAATTTATGAAAATCAATGAATTTTTTTAATGAAATTGTGAAATTTTATGAAATAAAAGTTATGAAAAATTTCATAATATTAATTAAATATTATATACCTAATCAAATTCATTGGTTCTACGAAAAAAATTCTATGGAATTATATCATTATTATTATATCATATCAGGAATGAGATCATAAAAATGTTAACACACATAAAATTAAATAAAAAACAAATCACTGAATTTTAAGACTTCAAACCAAATTTTTATTAAATGAAATTTAATACAAAATCAAACAAACAAAAACACATGGAATTCTACTACGACGAACAAAGTTATCCACTTTTTCCGGAAACCCTCCCATTAAGGCTTTTATGGTAGTTTCTGTAACCTTTTTAGAGCAGGTGGTCCATCTACATTTGAAATCTTGCATGTCATGGGAGACCTTTTTTGTGCCCTTTAATTCTCTTTTAACAAGAGCCCAATATCTCTTCACTGGCCTGAGCTCCGGGCAGTTTGGTGGATTTGTCTCTCTTGGTACAAAAACAACATTATACCACTCCAGCGCTTTCTTGCGGTACTGACAAGATGCTAAATCGGGCCAAAAGTAAGTGGATACATTGTGCTGACTCAAAAATGGAAGAAGTCTCTTCTGCAAACACTTCTTGATATAAATTTCGCTTTTTATAGAGCCAGATGTCACAAAAGACTGGCTTCTTTGGCCGCAGCTACATATGGCTTGCCATACTAGGAATTTTTTAGGGAATTACGTTTGCCTTTTCGACCTAAATTTTTACGCAAAAATTCCTCGAACATTAGGAACATAAAATTCTTGACCAGGGAGCTACGAAAAATCAGCCAGGACATAAGTTTCGTCGTCCGTTACACAACAGTTGTATTTTTAAAAGCGTTTCTATCGGGAACTTTTTGAACTTTGTAGGACTTTAGTCCTGCCTTAAGTTTCACTTTACGTACAAAAAAGTCCGAGCATTGGGCTAACCGAGCTGTTTTTCTGCCAGCTGTGTTGGGAGCTCTCTTAAGGATGCTTTTAACTTTATGTGCCTTACCAATGTTACGATAACCAGTCGTTGTTCCGGTTCCCGGCTTCCTTTCAATTATTAGGTGTTCCAGATACATTTTTAGCACTTTTGAAACTGTTGGCGGCAATTTTTTGCAAGCCCATGTTTGGTTTTGTTGAAAATATTTAATTATTTTTGAACGCACTTTTCTTTCATCATCCATTGTGTAAAAAATTGCAAATTAAAACTCATGATGTAAATTAATTTATTAACTGACATATTATTAAAATTAAAATTGCCGATAAAAAATATGAGAAGCTCTAAACCAAAGTTATAGGCAAAAATGTGTGTTAACATTTTTATGATCTCACTCTTTATCATGAATGATAATTCTCTCAGTGCAGAGGGCTCTTTTAGATGGACCACTTTCATAGGAAAAAGTGAAAAATGTTTATGTTTTTGAATCTAATTTCTGAGTCATTAATGATCATCTTTGTTTGCTGGCTTATTTTTCCAGCACCCCGCATATTTTAGAATACGTTGACACTAAAAAATAATATCTGTGGAAAAATTAGATTTATACGGTGCAAACCGGTCAGGCCGTTTATATTTATGTGCTCAAAATTACCATAAAAGAGATTCATGGATTTTTCCATCTATAACTCTTAAACTAGAAGCTTCTGGTGATTAAGTTACATGACAGAAAAGCCAAAAAACTGATTTTGAGTTATAGATTTATTACACATTTGTACTAAGAAGCCATGGGAATCTTTCATTTTAGGTGTAGAATATGTTTAACGAAGTTACGTAGATCACTATTTACGAGGTTCATTTTTGTGAAAGTATTTAACCCTCTAAATCTTCAATTAAAGGGACTTTTTTGGCCCCGTTTTAAAAAGGAATAAAAAAGGCCCGTAAGTTGAAGAGTTAAAGGGTTAAAATATTCCATGAAGAAGTTGCTGGTAGTGTTTTAGAGATGTTCGCTGAACATATCATATACCTAAAATGGAAGATTCACATGGTGTCCTCCAAAAATCCAGGTTTATACACCCAAAAAACAGATTCGGTGCTGACAACCCAATTTGTTGCCAATCGATTGGTTCAGTTACATCAAATGAATTTCTCGGTTCCAACTACCGAATTATTTTTGATACAACCGAAATTCCGTTGTCACAGTCAAATTAGTCCTGTCTCAATTGGTTTTCTGTTGTCACGACTGAAAATCTCGGCTACCACAACCGAACCATTCGATTGGCTACAAATGCGGTTGTCAGCATCGAATTTGTTTTCTGGGTGTATGACATTTGAGCACCAGAATAAGTACAAAATTAACCCTTAAATACATTTTAAGTTTTAACTGATTTCTGGCATTGAACGTAAGTTTGTAACTTTGATGCCTTCAGAGACTTATAGCAGAATTTAATGACAAATATTTTTGCGGAACATTTTAACCCTCTTTTTTCTGCTACACGGAACTATACATATCGAAAATTTGTCATTGATGCGACCCATGTTTTACTAGCTGGACATTTGGTGTGGAATGCCTCATATGCATAGTTTGCAATTAAAAATCAGAAACTTGTATTGTGTCTCCAATTTATAAAAGAATATTAACTGGGGAACCGTTAGAATTTTTACTTTATATTTTAAGTAGGCGGAAGTAATTCCATATATTTTTGTAATCGAAAGAAAAATGTTTTTTATTAAAATATACTTTTGTAATATCAAAAGAAATAACTGTAAAAAACAGTATTTAAAAAATTTTGTAGTAAAAATTTTAAGTTAATTTTACGACATTGTTAGTTATTTTAATGTATTTGTTAATTATTTTTCAACAGTTAAAAATAACAAAATTTTTCGTTATTTTAAAGGTAATTAACTTTGTCGCCTTTTTGACTGTATATACCTTTGTTTTAACTGTCATTTTCAATAGATTCTACCCACAAACTTTTGTGTGTGTAAGTTTATCTCCTTTAGATAAAATGGGTTGGTGCTATTTGCAATTAAAATAACACATACTCTTTAGTTTGAATCTGAGCTTTCTTGTTTATTTAACACTTTGTCACTTTACATATTTACAACAATACAACACACAAACAAACTAAACAAACGCTAGTGTACAACTCACTATACAAACTCTAGTGCACAACTAACTTTGCGCAGCTTAACTTCACAAATAGCAATGCGTGACTTCCCCTTTCTTCGTAAAGTTCGGTCTTTTATAATTTAACGGTCGTGGTTGTAGAACATGCTGGAATATTCCATATATATACCAAAATTATAACACTTATTTTATTTATAGCACTTAACATTGTAGCATATGTTGTGTTGCATACTTAAATGTAGTGTTACCAGATTATGGGTTTTGCAAATCCCGTCTGTTGGGATATTTTTCTAATCAAATGTCGTAGCAATATTATATTTCACCTTCAATATTTAGCCTCATAAAAATAAACTTCTCCCAATGGTATAAGTACGTCTTTATGACCAAATATATTTTTATATAAGGTAAACTCTATGCATGTATGTATGTTTAGGATATATTTTCCTTAACAGATATTTTTAAGTGCTTGGAGTTATGTTTACGTTTCTTTTTTTTTTCGAAATGATTTAAAGTCATAGGAAATTGCAAGATAACAAATTAAACCATTTAACATGGGCCATAAGTTTTTGTTGATATCTTTCATGAACCATTGCCGGTTTAAGTGTTGTTAAAAACTCAAATGCATTGCATTCTTCTTTAACCTCACACTCAAATGCACACATTCACACGCTTCATATGCAATTCTTATATAAGTGAAAGGAGTTAAAATTTATAGTATTACAGGGATAAACAACCTTCTTTTGAAAGACTTTGAATAAGTATTTTATGTTTTTTTTTTCAAACAATCTTTGTCAAATATGTACTCATATATGCTAAATTAACTCTACAGCTGTTTTGGTAACGCCACTTGAATCTCTTAGAAAAAAAGTCTAATCTACATTACTAACCCTAACCTACTTGGGCCAATTTTATTCAAATTTTATGAATATTTTAACCAAACCATTTCTATAGTTTGTTTTACATTTTAGCCCTTGTTGTATAATTTTTTTTTTTTTGGCAAAAGAAAAGGTAGAACATCACTTGTTTTAAGCAATTTATCTTTTATTCTGAGTAATTTATGTACTTTTGGTGCTTCAACGCGACTTACTTTACGTTTCAACCACTGTTACACATTCATTCTATGCATGTAGTAAGAAATATTAATGGAGAATATCAACCCGCATAGGTTCAAACGTATTTATGTACGAGTATGAATACTTACATATATAAGCTACATACATACATACATGTAATAGGTAAATGCATACATACAACTGTAAAATATACAGTGAGTATGATAAGTGTTCGATGGATAAATAATACTAAACAAAATAAAAGTTATGTAATGAATTTGTTATAAAATTTAATGAACACATGCTTCTAGCAATTGGATTGTTTATGTGATGTTGAATATTGACATTTAGTATTGTCTATTAAATTAAAAAAAAAAAACAGTTAAATTTTTCAGCATTTGTATGAAAAACTAAGAAGCCAATAAGATTGCCGTTATAAAATATGGCAAAAGTAAAAATTAAGTACTGAGGATCAACATATATTTTTTCAGAAATTTTAAAAAATCCCTTTTTCGATATATGGCGATTTAAATCGCGGATTTAAATAAATTAAACCTTACAGGAAAAAAAAAGTGCGCGGTACACCCTCCAATATGAAGTATTTTTGCAAGGAGGTTACAAAAAAAAATTTTTTTTTTTTGCTAAACGTAGGGGTCGCCTTTTAACATTTTTCATCATATCTTTGGCATTTACAGTCGGATCTTAAAGTATGATACATCGATGTTTTTCTCTCGATGAGACCAGTGTTTTGCTCTAAGGGCCATTGACCTCAAGTATCCCATTCTAGTAGTTACCCACCAGATCTCAGTTGCTACCACCCTAGGGTACCATCCTAATGTCAGAAAATTAAATCTCGCAAAAAATCATTAAACTTTTGCTAAGGAAGTTTTTCGACAAACCCAGTAGAATTTTTTTTTATATATTGGTTACCGAACGTAGGGTTCGCCTTTTTAAATTTTTTTTCATTGGATTTTTCCTTTATAGCAAAACACACGAGGCAAAAAAATCGATATATCACACTTTAAAATCCAACTTTAAATGCCGAAGCTATAACGAAAAATTGAAAAAGGCCACCCCTACGTTCGGCAAAAAAATCTTTTTTTTTTTTGAAATTGACTTGGAAAAAATACTTCATATTGGAGGGTGTACGGCGAACTTTTTTTTGAGGTACGGTTTAATATATAACCTTAAGGTTTAATATCAAAAATATTTTGAAAAATGTGTATTTGTTATACAAATAAACAATTTGTTGCAAATTAAACATGTATTATTTCTACCCGTAATAATATTGAACTTTGACAGATGAATTTGAAGCCCCCAAGCAGGCTTAGCACACAGATTTGGAAACTTAAGGAGGTATTTTTTACATTCTTTTTAAATTTTGAAAATATCTTAACTACTTCAAAATTAATGATTTTTGCAACGAAAAATTCAAAAGGTCCACTGTACGAAGCACTGATATTGATTATGGTCGAAAAGTTAGAAAAATCGAGTTTTTTGGTCCTTGGAAGGTGATTAATTTTTTTTATATTTTATAAACAAATTTTGATACTAGTGCATTTCAGACCATTCGATTTTCGGATCCAAAAATTAGTTGGCTTTTAACCAGACTGATGTAGGCATGCCCGACTTTAACCTTTTTACTCCTTTACTGCTATTTTGAATAAAATGAACTATTTTTGATAAAAATATACTCCTTCGACCATTATGTCGCTATTCTGATGCAATTCACTGTATCTGCATATCGATGTGCAGATGCATTCTTGGTCAAGCGTTCGAGTTATTTTTGGTATTTGTACATGTACCCACACATACCACATACACAAAAAAAATCCATGTACCTACAATGTACGCTCATTGCCAACACACCTGTCGGTTTAATGGCCCTATACAACTCACATTTTTACACACATTCATTGGGGGGAGTGGTGAATTTTTGAGTGGATGTGTGTTTCTGTAAGTTAAGCAAGTGTAGTTTTATCTTCACTTGGATAAGAAAAAAAAAAAAAAAAACAAACCTAATCCACTATGCAATAAATTGTTCTTAGCTTTAAAGAGTTTTTAAAAGCTTTGTATGTATAGAAGTAGGATGGCATTTATTTTGATTGCTAGATGAAAATATAGGAATGGACGATGGCAACCCTATAGAAAATATTGTTAGGTTGAAATACAAAATGGCACAATTTTTAAACTAACTGGACAACGATGAATTGCTTTCGTTAACAATGCAGTGAAGAAATCATTACCTGATAACCGATTAAAGTATAAAAAAATTATAAACAGCTAATGTTTATAATAGTTGCGATATAATTGAACTAATGTCATCAAACTTTTTAGAAAGTAAAGCCAAGAAATTATGAAAGAGGCGAAAATATATAAATGTTAAGTCTTTGACTTCGGTAATTACACGACAGTCTAAATAAGGATGGGATGAAACCAACGGGAAATGTTATATCGGTCAAAAACAAGTTATACGTGTCCCGGCGTTTCGCTGGGTCACCCCTAGGAATCGAGATATATATATTTTTTGACATAACTCGAGAACCACTAGTCCGATTTTGCTCAAACAATTTTAAGAAAATTAAAAATTACAATTCCTTTAATCTGTTCATATAACGTTTTCCTATATACTCAACAGTTTTGCCGGTAAAAATAAATGTTTGTTACCGCTACCATAAAAATCAATAACCTTTTGTTTATTACTTTTTTTTTAATATTTTAGGCAAAAAATATTTTTTTCTTCATACATTTATTTTTACCGGCAAAACTGTTGAGTATATAGAAAAACGTTATATGAACAGATTAAAGGAATTGTAATTTTTAATATTTTTAAATTTGTTTGAGCAAAATCGGATTAGTGGTTCTCGAGTTATGTCAAAAAAAAGACCACCAAAGGTCAAAACGATATATCTCGATTCCTAGGGGTGACCCAGCGAAACACCGGGACACATATAATTTCTTTTTTACCGATATAACTTTCCCCGGTAGTTTGAACCCTTCCCGATCACTGACCCCTACCATTTGTCTCACAGTGTTATCCACGTAGCAAGTTAACGTGCAGACGAAAAGAAATGTGTTAGTTTTCGTCTCAAACGCGTTTTTGTGTAATTTGAGTTATTTCTGAGTTAACGGATATAGCTAAGTTGAAAACTTAGCTATGGTTATGTAACTTACTAGGGCAAGGAATTTCATGCACTTAAAAAACAAAAATATGCGCCTTTAAAATGCAGCTAAAAAAGAAATGCAGGTAAATGCACTAAAAATACTTATTTTTGTAAAACCGAAGCAGCATAAAATATAAAAAGGTAAATAATTCAGTTATTTTTCAAAAGAACACCGAGTTTATTGCTTTTTTTTTTTGGTCAACATAATTTTCAAGAAACCTTTTTTTTTTTAAATAACAAAAACAAATCTTTTTATTTGAATAAAAATATGAAAATCTATAAATTCTTGTCGTTTATTTATATAAAAAGTTCTTTATTTTCGATATTTCGCTACTCCATTGTGCAGCATCTTCAGCAAATAACAAATTAAAAAATTATAAACAAATTTGAAAGTTTGGAAAAGTTTGAAATGTATTTGTCCTGAAGATGCTACACAATGGAGCAGTGAAATATCGAAAATAAAGAACTTTTTAGATATAAAAAACAAGCCTTACGCTCAAGAAAATTGTGGAGTTGAAAACCTATAAATTTTTTTTAATTTTTTTTTAACAAATTTAAAAAATGTTGCTAAAAAATTAAAAATATGAACAAATGTGCATTAAAAAGCTTAAAATATGCATTAAAAAGGCATGAAATATGAATTTCAAGTCAATATATGCAAAAACATGCATTTATGACAAAATGTGCAAAAATATGAAACTACAAATGGATAATCGATGCCACTTTGTTTTAAATTTGATAATTCGAATAAATATTTTTTCCATATTTCTTTTGGACTACCGA